>KE372132.1:309726-359223 GCA_000418225.1 Zizania latifolia | reverse complement strand
ATATGTGGCACAACTTTACTTTAAGATTCGATCTAGATAAGATTCGATCTAGAGTTTATGTAATATAATAAAATAATTTAAACTTTATTTATAGTTCAAAATAAAAACTAGATTACTCACCTAAATATTTTTAATTCATCCACAATTCTAGTTACAGTATTTCTTGGAGCAGTTAAAAAAATTCTAGATCTAAACCTGTCCGACCTAAACTACGTGATCTGATCCCAATTTTTTCTGTCCATGTGTTCTTCATATTTCAGTTCACATATGCAAGGGAAAAGACCGGACCGGACAAGTATTTAACCCGTGCTTGTTAATCTCAATCTCTCTGGGAGTACAATTCTAGACTTTTGTCCATGATCAAAAAAAGAGAGAACATAAAAATTGTTCTTGTTTCAAATTCAACTAAGATGATCAGGTAAACTAAACCGTGCATAGGATGCACATATGAATGATATAATGTTTTAACCAGTAACTAGAAGAGATTAGTTAACCTACAAATACCCCCAACATGCATGTCATCGCGACGGCCACTCCCAGCACGGACCACCAACTCATCACCTGCACCGCGTGGCCACGCGACGGCGCTGGCGCGGCAGCCGGTGCCTCGTCGGTGTCCTCGGCCGCAGGCTGTGTCGGCAGTGGGCTCGGCCGCGTGGGCGGTATCGTCGTCATTGTGGGCGCCGGGCTCGGAGCGATCGACGTAGGCCTCATCCTCGGCGGCGGAGGCGGCCGTGGCCTGGTGATGATGCCCGGCGGCACGACGAAGTTGCTGATCTGGAGCACGGAGATGTTGTACGGCTTCGAGGCGACCTCCCTCTTGAACGTCGCGTTCACCAGCGCGCCTGGCGCGGCGGAGGCGATCACCGCGCCGCCGCCTTTGGCCGCCGGGGTGATGGCCAGGAACCCGGTGCGGCGGCGCGCGTTCCCGGTGGTCTGGAACAGTGTGGTGAACAGGGTGGGGCGGCCGCGCGGCAGCGCCGCCAGCTTCGCGGCGTCGAGGTAGTCGAGCACGACGTGGACGGAGAGGAGCTCCACGAGCGCCGCCCGCGGCAGCCTGGCGCTCCGGCGGAGGAGCCAGTCCACGGCGGAGTTGTCCGGCATCAGCACGGTCACCGTCCTGCGGCTGTTGATCTCGCGGTCGACGTGCGTCCTGCTGAGAAGGAAGTTGAACAGGCTGAACTCCGGGAACCGGCCGAGGATCTCCGTGACGTTGAACGCGCTGCCGGCGTCGGCTGCGGCCGCCGCCATGGCGGCATCATCGCCGGCCGCGGGGACGACGAGGACGAGGAGCACGAGCAAGGAGAGCCTAGAAGCCATCGATGAGTGCGCGTCTGCAGGAGGCAGATGCGAGCGGCACATATATACGGGGAGAAGAGAAGGGTTTATGCATGGTGGTCGAACAGTTGGGTGAGAGACTGGTCGCGCTCTTTTTCTGGCGCGAAGACTGGTCGCGCTCTGACCACTTCTTCAGGCCGCCGATGTGATGCGTGTTGCCTCTGATCGTCCGATACATATCCAATGGTCAATAAAAATTTGCAACGGCACACCTATGGTGCCTGTGTAAATGGGCCTCACTGATCTGGCCCATTGTAGATGCAATTGTAACGGGTTGTCAATTATGGAATTTTTTAAATAATATTTTTTTTGCAAAATTATACTTCTAGGTGGCTGTTTCAAAAATTATAGAACTATATCCCCTGTTGGCAAGAATCATGTCAACATTTCAATGCACCTGTCGACAGGGGTATAGTGCCTAGACCTGAACATGCCGGTGCAATTTCGTTGTAGGATTATTTAATATTACCTCCTATTGCTCATATAAGTCGTAGTTTTATTTACTACCTCTAATTACTTACTACCTCTTATTTCACATAAATGTTACCCCTTCCACAAATAAATAATTCACCTTTTTAAAACAAAATAAATAAAAGACAACAAAGTTATTTGTATTGATTTATTGCTTATATCAAAACCAACTATCTAAAAAGAATGAGGCAGTAACATGAATGTCAGGTGACAGGACGGACATGAGGTATATTTCGACTTCCAGTTAATGGCGTTCATGCATGTACGCCTACATGCTACATGCAAGCATGGCCCTGAATATATCCACATGCAACCATATATGCGAAGACCAGCGATAATTTAATTTAGACCCTCGACAGAGATAGTATATGTGCACCATGCTGGTTAAGCACCTAACCGACTCCCTAAATCTCGATCGGGGCGTCCTAACCAAATTCGGTTGAGGCCGCGGTTGAGGCCCGTTACGCGGCACATACAAATAGGGGAGGAATCCGACGTTACTGTTGTTCGCGAGTTAAGCCATCCCTGATTTTCTGCTAACCCGATCTAAGAGCTCAAGTGCCGAAGCAACGGGAAGCTCTTCGACCTCGCCACTGCTACGACACCGACCGACGATAAGACGCTCACAGCAAAGCCATGGCGTCGTCCTCGTCGTCGATTAAGCCCGAAGGTGTGTTCTTAGTTTATACCTATTAGCCTTAAGACCCTAATCGATCCCTAGCAATATTTATTTAGATCAAATAATGGTGGAGAAGAAATCAGATTTTCTCTAACTAAGGCCGGCGGAAATGGGGGCCTTTCCTTAAGTTTCACCGGCTCTGGCTTTGGCCGGACCTCGGGAAGAACCCCCTCGGGCCACCGTCGTCGCCGCTCGCCGGAGTTGTGCCGGCATCGGGTCCGGGTAGGGATCAGCCATGAACCCACTCGACGGGAGCGCACTCACCCTCGGGTGAGCACGCGCCCCGGCGAGCGGGCTCGTGGTGATGCCGCCGGACCCGTGCTCCTCCGTCGCAGCTACCGTCGGACCGAGCTCCGGCGCCGCCGCCCGCGCCAAAGTCCCTGCGCCGCCGCCCGCGCCAAAGTCCCTGCGCCGCCGCCGCGAGGTGGAGAATACCCTAGGGTTAGGATTGGCCGGCGCGTGAGAACCTTTTTGTGCGGCTGGAAGAGACGCGTGACCATCAGTTTTGATCCGGCGGCTGTGGTTGTTTCGGGCCACATTTGGCCCAGGTGGGAGGAAAGATTTCAGGCCCAGGCCCACGTTAGCAGTGCGGGGACGGCGAAAATTACCAGCCCAGGTCCAAGTCTGGTTCGGTCCGACCGCGCGCGCGCGTTGGGGTACTGGGCCGGAACTGTGTACTGCTGGGCTGGGCCGGTTCAGGCCAAAATTCAGTTTTTTTATTTTCAGTTTTTCAGAATTGTTTTCCTGATTTTTCAATTCCTGAAAATTTAGAAATAAGCCTGAAAAATTGAGAAAATTAGTTTTAGCTGCGGGTAAATTTTGTATTTAGTCAGTAGCACTGTTCTAAATTATTTAGGTATTTTTATGGTGTTTTCTAATTAATTTTGTCCAACGACAATTTTAGCTAAAAAATAATGCATTTTTAGAATTTGAATTAAGTTCTAATTCAGAATATATTGCTACTGTTTAAGTCATTTAAGTATCAAGTTTAAGACTTCCGCTGTGTTTTAACTTTGTTTTAAATATTATTCATGTTTATCCTATCAATTTAAGTATTATTTATTTGTTTTTCTGATTAAATTTGAACCAACGGGATAATTTAAATTGGAAAAATGAATAATTAAGTTTCTGTAGTAATTTTATCTCCTGACCACCGTTGGTGATAAAATTACTATGACTAAGATAATTAGTTCTATTTCTGTCCAACGGTGATATAGAATTAATTTTTCCTCTAAGTATACCACATGATTAAATTTTGATCAATGTTAAATTTTTCCATGTACTATCGTATTGTGTCTGCTATTTAACATCTGTTGATGTTTTGTTCCTACGAAGGCAATATGCTAAGTCAACTCTCGGCCATTGAGCCTCTCAACGGAGAGAATTGTAGCTCATGGCGGAAAAATATTGAGATAGCGCTTGCGCTATGGGACATCTATCTTGATTTACAGCAGGACTGTCCTACTGAGCCTGTGATTGGGAACGGTGAGAGCCAGGAGGTTTTTGCCGCCCAACAACAGGATTTTACTGAGATCAAAATAAAGTACAATATTGATCGTACTAAGAGGAATCAGTTCAACCGTAAATGTCTCATAGTCATTAAGAGCTCAATCATAGAGGCTATAAGGGGATCCATCCCACATTGTGATACTGCTAGAAAGTATCTCAAGAGGGTAGAGAGTCAGTACACTGACTCTTCTAAGGCATATGCTAGAACGCTCATTAAGAAACTTATCACGGAGAAATACCGTGGTGGAGAGTTAGAGAGCACATACTTAGGATAAGCAACATGGCTTCGAAGCTAAAATCCATGGACATGGAGCTTAAGGATGATTTTGTCATCTATTTGATTATGACGTCGCTCTCTTAAGATTTTGAGTAATTTTGTGATTAACTACAATTCTTAGCCAGAGCGCTAGAATTTAGAAAAGCTGATCTCAAACTGTGTGCAGGAAGAGGAAATAATTAAGGAGGCACGGAGTAATTCAATTCACCATGTGCAGCAAAACAAGGGGAAGAAGCATTATTCCCCTAAGAAGCATTATAAGAGTCACTCTAATAATGTTAAGAACTCCTCTTATAAGCAAAAAGAAAAGTTGCCTTTAAAGAACATGACGTCCCGAAGGGCGAATGCAGACACAGTAAACAAGAAGGACACCACATGAAGGGTTGTGTGAAGTTCCTAAAAGGGATGAACAAGAATTATAAGGATGTAACTACATCAAAAGATGAATCTCCGTACTTAGAAATAAAGTCGTTGGTCTTGCCTTCGAGCATGACAAGCTTTATTTATATTTTCTCTGAATGACTCTGTGAATGTCATAAGTGCTGAGAATATCATAAGTGCAAAAGAATTGATGATGTATCTTCAAAATTATGGCACTGTCATTTAGGCCATATTTCGAGGGGGAGAATTGAACGTTTAGTAAAAGAATCAATTCTTCCGCCCTTAGAATTCTTAGATTTTGAACAATGCATTGATTGCATTAAAGGAAAATACATCAAACAGATTAAGAAAGGCGCAAATCGAAGCGCTAGAGTTTTAGAAATTATTCATACGAATATCTGCGGTCTGTTCCCTGTGACGTCTGTAGATGGTTATGACTCATTCATAACATTTACAGACGACTATTCGCGCTACGGTTATATTTATCTAATTAGAGAGCGTTCAGAAACTCTAGATAAATTTAAGATATTTAAGGCTGAAGTTAAAAATCAGCATGATCTAAAGATAAAAGTAGTAAGATCTGATCGTGGGGGGAGTACTACGGTCGACATACCTCATATGGCCAAATACCTGGACCTTTGCAAGATATCTGCAGGAAAATGGCATAGTAGTCCAGTATTCTACACTGGGCGAACCTCAGCAGAACGGAGTGGCAGAAAGGCGCAATCGCACCTTAATGGATATGGTAAGAAATATGCTAAGTTATTCCACTCTGCCAATTAGTTTATGGATGGAGGCATTAAAAACCGCCATTCATATTCTTAATTGGGTCCCTTCTAAGTCGGTGCCTAAAATACCGTATGAGTTGTGGACTGGACGAGAATCCTCTCTTAATTATTTAAGAGTGTGGGGCTGTCCTACTGAGGCTAAAGTCTTTAACCTAAATATTGGTAAGTTAGATTCTAAGACAGTGAGTTGCCATTTCATTAGCTATCCTGATAAGTCTAAAGGTTTTCGTTTCTACTGTCTTGACAGACACACTAAGTTTATAGAAACGAGACATGCTGACTTCTTAGAGGACGCTATGATTAGGGGGAGCACGGTGCCTCGAGAAATTAGCCTTGAATTGAAGCGGGTCTATGTGCCCACTCCTATGATTCAAGAGCCTATTTTTCATGTACCTATGGTAGAACCAGTATGTCCAGCACCTGCTGTTGGATCCCCATTAGCAGCACCTATTGTTCATGAGGATCTTGTTATACAGGAACCTGATGTTTCAGATGTTGCCAATAAAGAAAAAGAGCCCCCACAATTAGAAAATGATGTGCCAATTCAAGATAATGTGAGAAGATCACAAAGAGTAAGAATGTCAGCTATTCCTGATGACTATGAAGTTTACATGAGTGAAGAAATTTAAATAGAGGGCGATCCCGCCTCTTTTGAAGAAGCTATGAGAGGTTCTAATTCATCTAAATAGCTTGAGGCCATGAAAGATGAAATGAGATCCATGAGTGCCAATAAAGTCTGAAAATTAGAAGAAATTCTTAAGGAAGCCAAAATAGTAGGCTGCAAGTGGGTCTACAAGATCAAACATGACTCCTAAGGGAATGTTGATAGATATAAGGCCAGACTTGTGGCAAAAGGCTTCACTCAAAGAGAAGGAATAGACTATAATGAGACATTTTTACCTGTCTCAACTAAGGATTCTTTTAGAATCATCATGGCCTTAGTGACATATTATGATTTAGAATTACGTTAGATGGATGTAAAGACGGCGTTTCTCAACGGGATTTATATGAGAACGTCTATATGTCACAACCTAAGGGTTTTGTCATAGAAGGTAAGGAGAATTTAGGATGCCATTTGACTAAGTCCATTTATGGACTAAAACAGGCCTCTAGACAGTAGTTCCTCAAATTTGACGAGACTATTAGAAAATTTAGGTTTAAGGAAAATGAGGAGGACAATTGTATTTATGCTAAGTTTAAGAATGAAAAATTTATTTTCCTAGTCTTGTATATGGATGATATACTACTTACTAGTATTGATGTCAGTCTACTATTAGAGACTAAGAAATTCTTGTCCTCTCATTTTGACATGAAGGATCTTGATGAAGCTTCCTATGAGTTAGGAATAAAGATTCATCGAGATAGAACTAAGAGGGTATTAGAATTATCGTAGAAAGCATACTTAGAGAAGATACTAAGAAAATATAGCATGCATGCGTGTAAATCTTCGCCTGCTTCGATAGTCAAGGGTGATAAGTTTGGAAATTTTCAATGTCCCAGGAACCAGTATGAGATCGATCAAATGAAGTCGGTTCTATATGCTTCTGCTGTCGGAAGCTTAATGTATACTCAAGTATGTACTCGCCCCGACTTAGCTTTTATTATCGGGATGCTTGGCAGATATCAGCAGAATCCAGGCTTAGATCACTGAAAAACAGTTAAAAAGCCTCGAGGTATATACAAGGCACAAAAAGCCTCATATTAGTGTATGAGAAATCAGACACCATCGAGATAGTTGGTTATTCGGACTCAGATTTTGCGGGATGTGTGGATACTAAGAAATCCACGTCAGCCTATATATTCACACTCGCAAATGGAGCTGTGTCGTGAAAAAGCTCCAAACAAACTGTGACGACATCATCGATGATGTATGCCGAGTTTGTTGCATGTTATGAGGCCACGGGACAGGCACTATGTTTTAAGAAATTAGTTCCCGGTTTTAAGAGTGGACGACAGCATCGAGAAACCACTTAAGTTATACTGCGATAATGAGCCAGTAGTATTATACTCTTACAACAACAAGAAGAGTATTGCTGCCAAACACATCAATATTAAGTACTATGTTGTTAAGGAAAAAATCCAAGATCAGACCATAAGTCTAAAGCATATAAGTATCAATTGAATGCTTGCGGATCCGCTCACTAAA
The DNA here is from genome assembly GCA_000418225.1 of Zizania latifolia. Taxonomy (NCBI): domain Eukaryota; kingdom Viridiplantae; phylum Streptophyta; class Magnoliopsida; order Poales; family Poaceae; genus Zizania; species Zizania latifolia. The sequence goes on along the minus strand of KE372132.1, from coordinate 351,634 downwards.
GGCTTACCACCCAGTGTGTTTAGAGAACACTTAGCCGACATGGGTTTAAAGGAAAGCCTATGATCATTAGATTTCTAAGGGCCCAAAAATAAGTTAAGAATCTATTTTGGAATAGAAAGACGTATTGTAGTTGTTGAGTCATATAATACATAATTAACTATTATGATGAAACATACTCTATGTATTGATCCATGATGGGACAGGTATTTGATTAAGTTGTGTTTAAGAATTAAGTTGAGATCTAGGGGGAGAATGATGGTTAAGATTTCTGACTCAGCCCCTAACCGACTCCCTGAATCTTAGCGCCCTGATCGGGGACGCCCTAACCAAATTCAGTTGAGAGGCCCCCGTTGCGCGGCACATACAAATAGGGGAATCCGACGCCGTGAAGGTTACTGTTGTTCGCGAGTTAAGCCATCCCTGATTTTCTGCTAACCCGATCTAAGAGCTCAAGTGCCGAAGCAACGGAAAGCTCTTCGACCTTGCCACTGCTACGACACCGACCGACGATAAAACGCTCACAGCAAAGTCATGGCGTCGTCCTCGTCGTCGATTAAACCCAAAGGTGTGTTCTCAGTTTATACCTATTAGCCTTAAGACCCTAATCGATCCCTAGCAATATTTATTTAGATCAAACACACCACACAAGACCGCAGCTAAGGTCTACTAGCTACATGCATGACCAGTTAAGCCAGACAAACCGGCGCCCGATTTGTGTACGTCGCGTCCAGACCTCTACGGCTCTACGTGTCCTTAAAACCCTGCACGTGCCAGCCTCCAGGTCGAAGCAGACGACGCAGGCACATGCACGAGCTAATCCTATTTCTAATTTTTTCCCCCTGTCACAACACTCGCAGAATATTGTCTAGGTTACTGGATATATATAAAAATGTGCCTGTTTGTGCATTGATTTGCTGATCAGGATGGAGATTGATATATAGATATTGTAGTTTATCTGAGGAAAGGGAAAACTACTGGAGTTAATTATTTGATTAAGCTCAAGAAGTACATGTCCTAGACGTGGCAAAATTTGCTCCACCAAATAATTTATTGATCAGGCAGTGCAGTCGCATGCTTACATGAATGGCAGCATCGCCCGTAGTTGCTGCTGCTGGCCGGACATAAGGAGGATTCTTCTTGTCTACAGGAAGAAACTGGGAAATTAATAAAGGTTGCGTCAACTACGACTTGGTTTATATTGTGCATCTGTAGAGATGCATATGTACGTTAAATCGTTAATTTGTATTTAAGTACAGAGTATGTCCGACAAACAAGGTGTATATTGAGCTTCTTGATTCATAACTGTCAATGTCACTATGGATAGAGAAAAATAAGAGGAATGCAGTTGAGTTCTCTATCGTATACAGTTGGCCATGAAGCCCAGACAACTATACAAGCATTAGAATATACAAATACAAAACAGGTACTCCTGGACAAAGTAGTATTTGTATGGGAGAAAATAGCGTACCTCTAAAACATTTGTCAAGTAGACGCAGTCAGTAGTCAGCTTCTGGCCGACTACCATTCTTCCAAAGCACGTAGGTGAACATGCCCCCATTCATCGCTGCCATGCGAGAACCATACATAGATGCGTGTGTTACCATTACTTGAATGTTCCTTCTCGTTGGTCTCCTTGCTCCCCTTAAGAAACTCAGTTGATAAACGCTAAGAGATGGCCCTGTTCTGCTGTAACATCGACGACACAGCCTCGACCATCATATATCATACATGTTATGCAGATCTATATATGCACCAGAATTCAGGAGGTAGTACGTAGTCGTGTATACTCCATGGACAATGGATCATATCAATTAGCGACGACGACGCGAGATATGATCAGATCGAACATATATGCATGCATTGCTATGTGTTCCCCAGCACAACACTGTCGCGCTTCAATGGGTAGCTATCGACCATTTATTCTTAATCCATCCAGGCATTTCTGCTCATATATATTTACATATTTCAATGCTAGTTGCGCTGATGCATATAATTTTTCCAGGAGTAACTCTTATAGTGGATGTGCACAGTGCACCAAATGAACAAATATCCACCGGCAGAATGTGTTTCTGAAAAAAAGAACAGTCTCTTAATCTTTGCCTATTGATCTAATTAACTGCGGTTGGCTAGCTAGATATAGCCTAACTCATCTTTACTTTCTCTATTTGAAACAAATGAGAGCCGGCGGTCACTTGCTTTCGTATAAACATTTCCAAAAACTAGTCCACGGTTTAGCTCGGTGGTTATTAAGCAAAGCTACCAGGAATCACGGTAAATCTATTCGTCAGAAGCGCTATACGGAAGACCAGAGTAGTTCAGAATTCAAGATCATTTGCCCAATCCAATATTCTACACGCTCCGTTCTATAATAGAGTATAAGGAAACTGTTTTTTCTAAAGACCATGGACGAAGGAAAAATGAATATAACACCCTCATTTAACGAGACAAATGGAAGACGGAAAAATGGTTGAAATAAGATAGGATAAAATCGAATGAATTGTGGTTAATAGATAAGTATTACTCCCTCTATCTAAGTTTAATTATCACATGAGATTATAACACAAAGGCTAAGGAAAAAAATGTTTCGCAATCTATTTAATCTATATAAAGATCAATGCGCAGCTCACATAACGAAGGATATATAACATATTTTGCATGTCAAACTACTTAAAACTTATAGTCATACAACTACTATACAGCCATACAGTTATCTAACCATACAGCGATTACTTTTCTTGTAAATTGAAAGCATAGTAACATATGTTTAGGTATTGATCAATCTTGAATAATTCATTTTTGTTTAGGCATTGATTAAACTTGGATAAAGAGAGCACTGTAAACTCATTTATAGTTTAGGATAAATTTTAAAACATCTGATCTCCCGAGGAAAAGAGGTACTGCTTCTGCTGCTCTACGGTAGTATAGCGTAGTAGAAAGCAAACAAAAAGCTAGCTAGGGCTGCATGCGGAGGGAAGAGCGGCCTCCATTTCGGTCAAGGAGACCGCCCATACGACCCCATGGAACGCCTCCACGTTGTCGCCCATTACTACTCACACCACGCCTCTTTAACAAGGCTAGGCTTAAACTATCCCCCCTAGCTCTTATCCCTAAATTACTCTCTTTAATTAATCTCTCCTCTCGGCCATTGTGCTCTCTCTCTCGCTCGCTGCCTCGCTCTCTCTTGTAATTTTTGGACGTGTTCCTTTCCAGTGGTCCAGCCCAGCAATTGGATGCAACATTAATTGTCAAATATAATGCAGAAATTGTGGGCAAAAATTAATGCAGAATTCTCACCTCTCAAATGCAGTCAGCCACTCATGGAGGATGTGTGCAGCACATTCAACTTCTATCTATATATACCACACACTTGGGTATTCTCTTGTTCTCTCCCAAGCAGAACAAAGGTCTACACATCAATAGCTCTAGTTATTCTTCCCATTCCTTGCACCCTCTCATAGGCTAAAAACATACACGGGTCAAGTGCTCATCAAGACGCAGCGCCATGGATATGGACATGAGCTCAGCTTATCCTCACCATTGGCTCTCCTTCTCCCTCTCCAATAACTACCACCATGGCCTCCTTGAGGCCTTGTCTAACTCCTCTGAACCTCCACTTGGTAAAACTGATATGAGCGTTTGATGAACTGCTAATAATTAAGCTTGATTGATTTGCATGTGTGCTAGCTGCGAAGTGCATTAGTTGGGCGCCTGTGTTAATCACTCCATATCATTTGTGTGTGTTTTGGTGAAGGCCAAGAGGAGGGGGCAGCGGAGAACGCGCCGAAGATGGAGGACTTCCTCGGCGGTGTAGGCAGTGGAGCGGCCGCGCTGGCGGCGGCCCCGGAGGATCAGCTCGGCTGCGGCGAGCTTGGTAGCATCGCCGCCGGGTTCTTGCACCCGTACCCGACGCCCGAGAATCCCGGTGCGGTGACCATCGCGATGGCGACGTCGGACGCGGTGGAGGCCGATCCGGCGAAGAGGGCCGCCGAGACGTTCGGGCAGAGGACGTCCATCTACCGTGGTGTTACTAGGTATTTTGCATGAGTTGTACTACTGGTAGTACCCTAGTACTAGTAGTACATGGCAAAATGGCATTTCGATTTTTAATAGAAAAAAATTTTAAATGGCATTTTAACTAAGGATAATCATGGATGGCAATGACCTAATATACTATCAGAAATCTTCCAGTTTTTGATAACTTCCCTTCATGTTCGGCTATTTCGGAAAATGCATCAGGCATAGGTGGACAGGGAGGTACGAGGCGCACCTGTGGGACAACAGCTGCCGCCGGGAAGGCCAAAGCCGCAAAGGCCGCCAAGGTATGCGCCTGCATGTCAAAGCTCTGTGACCCTGTCCAAGAAATTAACATGCAAATCCAACATATGGACTTTGATCACTAACATTTTACCTGTCCTTTTTCCCCAACTTTCTCTACTTGTTGGCGCACCGGTGCGATCGATGCTCCACCAGTTTACTTAGGTATGTAATTTGCGACATCCAGTTCTATCTCCTTTTCCATTTTTGCTTCATAATTGAGAGAAGAGAAAATTTGACTTCGAAACTTACTCTGCAGGAGGTTATGATAAGGAGGAGAAGGCCGCGAGAGCCTACGACCTCGCCGCTCTGAAATACTGGGGTCCGACCACCACGACGAACTTTCCTGTAAGCGTAGCAGCCAACTACCTGGCCAAAGCCAGTTCATTCATTGCATGACACTGGTATATACGATGAGTATATCCTGCATGCATTCATGCGTATGTATATCCTTATTCTGATCGCTGATAAGCTGTACATACATACGGGTACGTGCGTGTATACTTACCTAGTGATTACCTGCGCCGATGACCGTAGGTGGCCAACTACGAGAAGGAGCTGGAGGAGATGAAGTCGATGACGCGGCAGGAGTTCATCGCGTCGCTGCGCAGGTGAGCAGCAGTAGAAGCGTTCCTTTTCGACGTACACACCTTGCCGTACGCGTGCATGCACGAGCAGTTGCATGTGCCTCAGCCTTTTAATTACTCGTCTTTTTGGGTGGTTCTTACACACACTTGTCATATGTTGACCTCTCTTTGTGTGGTTCTACCCTTTTTGTCAGGAAGAGCAGCGGCTTCTCACGAGGGGCTTCCATCTACAGAGGAGTAACAAGGTATAATTAAGTTAGCAACTATCTCACTCTGAAATAGTATCAACAAGTTGCAGCATTCAAATTAAGCTAGCTCCTCTTTTCTAAAGTCAACTCTTTGTGACAATGGAAACTTAATATTTGGCAGGCACCATCAGCATGGCCGGTGGCAAGCGAGGATCGGCAGGGTGGCAGGAAACAAGGACCTGTACTTGGGCACTTTCAGTAAGCCTCCATATGTAGATAAACAGATGAGACACTGAGATGGTTGGCAAATTTTAGTCTGTTCTAACTTGTAACCGTCTATGCATCACAGGCACGCAGGAGGAGGCAGCGGAGGCGTATGACATTGCGGCGATCAAGTTCCGGGGACTCAACGCCGTCACCAACTTCGACATGAGCCGCTACGACGTCGACAGCATCCTCAACAGCGACCTGCCAGTAGGGGGCGGGGTCACAACCACGCGAAGCGCCTCCAAGTTCCCGTCGGACCCATCGCTGCCACCAACTCACGTTGCGGCATCGCCGGCCATGCCGCCGTCGGAGAAGGACTACTGGTCACTTCTTGCCCTGCACTACCAGCAACAGCAGCAGCAGCAGCAGCAGCAGTTTCCTGCTTCTGGGGCGTTTGAGACCTACGGCTCCGGCGTGAACGTGGACTTCACAATGGGCACAAGCAGCCACAGCAGCAGCAGCAGCGCCACCATGTGGGGCACTGCTGGTGCAATGGGACAGCAAGACAGCAGCAACAGGCAGAGCAACAACTATTCCAGTAACATTCCTTATGTTGCTGCTGCTGCAGCTATGACTTCTGGATCAGCAGGCTATGAGGGCTCCACTGGTAACAATGGGACCTGGGTGGAGCGTAACACGAGCACGGCTCCCCCCTTTTACAACTATTTGTTTGGAATGGAGTAGGTGAACTGGTTACCTTCATTAGCTGAAATGAGTGGTAGTCCTAGGACTGACATGGAAACTGATCAAAATTTTGGCTGTTGCATGCCATGCATGCATGAATGCAATGCATCCTTATGCTTATTCTTTTCCTTCCTGACAGTCCTGTAGCAGAGAACTCATGTATCACCAGCATTTCTAATTCAATCTCATTTTAGCTAGTTCCTTCTTGCGCGTGTGTGTCAGAGAGAGAGAGAGAGAGAGAGAGAGTTTTAAAAGTGTATCCATCTCCATGAAAACGTTTCATACTTGTTCGTCAAGTGAATAGCAGTCAAACTTTCAAGGTGAGATTAGGAATAATGGCACATACTTGAAGTAAATTTTGGGGCAGTGGAATGCGCCAGGTGAGATTAGGAATAGTCCAGATACCATCAAGAATCACCTACACACAGAATAAGGTGGGACAAATGACAGCATTAGATGTATGAAATTAAATAGAAAAAATGGCAGAAGAAACGTGTGTGACATAAACAGTATTGATGAGAAATCATTCCCCACATTCAACAGCAATGATCCCCATGCCATGAATGCATTGCATAGTTAGAAACTTGGAATTAAGCGAAATAGAATCAGTCAATCAGGATAACTATCCTCTGCGCCAGCAAGACATCTAATCTTATCCACACACATGATAGCAATCTTCTGCAACATCAGAGGACCTGTAGTCTTATCCGATTCAGATCTATATAATGTCAAATTGTCAGTATATACTAGTGAAGTTTACGAATTTTAATCTGCTTCAACGGGTTCAACCAGCAGGTGGCATTGCTATGAACTTTTTAATGGTAGTAGATAACAGTCAAATTGCACAGTAGAACTTTCAGAATTTGATGAATAATGCAAATGAGACACCAAGTTTAACCTGCAATGTTCTTTTTTGTCAAAAATGCACAAAACACATAACAATAGCAAACACCTGCATGCAGTTATATTAATATTAATGATCTCGCTTCCTCTGTAAATTTACAGGAATTAATCAGTACGTGAAATAAAGTGAAGAGCTGATCCCACATGGGATCAAGAACAAGCAGTATTACCACTATTAAGATGGCAACTCTAGCTAGCTACTAGCTTTCAAGATTCTTACTGGGACATTGCACGCATTTGTAGACTATCTAGCCCATGAAGACCTAGAACTACTAGTTAATTCACTCCTTTTGATAAGCTTGCTGGGGGACTGTTGCATGAAGACGCAACCAGGGTTAATTACCTCCCTCCCTACCCCTCTCCTCTCGGCAGTTGACCAGTCAAAAAACGAGGCAGCGATCAAGTATGGAAATGTATGTACGGCTAGTAACTTGTTCCATATTTCCACTTAGTACCATTGGACCAAACTGTCTCCTCACAACTATCCATGAACTGGAACTACGTTACCTCACGCATGGCTGCAGGTTTGCATGCCTTCTTTCTATACCTGTCCCCCTTTAGTCTCACAAATCCTAGCAGATCTCTATTAATTTATTACGCGCAACAGCTCCTTCAATGTACATAGAGACAACAGGACAATCCTTTGACCAATTAGCATAATCCAAACAGAGTTTCCAGAGGTAAAGTAAAGCTGAAGAAAAGGGAATAATAAATAATTACGAGCAATAACTTCATAACGAGAGGAAGTAACCAAAATGATACTACTGTTAAATCTGATCACATAGTAATGTGCATTACAACTTGTAAGGTATCAGCGTGCTAAATTATTTACAGATTGGCGTAAATCCAATGGCTATGTCTAATTTCTAACAACCACGGCTAGGCACTAGTTAGTAGTTACAAGGACACTTGGAGAATTATATGAGAGTATGAGACTACCAGAGGTATAGTGTGAACCAAGGTGTGACATTAGGGTTGTAATTAGAATGCCAGAAATCAATATGAGGTTTGAACTGAATGTTCATGCATATTGTTATATTTAAGATTGACGTAACTACCAGGAATTACAAAAAATATACCTTATAGAATTATTTTGCAGGAAAACACTCCATCAGCCTAAAAACTTGTCTAACGAAAAACCAATAATGGAACCAGACCCTATATTGTATAAAAAAAAGTGAACTTTGACCAACTGGCAACAGCCAGCAAGACAATTGAAACGGCTATATGGTAAATGTACTATAGGATGTCTTTTTTCGACATAGACAGAATCACACCCTGCAGAATCTCATTACTGCTTTTGTGTTCCAACACTCCATAAATTAAGGCAGGTGAACCCTTTTAGCTAAAAAATATGATTGGCAAAGTGAGCCATTAGTCAAATACAGCACTGTAAAAAGGCCCTTCCTTTGCTAGTATGTGGGGAGCCTTTCCCTTGGTTTTAGAAATAGTTGTTTGGTTGCCCTGTTGGCACTGAAATTTCAATTGAGTAGCTCTCCAACCATCATACAAACTGTACTCCAAAAGGTGATAATGCATCAAATTTTAATTAGGATATTAAAACAAGTCAATACACCAAGTTTTGGTTGCTTCTTCTTCCATCTTATAGCCTCATATCTGTTTTCATAGATTGAATGCAAGCACGAATCATGAAAATATATTCGTGCATTTGAATAGATACTCGTTGATTCATTGTAAATAAAGTAGGAAGCAGAACAGGAAAATTCTATTCTAAAACTGTTATAAACTATATCTGGAGGGGGGGCATATACCATAGAAATAAAATAGTAGTCGAAACTTCCCAGGATGAACAAAATCAAGTTTCAAATCAGTGCATTTCCAAACCATCTGACATTTTATAATGAGATTCATTGGCATGTAGTGTTACCTTTCCACACTGGGACCAGGATGTAAGTGAAACATGTGCATTTTGTCCATGGGTGTTAATAATAATGTACCAGCGCCTGCCTCATGCAAGACAAAGTATTATATATTAGATTAAGCAGCTAATAATCTATACAGTCGAATACGCTAGAAGAATCTCACACAAAGTATGCAGGTGCTTGATTTTTGTTAATTGACCATGCAGTGATCCATAAAACTATAAAAATAGAAAAAGCCACTATGCAACCCAATTATTTCTTACCGGGGATCATCGTTGCATGCCATTTCATTAAATTTAAGAGCTTAAAGATTTTTTGGCTCGAAAAACAGCTTAGAGATACCATATATCACAGAGAGCTAAATGTGTTGATGTAGCACTCAATTCTTGCACTAAACTCACATACACAGAAGAGAACACATTGAGGAGGTAGACACTAATATTGTTTTCACTTTTCATTGAACTTCTGAAATTCTGATACAAGAGCTTAGCTTGTTACATGCTAGTAAAACAGGTACTTTTATAGGCTAAACAGCACAAAAATGCAACTAGATAGTACTAGTAGTAAATTTACTATTGTCTACAGCTCATGTGAGCAAACAACTTTGATACGGCCGTGTGACTTAGCTGCCATATGGTAGCTTACAAGTTACAACACCAGAACTTACCAACTAAGTATCAGAGTCGGTAACTTGCTTTTGTTCTTGCCGACCTGGCCCAACTAATTCTGTCCATTGAACACAGTATGGGCTTGGGCTGTCAGGATTACAATTAACAAAATGAAGGCCCCACATAACACTAATGGTGGATTTGGAGTCAACGTAATAATTTTTGAGTACACAAAGCTGTATTGACATTATTTTTCCTAAAAGAAAAAACTATCACAGACTCAGTGTAAACCAAAGACACTCCCACATATTTGGTTTCACTGTTTGCAAAGAACATAGCCCCCTTATGACAACAGCATTATGGGCAAATATGGCAAAACAGCTAAATACAAATATTCTTTAACAAAAGTGGTTGCACTAAGAACCAAGAAAACCTAAATTGGACTCAAGCATTCAACAAATAGAATAGAATAGAATGCATATCTAAGGGCCTTTTTGAACTGAACTTTGCTGTCTAAAAATACAAAGTAAAAAAAACTAAAATTTGTTAGACAGATTGTTAACCATTGCTCAACTCACTGAATAATAGAATATAGCTTACTGACTCGTCAAGTTTGACATGAATGTAGTTAGTGTAGGTAGTTCAAAGAATGATCGTACAAGGCTTGAGTCAATTTCCAGACAATATGATTATATGAAAGTATATAGTTTGTCTGATGAAAACTTTTCAACACAGACTCGAGTTCTAGTGTTGCTCAGTAATATACATACACAAAATTCACTCACACACAGGAGGCTCAATGACCAGACCTGGAGTCAGGTCGGTTGTTTGCTGGTTCTGACAGATACAGCCTTCAGAAGAAAGAACGACTAAAGCCCAACATGGTGGATATTGTGCCCTGAGAGTAATTCGAGATGGCTGTTTGTCTCATCCACTCCCTGTGTGTTTGGTTTTGAGACTAAATGAGGTGAGATGGTCCTATCCTTTTTTTTGGATGGGATCATCCCGTTTTTTGTTTGATTGGTGGGATGGATCCATCTATATTTTTTGTTTGGTTGGAGCTACTGAGAAAATAGGATAGAATACTTGTCATGTGGACTCCACGCGTCATCCTCACCTCTCTTCTTCCCTGCACCACGACACCGCTGCACCATTGACGGCCACCATTTTGTTCTTTGCCAGTTGCTCATTTATTACTCTTACCCCTAAAGTAAATTCCAAATAGTCTTTCTGACTAACAATCAACTTTGAATGTTCTGATTAACCTGGTACAGCAGCACACACTAAACAGGTTATACCATGAAGAATACTATGCTGCTACTGTGACGCCTAAGAAGAGAAGTGAAGGAACACTGACAAGGCAAAAAAAATAAAATCTAAAAAGTTGATGAAAAGTAGGTTGTCAAATGCCCTCTTAGGTGTCTATCAGAAAGGTAGACCTTCCAGTCAACCGAAGAGACATATATTGATGTTCTTTTCTTCCCTATACTCATGCTCGAAGCTTCAGACCTACTCCGATTTATAAAACCATGAACCTATTAAAGACTTGGTAAAGAATACAGAATATCGATCTAGTACTTTCAACCCTAGGGAAGTCATCAAATTCATTGCGATTTCCATTTCTATAGTCAGTAGCATATATAGTCCTTGTACACTACATTGCTTGTGATTTGTAAGGATAGCCTGCGTATAACATCTATACTCTGAGAGAACTGCTGCAAACTATACCAATCTTGCAGCAGAGCTGGGTCTAACCTTGAAAACTGTAAATGAAGATGTACCTACTTGGCATATTTTGGAACTCCTGAGTCTTCAACATATGAGCACTTTCCACACCACCTAATTGTTGGATTCCTTGATGGATTTCCATACTACTGCCTGTCCTAAAAAATGGACATATAAGGTGGCTACCAGTATAAAGCTAACAATTTCTACATCCTTAAGAGACGCACCGCCTAGCTTCTGCACCCTGCTGGTACCCTTGCACAATTTTGAAGCAGCAGGATAGTTCAAATGACTCACAACAATATCAAACATGATGCATCCTTCTCAAGTGAAAGAGCACTGCCATAGGGAAGTTCCAAACATAGATTGCATCTTCCATTATGCTGTTCCGCTGTATCCAGTATGTCTTGAAGGTCTAAGAAGCCCCCTTAGACTCATTACAATAGAAAAGGAATAATAGCTAGGCCTAGGCACATCTTATCTGATAGCTAAATCTGGACAGCATATGAACATGTCTGCTGAATAATATCATTTACATATGTAAAATGGTGCATAGAGTGTTATAGGTAGTGGGCTAGGGCTATTAGGCCCAGCCCACGTGAACAGTACCGCGAGGTACTGTAGCGTGAACAGTACCGCGGGGTGCTGTAGCAAAAATAGAATATTTGTTTGTTTAAAAGGTAAGGTTGAGTTAGATTAGATAAGTCTTTAAAAGGGAAGATTAAGTTGAGTTCTTAAAGGTATGATTAGATTGAGTCTTTGAAAGGTAAGATTAGATAGGAATATTAGTTTAGTTAGGAATTAGATATAGAGATTCGATTGATCTCTATAATAGAAATTATTTCCTTAGATGTCATGTTGATTCTCCCTATATAAAGGGACCTCTTGTACTCAATTGAAAAGCAATAAAAGAAGAAGTCTAATCTCTCATCCCAATGTTTGTCTCTCTCACCTAAAGTCTACTTCTCATCCCTAGCAGCCGACGCCGTCCGGCTATCCTTCCAACGATGTTTACCCCATCATGGGTTCAACCCATGACATAGAGATTCCCTTAAGAACATAGACAAAAAAGAATAGTCATAGTGATTCTGATATAAGCCCATCCTCGCACATAGACCATAGTAGGCAACGCACGGAAAGCAAGAATCAATAAACAACTCCTAGAAATATTTTTCACGAAAAAGGTGATTCTAATTTTAGATACTTGATTATGATGATCCTAGTTACTGTATTTGTGGTTCCTAATCCACATGTCCTACGCTACAGCAGTTCCTAATCTGCATGTCTTACGCCCTACACTACTAGTTTATCGTGCACGTATCCATGTATTACAGACAAAGGGTGTCAAGTTACAAAAAAATTCTTGTAGTACTCTAGTTGCATAAGACACAATGATGCAATAGTTGAAATTATGTGCTGTTTTCTGAGCTGGTTTTACCAAATTACAGTATCGCACTAGAAAACAGATACCGCAAGACGTCAAAGTTAGTGATAATCCCAACCTACCAATGCCCCAGTTTGTGAACCGGGCTATAAATTATCAATTATGCACGTTTGCCAGCCAAAGCGGCCATTCGCATCCACGGACCTTAAAAAAAGTATCGATTATTTCGACCAGATTCCACCAAACCGACTCCAACTGAAACGAATTTCGTCATCTGAGCCAAAACATCCTAGGTCGTTTCTGTTTCCGACTGGTAAAGCAGAAAAACGTAAGCCTCTCGTGATCAGAACTCAGTATCGCAAACAACCGCCACATAAACCCTAAACCCACATCGCGGACGCGATCCACAGTAATTTGCAATCCCAAACTACAACATCCGCCCCTCTCTCTCCCATTACTGTGGAATAGCTTCGGTTTTGCGAAAGAGGTGATCAAATCTCGCGAACAAAACCAGCACATTCCCCGCTACTTCTGCTCGAATCAGAGGATTCGATCGGTGTTTGCCATGAGATAGAGAGAGGGGGGAGGGATTCGCGCTGACCTGGAGCGATTCGCGGTCGGGCTTCTCGAGACTGCAGACGAAACGAGCTTCCGCCCGCCCGCGCGGAGGGAAGTTGGAGTGAGCTTCGGGACGAAGACGACTCATACAGCGGAGGGAATTTGTAAGCAGGTTTAGGCCCATTTGGTACAGGTCTAATCTATACCAATCTCAAATAAATTCTGAATGAATCTAAAGATATTATTTAGTTAAGTAATCTAATTTTTATTTTAGATTAAAAATAAAAGTTTAAACCGTTTTATTTTATTGTATAAACCCTAAATCCAACATGAATCTCAGAGTTGAAATTATACCAAACAGACTTTTATTTTACTGTTTTTGACAAGATGTTATCGTGCCGAAAGTAAGAAAACTCTATAAAAAAAGGTAACTTTTGCGTGCCACAAATCCCAGACGGATCACGTGATGGACTAGAATTTAAAACTAAAATCATGTGTACCATATAAAATAGGTCAGGATTTATAACCATCAATTATTTTCGTATAAACCGAATGATAATACAAACTGTGTTAATAATGGTAACGTAAACCTTGTTTGTAATTGCGTGTTAAAAAATATAGAAGCTCACCATAAACATATTGATGTTGAAAAAGTCTATTTAACCCCATAAATTTATCATGGTTTGTTAACTTAGCTACTGAAGTTTGAAATTAGATATTCTACTTATAAATTATAAAAAATGGTGTAAATAAATCTTTAGAATGATTCTGTAGGTGGTTCTGACAAGTGGAGGATGATGTAGCAAGTTGTATTGCTTATAGGGAAGATGACCTTTTCTAATCTCTCTTATATTAGGCAGTTCCAGAACCATCAATTAGCACTAATATGCTTCATTTCTAAGCTAATATACTAAAAATAATTTAATTGAACTTCACTGCCACATGACCATCCGTATCATCATCCTTCTAATTAATTATATATTGGAATTATGCATAACGATTAAGAAATTAATTGAAATGACTTTGTTGTCTATTATTTATTCTGTTTTATAAAATTTAAGTTGTTTATTTGTTAAAGAGATACCATTTATTTAATAAATAAAAACATGAAAGAAAACAAAAAATGCTTTAGAATTTTTTTTAAAAAGATTTGTTTTTAATAAAAAAGTTGAGAAGTTTAAAACGATATCATAAAGAATCAGATTTACACTCCAGTAAAAAAAAAGGCCACTGACATGTGGATCTTACGAAAAACGTTGTCCCATCCATCAGCCAGCGAGTAGCCCCAAATTTGGAGCGTTTTCAAACCGCCCCGCCCCAAATTTACTGCTCGCCAAAAATACGCCTCGGTTTAGTTTATTTCTGGCCTCGCTCGATTTCTTTTCTTCTTCCTTCCTTCCCTCCCTCCACTTCCCCGACGTCGTCCGGCGCGGCACCTCCTCCTCTTCCCCGCGCGCATGGAGTCACCCGCCGCGGATGGCGATGCCCGGCCGTCGCTGTCCGGCGGCGCGTCGCCGGCTCCGGCTCCGGCTCCTCCTCCTCCGCCGCCGAGGGGGTGGATCTCCGACCTCGTCTCCGGAGCCGGCCGGATCCTCGCCGCGGTGCTAGGGCCCGACTCGTCCGGCTCCGGCTCCACCAAGACCTCTGCCGTCGCGTCGGACGGGGCTTCGCCGTCCGCCTCTTCCTCGCCGGCGTCGTCCAGGCATCGTCCCTCGCTGTACGGGGAGGGTTACGATGGAGGTAACGTTGTTATGCCTCCGTGTTAGCGCATTTCCGGCGGTGGATGCGGCCGCCATTTCGTTTCAAATTATAGCTAGCTTTGCGCTTTGTTTAACTTATGGTAGCGCATCAACGGAATTCACTTTTTTTTTTGCGATTGGTCTTGTCACGGATGAGTGCATGGAACTGTGAACTGTCCACAATAGAATCAGAAACTGGGTGCTTCGCAATTTCATAATTCACATTTGCAGATTAGCAAAAAAATGTTTGTTTCGGTTATGCTCATGCTGTTATGTCGTGCTTATCGTGTCCAAGGCAATGCCGCCGAAATGGTTCCCTAACAAAAGTCAATCCAAGTTCAGTAATACAAAAATGTCGTTGGATCGTGGACTTAAGTGCATTGGCACTAAGCGGCTAACTGGATTAATATGACTATCAGGTGCCTCTTTATTCATTTAGTTTCCCGAAATTCATGTGCTAAAATTGTTTATTTTTACTGCAAGTGGTTTGTGGAGGCCTTCCATTATTCACCAACGACTAGATCCTGAAATATCATACCGCTTCATAGTGCCAATCTAAACTATTGTTTAGCCTCGAAGCCTTTTGGTGTCTTCATTTTTCAATAAAATAATCGTTAGACTGATTTTTTTTTAAGAAGCATTAGTCTGTCTAACAAAGCATGAAAGCAGCCGGCCAGAGCCAGACTCTTGTTAGTGACTTCAGTACTTGGTCAACATGTTTGTATGTTGAACTTGGAGTTATCTCTACCTTTGTAGAGCTCATGGGTTCGATCACTATCACCTTTCTTCTAATGCTATATGCCAAAACCGTTTGTACTCTTTTACTGCATATAGTCAGAGCTGCTAGTATTTCATTCTATGGCATGATAATCGTGTGCTTTTTCTATAATAAAATATGTAGTCTTTAACAACTCAGAAAGAAAAGGATGACAAAAGCATGTTAATATCTGAAATTAGTCTAAATCTATGTTGCAAGGTTGTTTTGTATTTTTATGCCTATTATTTGCTAGTTTTGAAGAAATGTATGTCCTTTTCCTATTTTATTCCCACTATTTACAATCGTTTGAACACCATATCTTTCTCATATACAGTTTTGTTTTTATTTATATGAATTTTGGGGAAGTTGATGAGTATCATTTACCTTGTTCTTGCAGTTCTTTCTTGTCATGTAAATGGATTGCACTCTTTTGCATTTTGTACAGAAACTCACATAATGAATAAATTGATCTTTGTTATGATTCATTTCTTTTGACTCACAGATCATGGTAATTCCCCGATCTTTCCATTGAAAGACAATAAGTTCAATCAGGTATTCTTGTTTCTTGGCCTTCCTATTTGTTATCTTAGAAATTGCATACCCTTGTTTTGTAAACAAGCACTTGTCACTGGACTTAGGAGTGTGGTTTTAGCTATCTGAAGACTTCCTAGACTAAAGTCTTGTACTTTTTTTTGCCCTGATATCAGAGTGAAAATGAGGCCATTATGAAAGATTATGCTGAGGGATCACTAGCGATTATCTCAGAGATTGAGCCGAAGGATGCCATAATTCAGTTGCTTAAGCAGGAGACTTATTCGAGGTATTTATGTAGTATATCTTGTTTCCTTCCATTACATTTTTCTAGATAGTATTGTTTAACTTGCATGTTTATTTCTGAATCTATCGAACTATTCCACTTAGGTCTGAGTGCAATGCCCTGGTAAAGATAATTCAGGAGCGGGTTGTGGACACAAATTTAAGTGGAGCTGAGGCTGGTGGGCTTGCTCTTCCAATCAATTGGAAGGCAGGCAGTCAAGGAGCTATTGGATATTCTTCAGTGTGTCCAAAAGGATTGTTGCCTGCAATTTCAAGTCGTCCAGCCCATGATTGTGGTTTTGATAATACTGGTGGTGCAGCTGCAACAGTAACTCATGATAGGGACCCTTTCATCCACAATGCTGACAAGCTTCAGTCCGTAAGTGCTCTTTTCCTGTATGAAATTTAGTTTGTACTGATATATTGTAAATCAAACAGTCAAGCCCATTCATATATATCTCTTCGGTAATAATCTGCAAAATGATGCATCACCCTAATCATTTTGCCTAATAAATACGATTGCATTATGCTTTTGGTGATGACCAGTTGTAATAACTGATTTGCCTTGTTTTTCTACTTTGTATTATACTCTGGAGTGATAGAATTTCTCTGTACATTTAACTGCAGGTAGTCAAACGAAGTTACTCAGTTGCAACGGATACTCCTGAGGACATTCGAAGAGTCAGGCAAAAAATTAATGGAAACCTGTTAAACATTTCAAAATTGAAGCAAGTTGATGTTATTAGAAATCATCCAGGTAGGAATTACAAAATTATTCAACAATTCTTCGAGGGGGAGATTTTTGCCCTTTATACAATTTGTTTAACCAGATATCTACAGTTTTCTGTATACTTTTCTTACCCAGATTCAAATTCACCTGGAATCCTCACTGCCAAGAATCAGAATGCATCTGGCAGTTCTTCAGGAGATGACAAGAAACTATCAGATGTTCCCCTTCTTGGGACCAACAATTTAACATTCTCTAATATCATTTCAAAAGTTGAAAGTGCCGATGAAAAAATAGGCACACCTAACAAACCTTCAGCTGGCGATGACCTGAAAAACTATGGTTCCGCATTTTTAAATCCATGTTCTAATAAGGTAATGTGCTCAGCCATATCATAAACATGGTATATTTGTTGGATGTCCTTTTTCATCTGTCATCACAAACGTGTTAATGTGTTCTGACCTGTGAAAATAATGCTAATAGCCTAATATCTACCATAGGATCTGAAGAACAGCTTTCCTTTGAAGGTGGAGCCTTTGAATGTCTGTAGTCCTTTTGAGCAGCAGATGATGGATCTATCACACCAGACGCATGAGTGTATGTTGTCATCTTTGGATTTGCTATGTTTATTACTCGCCTTGAAATGATGACTTAACATCTGCTGAGTTTGTTAGTTGCTTTGAACAGATGCTGTATGTGATGATTCATGCTCTGTCTCAAAATTAATGTTTAAGGAGGACATTGATACTGCACCCAGGTACCCCAATTCACCTATTCCATTGTATTTCCGTGACAAATTTTAACTTCTCGCAAGGACTGTTCTTTACTGTTAGAACTCGAAATATTTGACTTGATCTACATCATACGACAACTTAATGATCGTTGTTGCAACATTATGCACATATATATAGGATACGTTTCCACTTATGCTCATTGTTGTCACTGTCATTACAATGCAAGCAGATTATTTCTGTGGAGCACACTTGCCCCCTTTTGCCTTTGCATAATTGATCACTTAATGTTGAACAAGCAAACTACAGATTATAGTGAGAGATCGTAGCACAAACTGCTATTTTAGGCCAGTGAAGTAATATTAACATCTGTTTCAGCTTGCCAGTGGGCGTGCAGCTAGAAAATGGTCCTAAGAACCGCAGGAGAAGGGCGCCCAACACACAGAGGACTCCCCCGGCAAGGTCGCCTGCCATGGGCTCACATGGCAGGAACAATGACGTCACAGTAAAATCAGAGATCGACTTGCCAGAGCAAAGCAAGTTGGTACTGATGGAGCCGGTACCAGACCTTGGCGATGTTCCGGTGAAGAGACCTGTTGGGAGGCCAAGGAAGGCGAAATGAATGTAAGGCGACTTCGATGTCCTCAAATCTGTCCATGGTTTACCTTCAGTTGGGATGGCGTTGCTTGCCAGTTGCCATAACATCCGCAGAAGCTGAAAAAAGTCACGAGCCACTCACACCTAGAAGGCTAGAACATCGCAGTCTTTGGTCGTGTACACGTCTGTTCCATCTGACAGACTGACATGCGTACCAAGTATTTATAGATGCAGAAGGGAAAGAAGGGCAAGCCCTGTCATGTCCCTGCTGGTGTAGCTAACGTCTAGTGAGGGTGCACCTCATATCGGTGTAGAAGCGTACCATTAACTTTGTTGGATGTAATTCTGATTCCTGCACTCCTGTCGTGCAACGTTCTGAGTTCTGAGTTCTGAGTTCTGATTTCTGGGTTTCATCATGATCCCGTTCCGGCCCAACATTTATATGCTGCGCGTTCGTCGCGATCCCGTTCCGGCCCAGCTACTGCGTGCCGCACGTTTGTTACGGTGCCGTAGAGCTGGTTTTATTTGTGCTGTTGATGAAAGTATTTAGTTAAGTAGTTTAATTTTTATTTTAGAATAAAAATAAAAGTTAAAATTATTTTATTATAATTATAGTATATAAATTTAACATCTATCATAAATGTCGGAGCTAGCCTATATTAATATAACATAGGTGTGATTGAGATTTTTCAGATCGATGGCGCTGATCAGATTCAGATATTTGTCCCAAGCAAATCAGCGGGGCGTCGTTGACAGTTGGCGATCGTCATCTCCTTCCGTGTCCTCCCGCCAACTCCCGTCCACCCGCTGCCGCCGTTCATATGATCATATCCTGAAACCCCATCCCCTCCGCTCTAGCCCACGGCCTGGCCGATCCGCTCCACGCTTCCATCCCCTCGGCTTGCTCACCCATGAGCTCGTCGTAGCCGTCGTGGGATAGCTTTACCCCTGTCGTGTCGCCGGCGATGGAGGCCACCGGCCGTGGGCTGGTTCCGAACAAGCCCACCCTCCCGGCCGGCCCTAAGAAGCGGCCTCCGCACACGGTGGCCACCCCGCTCCTGCCTGCCACGCCCCCGCCGCTGTCGCACTCGTCGCTACCGCTCGACTCGTTCCTCCTGCACCTCACCGCGGCACCGGCTCCGGCGCCTGCCCCGCGCCGGGCGCACCCGACCCCGACCCCAACGCATTCCTTCCTATCCCCTGACGCGCAGTCCCTTGTGCTTGCTATCTCGACGCAGCCGCTCCCTTCGCTTCCAGCCTTCCTCTCCTCCCGCCGCGAGGAGCTGCTGCACGGTGACCTTCCATCGCTGCTCAAGGCACTCGAGCTCTCCGGGCACTGGGAGTGGGCTCTCGCGCTTCTTCGCTGGGCCCGCGCTGAGGGCGCGGTGGATGCCGCAGCGTTAGAGATGGTCGTCCGCGCGCTCGGCCGCGAGGGCCAGCACGACACCGTCTGCGACCTGCTCGACGAAATGCCGCTGCCGCCCGGGTCCCGGCTCGACGTCCGCGCCTACACCACCGTGCTGCACGCGCTCTCCCGCTCGGGCAGGTACGAGCGCGCGATCGAGCTGTTTGCAGAGCTCCGGCGCCAGGGTGTGGCGCCCACTCTCGTCACCTACAACGTCGTGCTCGACGTGTACGGGCGGATGGGGCGCTCCTGGTCGCGGATCGTCGCGCTGCTGGATGAGATGCGGGCCGCTGGTGTGGAGCCCGACGACTTCACTGCCAGCACGGTGATCGCAGCTTACGGCCGGGACGGCCTCCTTGATGAGGCTGTCGCGTTCTTTGAGGACTTCAAGGCCCGTGGCCACGTCCCATGCGTTGTCACATACAATGCGCTCCTGCAGGTGTTCGGCAAGGCTGGGAACTACACGGTGGCGCTGCGGGTGCTCAAGGAAATGGAGGATAGTGGCTGCCAACCAGATGCCGTCACATACAATGAGCTCGCCGGGACATATGCCAGGGCAGGGTTCTTTGAGGAGGCTGCCAACTGCCTTGAAACTATGGCCAGCAAGGGATTATTGCCTAACACATTTACTTACAATACCGTCATGACTGCATATGGGAATGTTGGTAAGGTGGATGAGGCGCTTGCGCTGTTTGATCGAATGAAGAAGAATGGGTATGTTCCAAATTTGAACACGTACAATCTTTTCTTTGGTATGCTGGGGAAGAAATCAAGGTTCACCGTGATGCTGGAGATGCTTGAGGAGATGTCGAGGAGCGGATGCACACCGAATCGGGTCACCTGGAACACAATGCTGGCTGTCTGCGGGAAGCGCGGTATGGAGGACTATGTTACCCGGGTACTCGAGGGGATGAAGTCTTGTGGGGTTGAGCTGAGCCGAGACACCTTCAACACACTGATATCTGCCTATGGTCGGTGTGGTTCAAGGACCAATGCTTTCAAGATGTATGAGGAAATGGTCAGTGCTGGCTTGCCCCCTTGCCTCACCACATACAATGCATTGCTGAATGCGCTGTCACGACAAGGCGATTGGTCTACTGCTCAGTCCATAGTAAGCAAAATGCGGAAGGAGGGGTTCAAGCCAAATGATCAGTCATATTCGCTACTGCTCCAGTGCTATGCAAAGGGTGGAAATACAGCTGGGATAGAGGCTATTGAGAAAGAAGTTTACGACGGTGCCATCTTTCCCAGTTGGGTTATCTTGCGGACCCTTGTGATTGCCAACTTCAAGTGCCGGCGGTTGAAGGGAATTGAGAAGGCATTTCAAGAGGTAAAGGCACGGGGTTACAAGCCTGACCTTGTCATATTCAACTCCATGCTTGCCATGTATGCGAAGAATGGATTGTATAGTAAGGCCACAGAGATGTTCGATTCAATCAAGCAGAGTGGGCTGAGCCCTGATCTAATCACTTACAACAGCTTAATGGACATGTATGCCAAGTCAAGCGAGTCATGGGAAGCTGAGAAAATACTCAAACAGCTCAAAAGTTCTCAGATGAAGCCTGACGTTGTGTCGTATAACACCGTCATAAACGGATTCTGCAAGCAAGGCCTGATCGAAGAAGCTCAGAGGATCCTATCTGAGATGATTGCTGATGGCATGGCTCCATGTGCTGTAACCTATCACACGCTCGTTGGAGGATACGCTAGCCTCGAGATGTTTAACGAGGCCAGAGAGGTCATCAGCTACATGATTCAGCACAATTTGAAGCCTATGGAGCTGACTTACAGAAGAGTAGTCGACAGTTACTGCAAAGCCAAGCGGTACGAGGAGGCCCGTGACTTCCTGTCTGAAATCTCAGATACTGACCAAAATTTTGATCAGAAGTTGCTGCCCATGCTTGCAGCCCGTATAAAGGGCGCTCAATTTGGAAGATAAGCTACTACACCTCATGTCATTGTTATAAATTTATAATCGTGTGGTCTTCAGGTATACGGTGTTTCCAAGTTTTGATAGGGAAGTCAGCGTAGACTGTAGTATTACTTGCGAAGAGCCTGCATTTGCCATGGATGGCGTGCTACTGCACCAGTGCACCGTCAAATGGTGCTGCACAAAGTCAAATCAAATATATTTTCCTCTCATTTCTTCAACAGGTGTGCAGTGTACTTATGAAGTCACATTCTGCTGTACATATGTTAAGCATATAAGAGTCTGAAGAAGTATGAAATGTCATACATCGTCCGAATGTTCTGATCATATAGTGCAGGATTGAGTTGATCCCCATAGTGCCGCTTAATTGGTTAGCAGCATTCTCAATCTGTCCATGGGTTGACTTTTGGGCCTGACTTATTTTGCTTGGATATCGGGTTCTTATAAGCCAAGCTTATTTATAAATTTGGTCGGAAATATTGTACTCTCTCCCCCGTTCTATATTATAATTTGTTTGACTTTTTTTTTAATTCAAACTTCTTAAACTTTGACCAATTTTATAGAAAAATATACTAGCAATTACAATATCAAATTAGTTTCATTAAATCCACATGGAATATGTTTTAATAGTGTATTTATTTGATATTTTAGATGCTAATGTATTTTTCTTTAAACTTAGTCAAAACTAAAGAAATTTGGTCAAGAAAAAGAAAAACGTCTTATAATATTAAAAGGAGAGAGTATCAGACTTTTGGATCAGGAAGAAATATAACAGAGAAAAATTTTGTGGACAGAGAAAAATGCAATACTATAGAGAATAGTTGTGGAGACAAATTGCTGATAAACACTAAGGACGGAGGAGCAGGAGATTGTAGCGAGAGGACACATTTGAAATAGCACAGAGAACAGCTATTGTTTAATCGTCAGGCTCCAGATTCAGATGTGAGCTTATAATTGTCAAAACATAGTCCAAAAGTCTGATACTCCCTCGGTTTAAATTTTGTTGAAAGTTGTGAGCAACTAATAAGAAAATGTCTGCACTTGCTATGCACATGTACCTGCCGTGAAAAAGATCAAAATAGGATGACATGGCAAGCACGTGATTCAGAGCCAATTTAGAAAGATTCTGTCAGCAACAACTATTTTTAGAATCTGAATCTTTTCGTAACTTGGAAATGAGCACCTCCTCCGTCTGATATTTGTAGACTTGGTAACCTGTAAAAAAATATGTGAATGCAATGGAGAGGCAATCAGGCAATAGCTAGGTGGTTCAGAATCAGACTCCATTGCCCCAGCTTGTGTTCAGGACGACGCAGATGAGTCCAATAACTTCTGAGCTAGCCCATGTTCTTGTACAGTTGAAGGATCACACCGTATGATCAAGTAGGAGCATTGCCCTGTCTGGACAACGTCAATTGAGGCCCACAATTTCTGTTCAATCGTCGGCGCACACAGTACTGTTCTTGAGCGAGATGTGCTTAGTGGCATTCAGGTTAAAAAATTATGTTAAAATAGAAGAAATCAAATCAGTTTCTTTATTAATCCGTCCAAAAATCACTGTACCATTATAATTTTTATTTTTTTTTTAAAAAAAATATGACCGTGATAACTCTATAATATATTTCAAAAACATAATAATTATACATTTTCAAAAATAAATAGCAAGCTCTGCTAAATCTGTGAAATTTGTACTACTCGACGCGACGCCCCCCGCTATCCGACGAGTGGCACCTACTTGAGCACTTGTGCGGCGCCCGCGCCGGCACCCGTCGCCTCACGCCTTCAGTCACGCGTCGCTTGGCACGCTCCACAGCGCGAGCTCACTCGCACCAGCGAGCCTCCGCGCCGGCGCCGGCGACGGTGGTGATGGATTCGCTGCGCCTCCGGCCGTCGCTCGTCCGCGCACGGCCCGGGCCCGCCGCGGCGGCTCTCCGGCGAGGTGAGTCCTCCTTGAGCCTCGCAGCGTCCGCCCGTTCCCCTCTGCATGCGGCGTGCGACGGGAGATTTCAAGTGCGGTGATGCCGTGAGAGAGGGGGGGTGTGCTTTTTAAGTGGCTAGTGTATAGTGACGACCTGTCCTGTAGAAACCCAGCATTTCAGCAGTGTATTTGTCATGGCAGATTTGGTTTGCAAGCGCAATAGGGGATGCGATGAAATGCGATTTTTTTTCGAAACATCGATTGAATGCTAGTATTTGGTAGGCTGGAACTACGAACCTTCCTCTGCTACTTCTTCTATCGTTCCGGATCACATATCATTGATTTAGATGGTTGTATGTATGATTGTCACAGAATTAGAACATAGTCAAGAAGTTATTTTAGGAGTGATAAATCATCAATTTTTACAGCCTATGCATTGCTACTTGTGAGTGATCACTTATTTCGATTATCTCGTATGAAAACATATTTACTGAAGGCTTCCCGATGTACTACTTTATAGAAGTAATTTCAATTATATCTTTAAACGATCTCTCCTATTCTGAGATGGTTGCTGCTTGCGTGAAATTCCTTCTTGTGTTCTTCCACCGGCCCACAGCAAAGGTATCATGTCTGTGTTTGGGCAAACATCTTTGCAGCAAACAGAAAAGAATGACCTGACACAACAGTAAAAACTAACTTTCATTTCTTCTTTGACTGATCCTATGTAGTAGTAGAAGACCATGGTTTGAGGCAATAAGCGTTATGCCGGTAATCAAATTCTTCAACTTTTCTTTCATGGGTGCTTGACGTAGTATCGAAATGTCCTTTTTTCCAGATCATTTTCTACCACCATTCTGTTCTATCCATCGAAATGGTAAAGGGCCAGTTCCTTTGGCCAGCCAAAGGACCCAAGGTCCTAGCTTTGATCAATGTCAGAAATTCTTTGGTTGGAAATCCTCCTACCCTAGGATACCACATCGACCAACAGCTACTTCTACTAATGCTTCGGGACAACCATTACAATCTGGAGCTGAAGCACATGATTCTGCAAGCATCTGGAAACCGATATCATCTTCTCTGGACGCATTTTACAGGTTTTCTCGGCCACATACCATCATAGGAACAGTTAAGCCATGCTGCTATGTTTCATTTGAACCTCAGCATCCAAGATATTTTGATCATTATGCTGTGTTTTCCTTTTGTTATCTCTTGAACTAAGAGATTTTGTTTATTTAATCAGGCACTTAGCATAGTCTCAGTTTCCCTACTAGCTGTCGAGAGTTTATCAGATGTGTCTCCCTTGTTCCTCACTGGTTTGCTGGAGGTACAGACTTGAAGCAACACCGTTCTTTTGTATTGCCCCAAGATGGATAAAGATTTTTCCATTATGCTACATTGTTACTCTTGTGCAGGCAGTGGTAGCAGCTCTTTTCATGAACATTTATATTGTTGGATTGAATCAGTTGTTCGATATTGAGATAGACAAGGTACTTCCAATCCACTGTACTCTTCTTTGTTCAAAAAAGAATCCTCTGTTATCTAAGTGTTTAAGTTTCAACTTAATTTTACTGTCTTTTACTGTCTTTATTCTGAGCTGCTTGGGAGCTAATATTGCTATCTCTCCAGGTTAACAAGCCAACTCTTCCACTAGCATCTGGTGAATATTCTCCTGCTACTGGAGTTGCACTTGTATCAGCATTCGCTGCTATGGTAATTAAGCTATTTGGTTCAGAAAATAAAACAAGATCATCTTGCAATGTTATCCTGGCCTTTTATTATGGATCACTTAGATTGGTATCTCAAGGACATAACTTGTATTGATCATTTGTATTAAATGTTAGTATTTATAACCAGTGGTTTACATCTGGTAATGAGATACAATAGCACAATGGAGATAAGGTTCCATATATAGTTGTGCAAGCCAATTGCATTTAAGAAAGCTTATGAATTACAATGTGTGGGGAATTAGTCTAATGCAGTTTTTTGGAATGCACAAAATACTTGTGTGTCTTTGAAGTATAATACAGTTGGTTTGTACATTGTGCCATTGTGCTAATTTGATTGAGAGCTTGAAATAATCTTTCAAAATGTTCTTATTCTGTCAAAATGATTCAGAGCATGTTGTTCGCAGAGCTTTGGCCTTGGATGGGTTGTTGGATCGCAGCCTCTGTTTTGGGCTCTTTTCATTAGCTTTGTTCTTGGAACGGCATATTCAATCAATGTAAGACAACAAGTCTCCTTTCTCAGTGGTGGTGATCTTGTC
This sequence comes from Zizania latifolia, assembly GCA_000418225.1. Lineage (NCBI taxonomy): Eukaryota > Viridiplantae > Streptophyta > Magnoliopsida > Poales > Poaceae > Zizania > Zizania latifolia. The sequence goes on along the minus strand of KE372132.1, from coordinate 325,650 downwards.
TCTTCTTCTGCAATGCAAAACTTTAGTAGACAGCTACTTATTTTCGTTTTGAAGGAACACGTGGTTCCAGAGGCTTACATGCTTGACAGTTTTGGTCGATGAAATTTACTTTGCAATCAATCTCACCTCAAAGTTGATGAGCTAAAACTTTATAACTTTTTCAAAACGTAGCTGTGTTAGAGTATCCCTAATATTATTTGGTACTCGTTTCAGTGTAATTTCTGGACCTCTATATTTTTTACTTACAAAGGTAAAATGAAATGCATACTTTCACATGCAGTTGATATTTCTTTTTTGCATGATATCTTAACATCACCGTTTTTCAATGCAATTATCATTTCCCTACCCTTCTATGACCAAAAGAGCTGACATTCCGTTTTGGCTTTCTGCAGCTGCCATTCTTGAGATGGAAGAGATCTGCTGTTGTTGCAGCGCTCTGCATATTAGCAGTCCGTGCAGTGATTGTTCAGCTGGCATTTTTTCTTCACATTCAGGTGAGTCATCTGGTGACAATTTTGAAAACATGAAAAAGTCATTAGTAACAAAATTAGGAGTAGATGCCATGGTTTATGTTATGAATTAATATGCCATGGTTGTAGATTAAGTGAGTTTATGTTATGAATTAATATGCCATGGTTGTTGATTAGCTGTGATTAGTATCTACCAAATTAGGAGTAGATGCCATTCTTTTCTTTGAGAATTAGTAGAATTATAGAAATTTTCTATGTTTTGGGATCTTTTACCATGGATTGCCTATATATTGCATAGTCAGCATGTGAATCATGCTGCCTTTCCTTTTCCTAACGATCTGGGTATATCTATCAGACATTTGTTTTCAGAAGACCTGCAGTCTTTTCAAGGCCGTTGATATTTGCAACTGCATTCATGACCTTTTTCTCAGTTGTAATAGCATTGTTCAAGGTAACAATCTCTACTTATCTGAACATGTCTCCTTACAAAACCTGGTAGCGAAAGATTAGGTCTGGACTAATGTTCACTTTATATCTTGATTATTCTGTGTTTAAAATATTTTGTACGTGAAAACTGCAAGCATGAAGCATGTACTGTATTTATAATGATTTGCTGACTGAATGTTTATTTTGTTGCATTGCTTTTATTTTAGACAGTTTTGCCTTAAACATATTTTCTTGTAGGATATACCTGATATTGAAGGAGACCGGATTTTTGGGATTCAATCTTTTAGCGTTCGATTAGGTCAAAAGAAGGTTAGTAAGAAGCAAACTTTTCAGAGAATTACTCCTCAATTTACTAATATTAACTTTCAAGCAGGTTTTCTGGATTTGTGTTGGTCTACTTGAGATGGCTTATTGTGTTGCAATATTGATGGGAGCTACTTCTGCCTGTTTGTGGAGCAAATACGCAACTGTATGCATGACATCTCTTATAACTCAGCAACATTTTCAATGACTAGTTTCGGTTATGATTGCAATATTATTCATTTATGCTGAGTGTTTTTGGAACACCAAATTAACTATGTTAAGCCAACCAGCGTTAGACTAGAATCAGTTATAATTGATTACCATCAGTTAATTAAAAGGAATAATCACTCTCAGTTCTAGCATCTCAGTTTATCTGTAGAAGGCCTTTGTTCTCTTTGGGCCTTGTTTGGATGGTCCAATTCTGGCCCGGATCCAGTTGATGCCATTCTTTTGGGCCAGGGTTTTTCCTGGGTTTGTACCATTCATCAAATCAAACTTCAATGTTGGGTGATTACCTTGTTCTGCGTTAAATTGGTCCAAGGTTTTGTGTCCGGAACTCTGGAAGCCCACAACTCTGTTTTTTCTTGACTGACCTTTTGTTTCCAAGGAATGACAGGCCTTCACAGATTTTTCCCAAGTGCAATTCCAGTGATAAAAGGGCACCTAATGTATGGTTCTTGCTTGCTTTATCACGAATTTATTTCCATTTCCAGGTGACTGGGCATGTGATCCTTGCTGCAATCCTATGGAGCCGCTCACGATCACTTGACCTGACAAGCAAAGCGGCCATCACTTCTTTCTACATGTTCATCTGGAAGGTAATTCCAATCCTCGCTACTGCCCACTGTAGTGTACTGCCCCAGCTCAATCAATCGCTTCACCTTCTGCAGCTCGCGTATCCTGAAACAATCCCATCACTAACTCATTTACTCCCCACATGGCTGGATGTGCAGCTGTTTTACGCGGAATACCTGCTCATTCCTCTTGTAAGGTGAGGAGGGCGACAAGTCAGACTCTCCTCTCCAGGTACGGAGCAGCTTTGAGTGCCGGAGTAAACTCCCTTGGGCTATTATCGTTTATGAAAAAGCTCTAATACCTCGTCAGTTCAGAGATGCATGGGCAGATCGGATTGGATTTGGACGGTGTCCCATAAAATCCCCTGCGATTTCACCCGGTACACATGTTGGCATCCTGCATCCTGCATCCTGCATCCAGATATGATGTAACGTCGTCGTCGTCGTCGCCGCCGCCATAATTCCTCCGAGCTCTGAAGATGGAGGACGTTTCAACCTCCAACCCCCAACGTGCCCAAAGCAACTAGGCCAGGTGAGCAGCAGCTGCAAGCCTGTGTAGATGTTGGTAGAACACAGCAGTACTCGTAGCAGTAGTAGTGATAGTAAACGAGCAATAACTCTGGGTCAGCTATCCTCGTAGATGCTGGAGGATACACCCAAGCTTTAATTCCGCCGTATTTTCGTTTTATTCCCCTCGTATAAATACACCAGTACGAGGCTACTACTGGTTGGCCTTCTACCGCCTTGCAATAATACGTTTCTTCTACGTAAGTACAATGCGTACGACGGTGGCCTGCACTACAGGGTCGAATACGCTCTGTGGCGCCCGCAGGTTCGACGTACCGGTATTTTTTCACGGAATTACCGGCCCCGGTGAAATCTAGCTACGTTATGATCTTCCTGATTTGGATTTATCATGATAAAATAAAACTATTTAAACTTTTATTTTATTTCAAATTAAAAATTGGACAGTTTAACTAAATACACTTAAATTACTCATAGCACAATCTTAGATTTAGGCTTCATTTGGATCTCATGAACTAATAGTTAGCAATTAAAAATTAGTTTTAATCTATTCAAACAGAGCAACTAATTGGTGAACTAACTATTAGCTCTTTGTCTAACTAATGGTTAGTCCATTAGTCCATAAAAGTGAACTAATTTGAGCTAATAGGGGGTCTTTGAACTATTTTGCCCCTACACTACTGTAGCACGATTATTGTAGCAGGGGCAAAATCGACTTTAGCCCTCTATTAGTCCAAAGTATCCAAACAGACATGGACTAATTTTTAGTCAATTAACTATTAGCTAGTTAATAATTAGCTCTAGCTATTAGTCAACTAACTATTAATTTTAGTACATCTAAACGGGGCCTTAGAGATATACTAAGCTCTTGTTTGTCATAGCTCTAGATTCAGAATTTTTTAGAGTTGGTTAAATCTAGCTTCAATAAAATCATGGATCAGGAGGTGTGGATAGATTGAGAGTATTTAGTTGAGCAATCTAATTTTTATTTTAGACTAAAAATAAAAGTTTAAACTATTTGATCTAGAAAGAATCTTAGAGTTGGAGCTGTACTAATCAGACATATTTAAGTTTTAGTTACTGCTTGGATCTTACCAATAAAAACCAAATCTGAAATATTGAATTTTCAGTGTAGATTTAAATTTTGAATTTGGACTCCTAGCCTCCTGGTCGATAACTACACTGGTCCCCTGTCCTGAAATCGGCCGGTAACCTCCGGTTTTTTAAACGCGGTTTGGTTGCAATGAAAATTTTCAGTTTGTCGCAGCAGCAGAGCTACCAGCAACTACCCTGTGCAGTGTGTCACGTGGTGTGGAGTTTGGTCGAGCTCCAGCCAAAACAGAGAAGAGATCGTGTGACGTTCGCCGTGCCGGCCGGGGATATCCACCGTTTGACATTTGGGAGAGGAGTCCTTTGACAAGTGTCAAACGTGACGTCGTCTCCATTAATCTCACTGCCCGTGTACCGGCCGCCAGGCCAGAGAGTGAGAGAGGCGAACCAACGTCGGCCGGCCAGCAAGTATAAATTTCACAGTTGATTATAATAATTCAGAGTATTAGTTAAAAGTACAAATAAATAATTAGTTTATTGTACTAGCTTATTCTAATAATCTATTTGAACCCAACATTTTCAACTTGTTACTTAAAAAACTAAATACACGTCGTTCTTTTGTAAAAATTATCTCATCTTATACCTAAATCTTACCACTCTAGACTTTATTTTAAAAGTATTGTAGTATTTTTCTATTCAAACATAATAATTCATACCAACAATAATCTAAGTTGGCAAACATCTCAGAGCTTATTTTGCTCTAGATTATTATAAGATAATTTATTATAATCTTCAATTATAAGCTATATACTATATTACAATAATTCTAAGCTTAAAAAAGACCTAAGCTACAAAGGCTATTCTTACAATCCATAACTAATTATTTTGAGAGTGGAGGAGCAGAGAAATTGAGGGTGACAACTGTTGGGGTCATGGAAACCTCTTTAGCAATTGATCCCATATATTGATGTGTATAGCTGCCTGATCGTAATTAGAACCAGATCAGGTTTTAAATGGAGAACCGATGTGAACCAACGGTGATACATTATTGGACTCGGCTGTGGTTAACCGGTTCTTATTGGACTCCGCGATAGTCACGAGGACACGGTAAAATACTCTTCACATCAATGTGGCCAACTGTCACATCGTTAGGATTCACTAGGACTTGCAAAACTGTATACCAATTGGCTAGAACAGACAACGATAAGTCGATAACCCGGTCCGGTTTCTATCGTTAATAGTCTGATTTAACGGCAACCAAAACTATTATCGCTAACGACGGCTGATGATCAAAACCTATGGTTACAGGGCCGGTAAAAGCGGGTTCGTTAAACCGCACGAGTACGTCGACCGGCCGGTAGTTTCAAGTGTTTTACTCCAACCTGACAGACGCCCAGGCGCCCAGCGGCCGAGATCCACAAATAATGCATTCGTACCTCGTACAGTTGCACGTACGTACCTCCTCTGCCTCTCTCTCCCTCTCTCACACGCGCGCGCCCGCCCGCCCGCATGCAGTTACTCCCCCGATCGTCCTCCGCCGGCAGCGTGGTCCAGCCGGCGTCGCCGGAGATTCAGTACGCGAGATGGAGAGGAAAAACATAACCGAGCGAGACGCGCGGCGGCGGATGTGACTGCGAGGGATCGTCTATCGGCGCTTGCGGTAATCGGCGATGGATTGGGTGTAGTTAGGGTAATCCTAACCTATAGTGTCTACAGATGATGTCTTTGATGAAAAAGAGTAAGACATTATTCATAGACACTACATTCTCAGGACAATCCCAACCCATGATTTTTTAGATGGTGTTCTATCTTATTATATCAGCAAGACACAATCTCTAAAAATTATACTCATAATCCTAATTTCTTAGCGTGGGTCCGCAGTAAATTTTTATAAATCTCTCTCACTTCTCTCTCCACCTCCCATTCAATCATTTTTCATCTTTATCTTGCATATTGTGACAACATAGTGTTTTAATTTAGACATAATTTTTTTACTTTTTATTATCTCTCTTCATTAATTTTCTTGCCACATATATTTTTTTCTATGTGAAACTTAATAAATATCCAATACACCGTCGAGTGTGTATACACACACTCAATTAATTGCATGGCTTGCGTTCGTGCTTAGGTAGTTAATGATCGAGTTATATATAATATATATACGGCTGGCCATTTACCGTGGCTGCTAGCTGCGCCGCCGGCAGGCCGGTCGCGCCGCCCCGCCCCGCCCCGCCGATTGCGCGTGACCGGCCGGATGGCCGCGCGCGCGCGGATCGATCGGCTGGAACTGCTGCAAGTCATAAGCGTCTAATCAGGGCCGGGGAGAAGACGACCGATCGAATGACCGATCTATCATATCCGTCCCGCGCGCCGGCCGACCGCGTAATTGAAGGTGCACTGCGCGCGCTGCTCGCTGCCGTATCCGGCGGTCCCGCGGCATGCCTGCGCCTCTGCCGGTTAGCTAGCTCCGGCCAGCCGGTGCCACGGTCGCGCTCCTCGCTCGGCGGAGCAACACATATTCAGGCCTACAACTGAATTACTTGACAGGCATTACCCGTATTGTAATTTTTTTCAAAATATTTAATGGAATTCAAAAAGAATTAAAGAGCCAAAGCCTAGGGCTGAAGCACTAATTTCGATAGGCCTGGCTTAGCTGCTGCTGCTCCACATCCATTCATCGTCATAACTAGCTAGGTCGATCTCTCGCTTATATACTCTAAGGTGTTTTATTTTTTGTTCTAAATCAATTTTTTATATTTGGCCAAGTTTATAAAAATGTATCAACATACATGATATTAAAATAGTTTCATTAAAATACACATCTTAATCGTGTATTTATTTAATCACCCGCCAATGGCGCCGTACGAGCTAGCTGTCCTGCTAGGGCAGCCTGCCAGTGTGTGTCCAAATGTACAGTTCATCTTTCGTTTTCCTGATCGACGCACACGTACAGCTGGCCAGCCAGCCACTCACTGCTCGCATACACGCTATACATACGTACGTGCCAGATTGCCAGTGTATACTGTATATGTTGATGTGAGTCAGCTCGTCTGAGTAGCGTTGCATTGGATAATGGTCGATCGCCGGCTGACTCCGGCCGGCCAGCAGCTGGGAGAGGTCTGTGACTGTGCAGCGTATAGTGTCACATGCTACAGTATCGATCGACCGGCCGGCCAATAATCCGGCAATGCATTCGATCGATCGAATCGACCCCATCGATCGATGGCCACACAAAGCCGTCCTTCGAATCTCCGATGATTTGATCCACTAGTGTTTTCATCTGAGCATCGTTACGACGTATTCTACCGTAGTAATACTATCAGTAGATCAATCATAGTCGTCGATTTTAAAAGATAGTTTGATACTTTTAATTGATTATAATTAATGCATACTGGTTTAATTAGTTTTTTAGCAGCCGACAACCAGAAAGCACGTATGTGTAAATTATATGGGAAAAAATAAGTCTAACCTTCCACATCAAAATTGTTTTGGATGATTTTGTCCTCTGTAAATTCTACTACCCCTCGTTAGGATAATAGTAAAAATTAATCTAAACTATTTATAAATTAAATATCAATGATTATGGTGCATTCTACTGTCAGTAGGACGCACCGTAAAATTTGTCTTTCATTTTTGGCCACAGGGACATATATCTCAGTCGCTGACAAGTGGGGCCCGGCCATGACATATATAGCCCCCCACACAGTCAACCAATGCATATATTCAGAAATGCTATCTATGGCTTACGACCTTCTCTGAATTTAGCTGCATGATCGAAAATATTCATGCGGTTTTAAGACAGTCCTATAAATAAATAGAGTACAGTGCTGCCAACATTATTACGAGTGTTGACGATTAGTAGACAGATCGTCCTATAAATACCTTGACATAATTTTTTGATAAAATGGAGTATTTTCTCTCTTCAAAACAGAGCTACCATATTCTCTCTGCCTTAAAAGCTACACTACATTTGGCTAGAATCAATGACAATCACATTGGAATAAGCAAGAGTATATATAGATCCTAACATTTCTAATCAGTTGGAATAAGCAAGAGCTAGTACATATAGATCCTAACATTTCTAATCAACTAGAATAATCAAGAGTATATATAGATCCTAACATTTCTAATAATCATATAAAGATGATCCATCGTAACTATAATGGATAATAGTTATGACCTATTATAAATGTGATCTACTTATCTATGATATATATGACATAATTACTACTTGTCACATATAGATGTGAACTCATCGTAGATAAGTATATCATATCTGTGATAGGTTGTAACTTATAATATGTGATATGTGGTATCTATGGCCTATCATAGATATAATGTATTGATATATATACGATGGGTTAGTTGTCTTCAACGACCCGCTGTGACTTTATCTTAAATAATCTGTTTAATAATCTATTAGAGATGTTATCATCTTTGACGGCTTATAATAATCTATCACATATGATCCATAGATGCCGCATAGTGCTATACATGGCTCCTGCTACCATGCATATATTATTTTTTCCTGCAAAGTGCTATTATATATTCTGTACATCAGTCTGCAAACGAATTAATTAAACAGACTATTGATATCTCGATCACTGCAATAATCGACAGCCTCTAAAGTTTCACTCCGTATAAGACTTTAATCACTGCTGCAAAATTATTTGGTAGTCCCCTACTCTTAATACCCTGCAGATATCATAGTTTAATTTTGAGGGAGATCATGCGAAAGATCATCCCTGCATGCCTGCATGCAATATAATGCGATCGAGCGCAGATATACCTGCTAGCTGTTCTTCAACGTACTCTGCATATTACAGTACTCTAACTCTGCAGCTTGTGCAAGTAGTTCTGCAAAAACTATATATCAGTATGACCAGGCGGTGAACATATATAGCTCCTTATTTCTACTGATTTTTTATTAAATTACTATAAAAATCTTTAATTTTTTTTAATAATTTGTTAAAAATAGCTAGATCAGCCCAATTGTGATGTATTTTTGGTTACATCCTTACTTACTATGATGAATAATTGAATATTAATTACTGCAGTAGCTATGCGGACAATGCTTACATACGTTGCGTACCGGGTTTGTATCGATCGTAGCTTTTGCTGTCATGTATGTACGTAGCTAGTGATGATATTGTGCCTACCGGTTTGGATTGATTCAAGTGTTGACTTCGAGTTTCGTACTTGCAAAAGATCAAAAGAAACTTTCGACGGTTTAGCAGTAGTTCTTTAATTTTCTAATTAGAAGCGAACGATCGAAAGCCCTGACGCCCCGGTTGTGATCAGTTTAATTCCTTCAAGAAAAGAGAGACCAGTTGATCGATTAACATGATTTTACAGCAGTTTGAGACTTTGAGTTTTATAAACACCGATCTGTCGTATATAACCATGCATTCATCCAGAGCGATGCCACACCATGCGATCGAGCAAAATCGGGATCTATCGATAGTTATTTAATTTGATGGTAAGATATTAGACCAAAGAATCAGGTCTAAGCTCAACATCTCCAAGTTGATCTATTATTTTTATAGTCACATATAGAAAGAGACATTGCGAGCGTTTTAGGGATCAGAGCTGCCGCCTCCCTCGCCCCAAGGCCAGTCTGTGAATATATAAGTTATATATGGCCCTAGCTTGTTATGAAATCGAGATTTTTTTTAATAATACATTTTAAAATGAAATTTTAATTTTAGTACACGGTTTTAAAAAATAGCAAATATGGGTCTCCGTCGGTCCTTGATGTACCGATTTAGGGCTGACCGACCTATATCGGCACTTGATCTGCCGATCTATACCGATCTAGGCTGATCCGGCTAGATCGGCTCGGGGGCTTCCAAATATCGATCGTTGAAGCGCCGATCTAGGCCGATCGGCCTAGATCGGCACACCGGCGCTTCAACGGCCGAACTTGAGCGCTATAAAGGGGGCGCCTCACTCTTCTCCCTTCGGCTTGGAGGACCCAGGTATGCCTCTTCTCCCCTCTTTTGTCTTCTTTAGGTAGTAGTAGTTAGGTAGTTAGTTTAGGGTAGTTTAGTAGTAATTTAGCAGTAGTTTCGTAGTCTTTTAGGGGTAACTTAGGAGTATTTTAGTAGTATTTTAGTTGTAATTTAGGACTAGTTTAGTACTATTTTAGGGATAGTTTAATTACTTTAGGTGTATTCTGATGAAATTTTTAGAGTAATTTAAACATAGTCGAGAGATAATTTAACGATAATTAAGGGGTACTTTACAGATAATTTATAGGTACTTCGAACATAATTTATAGATAATTAAAGGGTACTTTACAGATAATTTATAGGTACTTCGAACATAATTTATAGATAATTAAGGGGTACTTTAGAGATAATTTAGGTGTACTGTAAGCATACTTTAGAGATAATTAAGGGTTATTTTAGAGATAATTTAGAGGTACTTTGAACAAAATTTAGAGATAATTTAGAGATAATTTAGAGACACTTCAAACATAGTTTAGAGATAATTTAGATGTACTTAACATACCTTATTCTGTGCAGCTTTCTTGCGCTTGCTAGCTTGCTGACGTAAGAGCCGACAGTGACTGCATCCACTGCTGTTCCAGGTATCTAAACATACCGTACTCTATTAGATGTTTTTCATCGTTTAATGTAGCGATACTTTGAACGTAATTATATGTAGTTCTGTTTAGTTAATTCGCCTGTTGCTAAATAAGTGGATATGATCTATCGCGCTAGACACGTAGTTATGTTTTTTATATTGTTTGCTGCTTAATATTTACAGGCATGTCAGATAGAACATCATTTAGGATTTACTATGAAGATGGCCAAGTACTTGTTGGTCATGATGATGCTGACCTTAGTAGTTTTCAATGTACCAAAAATAGTTTAAGTCGAGTGATTTACTATGGAGATCGGCACATGGTCTGTCGATCTAGGCCGAACCGGCCTAGATCGGCAGATGAACCACCGATAGGACTCCGAACTAGGCCGATCCGATTTAGGGCCAATCGGCCTAGATCGGCACTTCAAGTGCCGACAGAAGGCCAAATTTACAATTTTTCAATTCGTGTACCAAAATTAAAATTTATTTTAAAAAATATATTATTTCAAAAAAAACTCCCCCCAGAGCACATGAACTGATAATTGCATTCCTACAATTGGAAGAAAAAAAAACACCTGCAGCTAGCTAGCTACACGCCTACAATGCTATATATATGTACCGTACTAGCATACCGTATATACACTAACTACATACATATGTATACGTACGTACGCACAGCACGTAGCCAGCAACAAGGTGCAGGACTTCATCCGCCACAATACTCGCACACAAACTGAACAGTTAGTACGTGTTCTGTATTTCTGTTCAGAAATCGTGACAGATGATGTCGAAGCATATGCACATGCATGGAGGCATAATTCAAGCTGCCATAGCGCCATGCACGCATTGCATTCCCAGTACAAACCATTAAATTAATTTGCATCCATCCATTTGCTCATGCATCATATCTACATGTACAGCTGATCCAACGACACAACTCCATTATATTTTTGCCTTCGTCTAGGTATATATATATATATATATGTGTGTGTGTGTGTGTGTGTATGTATATATGTATGTATGTATGTATGTATATGTATGTATGTATGTATGTATGTATATATGTACGTATGTATGTATGTATGTATGTATATATATATGCGCGCGCGTACATGCATTACAATTCGTTTTTCATTTTTACTAGGTCGTTAATTTTCTGTACCTTTTTACAAATTGTATACAATAATATACCAACAACTATATTATTAAATTAGTTTAATTAAATTCACCGTAAAATAAGTTCTAATAGTATACCTCTTTGCTATCATACATGTTAATATATTTTTCTTTAGATTTAATCAAATTAAAAAAATAAAAGTTTTTAACGACTTATAATACGAAAATACGAAAGAGACGTAGGCCACCTAAGTCAAGTTCAGAACATGCCGGCGTTAGTCACGGGCGTCCCAGCAGCCGCCGGCCGGCAGGGGACGCCGTAGCTAGCGCCATGCAATGTGGCGCGTACGCTCGTACGTACGTATCTCTCCGGCCGGATGTGTACAGATACGTACGCCGACCGTGCGTATGCACAATCACACGCATATCCATGCGTATATCCCGGCCCGCACTGTAGAAGCATCCATCAACATCTGTACAGATACATACTACTGTACACCTGCCTTAGCTAGTCGATCGGCCGGCGGCGACGACGATGAGTCGTCGTCGACGATGACGACGCTGCAGGCCGGCCGGCCGGCCATGGGGTTCAGGTCATCATTAGAGCATCATGGCATGCCTCCTGTCCATATTGTCAAAAGCAAAAATGAATGTGTGCGCTAGCTCTTACGTACTTCCCAGCTAGTGTGAAGCCATGCATGCATCTATGGCTAAGGACGGAGTGTGAAGATCGAAGATCGTTATTCGCAAATAAATGATACTCCCTCCATTCTTTTTTAAATTCCTGTCATTTAAATGACGAAGTTGATTTTTATCAAAACATTTGATTATTTGTTTTATTTAAAAATCTTATGTAAATATACAAAAATATAAGTTATGTTTGAAGTACCTTCAATAATAAAATAAATTATAACAAAATAAATGATATTTCAAAAATGTTTTAAATAAAACGAATGATCAAACGGATGAGTAAAAAGTCGACGGCGTCATTTAAAAAAGAACGGAGAGAGTACTGCGTAGTCGATCTCTCCAACGCGTCTTTCTATATATTACTTTTAAAGCTATTGATTACAAATTAAATCTACTGATATTATTTATATATATTTATAAATATGTTTTTATTTATTAATGTTTTTTTAAAATTTAAATGCATATATTTTATGATAACATTTATTTTAGAACCGAGATACCTGGCTCGTGAGATAGGTTTTGATCCGAGGGTGCATGGATTATAGTTTTAAAAATCGGACGGTCAGAAAGGAAAAAACCAGAGTGAAGCGATAAAAACTGAGTGAACCGACTGGTTTTTTTTTTGAACCGGTGAACTGGTACCGGTTTTGAAGAACCGACCAATTTAATGCTAGCACACAAAATATCCTTATTTTGTTTTTTTACAGTGAACTAGCTTGAAGGTAAATATGTATGTGGAATTGAGATTAAGTTTGTTTTATACTTTTATATATCTTTAATAATTTTTTAAAATAAATTAGATTCTAGAGTATTATTATTTTAGGGGTTTATGAGTTATGATACTATATTTATAATAACACTCTAAACTGTGATATTAGGATAGAATTGTAATCTTAGGTATAAAGTTATATCTTTAACATCTAATTATTCATATTTTACATCAACTTTTATTTTTTTCCTATATGAAAATAATACAAAACAAATATAATATTAATAAAACAGCAGTCGGACCGATGGATTGACATTCTCACCTGTTTGTTTTTTACTGCGGTATGGAACTATGGATGCATGGCTGCAGCACGCATGCGTGTGATGGATGACGTACTGTCCATGGATGAACAGTGAAGCTGCTGGGGTACGATCGAGCAATAGCTAGTGTGGCTCTCCTTAATGAGCTCTGATGCGAAATCTTTCAGCCTCTGGAATTAGGATCCTGCCTGCTCCGTCCCCATCCGTGTCGAATTCAATTGTAATGCCTTGCCTGCATGTGGAGTTAATTCGATCTCCCCGTACATAGCCTTCCCAGCAACTACCGTTTATATCTCAGTTTTGTTCCCTTGTCCTAGCTTGTTTTCTTCCACCCATGAATGTAGTTGTTTTTCATGGAAGAACTTGAATTTTTTTTGTTTTCAAAATCAAGGTGAAATTACCAAAGTTCTGTCGAAATTTGTTTGAGATTTCTTGGTTATGAGAAGGGACAGTATATATATATATATGTTCGATGTAGAAAAATTTATTAACACGGTTAACGAACAGGGATATATAGATATTACATAGAATGAGGCTTGAAAAACTGAGAGTTATACGTGGAATAAAATAGTTAAATTCAGGAGCATGGAATGAATTTGCATCCCCTAATTAATATATACTCGTACTCACAAGTCGATCGACCGTGCCGTCCGTGCATGCGCCGACATCGACTATACATATCTCATTCTAATTAAGCCAGTAACATGGCTGGAGATTGATCATATATATATACACGCGTGTACTGATATCTGCATCAGATACCGGCCTGCCTTTGTCTCTGAGGCCATATGGAACACTGCATGCAGAGAGATCGATCCACAGAGAGAGGGGTGCAAGTCAAACAGGAAACGTGCAACGGCTAGGTACTCGCGTTTACGCGCGCATGCATGCATGCATGCACAAATATCTCGTGTCACTCTGTTACAGAAACGGTTATCACTGACGGGTCATTTCTAATGGACTGAGTAAGAACTAGACAAATCTCAAATGATGTTTTTTAAAAGTGGACGTCGCTTAATTATCTTGAATGGTAGCCGTCCATCCGGCCTAGCTATGAGCAGAGGTAGATTCACCCTTTGAAGTATTGAGGTCATCTATACTTGTGAAACAGGATAGTTACCTCTTGAATATGCAAAACTAATCAAGTAATTATTTAAACCGGTTTACATACTTTAAGATATAAAATATTCGGTTCATAGTTTAGATGATTAAATAGATCGATTCCAATACTTTTATAATTAAGTATATCAGCACATATACAACCGGATAGCATGCAGTAAACGTCGGATTAAACTAGCCGTGGATCCTTATCCAAGTAGACGGCCGGCAGATTTAATTACTACTCGATCAATATGGATCCGTATGGATGCGAGGAGTATATATATTCACCTGCAGAGGCCGTATTCCAGCTTGTAATTTTGTATTGGAGGGGATCAATACATGCTAAGGACATGCATTTATTTCTTGGCTCTAGTTTTAGCACAATCTAAATTTTACAATCTAATTTTGAATATTATATATATTACGTTTTTTTCTGTTCTTTTTGCATTTTTTTTCTTTCAGACCGTACGTTACAGATACAAATATATATAGAATTGTCATCCAAAATTTATTTTTTAAAAATAAACAGAACGTATTCTTTTTCTACACCCGTGTACCAAGCATGCATAGCATGAATTAAATGTGGCCAAGTTTGCTAGTAGCTGCACTGGCATTGTTCCTGCTTTTTTAACCGTTTACCTTAATTACTGGATCTCTCAATCGTGGACAGGACAACGCTCTACGGCTCTACACTGTACATATACCATGTTAATTGTCTTGTTGATACGGTAAAAAATGAGAAAAGAGAGATCAAGGCAAAGGTAGATATATAGATAGCTAGGGAGAAAACATTGCTTGTCCCTCCACATGTGTGTAGTACTGTGGAAAGGCAGAGCAAGGTGAAGTGACTGGAGACTATTTCTTACAACTGTTGATGTGCAGATCTTTCTCTGAATGAACAGACGCTGCACTCTGGTAACTTTGTATAATTACTACTCACTGAGCTATGTTTGTTCGTAACAGTGACCAAGATCGAGTCCCTTCAAGCTAATTAAGCCATATTCAGCCTTACACTAGCTTAGAACAATTTAATTGCGTACAGAAGGTTCGAAACAGTATTTTTTTCTGTAAGAGTTGAATTGTATCAGGGAGATGTTTTTCTAAACGCCTATATATGATACTAACATAGAATTGAAAAATAGGGTGGGTATGGTGAGTAAATAATAATAATAGTAATAACAACAACAACAATAATAATAGATGGTTTACACAGACGATTTTTGAAAAAAAAAACACATGAGCGACACCTAATTGATTGCAGCCGTCTGTGTTGACTCTATTTTAAAATGAGAGAAAAATAGTTTAGGGGTCAAGAGTGCTCCGACGAAGTAGATGGAGTAAAATGAATTTCTTTCTTTTCTTTAGTATTGTTAATTAATATGTGATCAGAACTGACATTAGTTTGTCAATTTTTATTAATTAGGTCATGGCAATGCCATTTCCTTTATTGGGAAATGTACTATACCTTTTGGTATATATTTTTTTAAAATAAACAAGGAGCACTCCTAAAACATGAAAATATATATCTATATAAAAATCATACATATATTGTACTACGATATAACGTATATATAAAGGATACACAAGATCAGCTAGCATGGTAAGACATTAAAAACCTACTAGGATAAGGCAAGGACATACCAAATTTATCTCTAAGAGTACTACATAGATATTATCGGGAATATGATCCCGGGTTACCTCCCGAGTGGATTTATAATGCCCGAGTGGAGGAATGGTTAACAGAGACAGCATTAAAAGACGACCGGTTAACGGTCAACATTATCTAGCCAGCTAGCGGTCGGGGATCG
>KE372132.1:254157-278421 GCA_000418225.1 Zizania latifolia | reverse complement strand
TAACATTGATATGAAGTTATTCCTCATGCATTGCAATGCTAACACTAGCATTCAGCGCCATTCCTCAATGGAAGATAAGATAAATCTAATATTTATCTAACCACGTTATGACACTTTAGCAACCTTTCAAAGCTTCCACATATGAGAAATACATACCTCCGAAAGAAAAAAAACAACCAGCATTTCTTCTACCACAAGGCAGGACGGACATGTAAAACTTTAATGTGGATGTAACGATGAAGCACTCCATGTGTTTCCAATAGGTATTGTGCAAGTATGTTTTACTCCACATCAACAAATTGAGTACAATCAATATCTTGAAGAGTGATCTTGCCAGTAAATAGATCACTTGCATGCATGGAGCACAAGGGGAGGCATTTCTTGTTCAAACTCTCATGAATGGCACTTAGTCCTTGGACCCATTTCTTCTCATTCAAAGGATCTACATTTAGACGATTCTGGAGTAAACGTATTCGATAAATCACAGTGTCTGTTTCAGCACAGAAATGTGCCAGACATGGATAGGAGGTGTCGTCAACTGCTAATCTGACCAAGATCATTGTCAAGGCTCCATCCACAGGCTTTGGATCAGAAAGATTCTTATCACCCATCATCTTGATCTCCCGCTCTGTTGGGAAGTGCACTTTGACCAGTCCATCATCATTTTCCACCTTCAGATCTTTTGTGTAATGGCTAATTGCTTGCCTCTTGGTGCATTCATGTTTCTCTGCTAATGTCAAGAAGCAGGAGAACCTCAAGTGGTAACTAACAACAGTCTTGACCATCTTGAAATTTCGACAACAGCAGAAAAAATCAAGCCACCTCCTCCCAACACCTGCATACCAATTGATGATATCTGTATCGTCCAAACAGATAAGTAGCTTGATTGGTCGTGGCCGTCCCATGGAATTTGTGAACCCAGCCAACTTTACTGCCTTCCTTACAAGCTCTATTGGCGCATTGACTCTCATCTTCAAATCTGTCAAGTCCTCAATGGTTCTCTTCTCATATTGTCTCTCTTCCTCCTCTTCTAGTGTCTCCTCTTCCTCAGATGTGCCATGGTCTCTCACAGGCATCAAGAACATGTCGAGTGTCTCTTGAAACTTGTCATAGGAGTCCACCAATGCTGGTGGTAACTGGTCTCTCACCCTATTCAATGACAAAAAATCACCTGAAGTGAGCAATCGATGCCAGTATCTGCAATGCTCCTGTGATCTGAAATATTCAGTGACTACCTCCTCTGCCCAGGCCTTGAACACCTGCTGCACCTCACTCTCAACCCGGAAATCAAACTTGAATTCATGTCCCCATCTCACCTTCTTTAATAAGTGGACCAGTATCTTCAGTCCAAGTTTCTTTCTCCGTGTTTCCCGTGCATTCTTCAGCTCCTGTGCCTGTGCCGCCTTCCGCTTCAAATACATCTTTCTTGCCCTCTTTGCCTTCTCTGACATGGGTGGGCGTAAGACTGATGGAGGCACAGCTTGGAATTCCATACCCAAGAAGTCCATCTTCTCCGACACAGCACTATGGACTGAGCTCCCCAACTTGTCCACCTTCACCTCCAAATCCCCCTCCAAGACTGCAAGGATCCTGTCTCTCACCTCAATTGCAAGCATCTTCGAACCAGACGTCACAACCAGTATCTCATCGAGATAACGCACAGCATACACTCTCACAGGAGTGTGAAGAACGTCGTCATCCTCAATTCTAGGATTCTTCTTGTGCACCTCCTCCCGGATGGCCATCACCTCTCTATCGACAGGATCGAAGAATATGTTCAGTAGCGTGGCGGTGAGCTCCGACTCCTGTGGGAGCCCACGGCCTAGCTCGCAGCCGCCGAGCTCGAATGCTATGGTATCGGAAACGAACAGTTCGCGCAGGAATTCCACGAACCCGGGGTCGTCAACCTTACCGGAGATGGCGCCGAGGAGGCGGCGGACGTGGCGAGGGCCGAAGGGCTGACGTGGGATTGCGACGCGGAAGAACCAGGACGCATTGGGGATGGACCGGAGGTAGCGGACGGCGGCGTGGCGCGCGCGATAGGCAAAGGTAGCAGCGCGCGGGGCGAAGAGGGCGTCGAGGGCGGTTGCAGCGGAGAGCATAGAAAGGCGGAGCGGGAGGGAGGGGACGGGGAGCGGGCGGCCCTTGATGCGGGAAGGGAGGAGGAGGCGGAGGTGGGAGGAGACCGCCGCCGCCGTCGCCACGGCGGCCGGGAGAGGAGGCGGTTCGGATGGTGGCGAGGGGAGGGAGGGATGCGAGCGGCGGCGCAGGAGGAGCGCGGAGGAGAGGAGGAGGGAGGGGCTGGAGAGGAGTGGGAGGAGGGAGTGGAAGCGGCGGGTGGAGGCGGAGTAGTGGTCGCGGCGGAGGAGGAGCTCGAGCTCCGCGGCGGAGAGCGGCGCCACCTCGGCGGACGTGGTGCAGAGGGCTCTGGTTCCGGGGCGGAGGACGCAGAGGCGCGCGAGTTGCGCGATGCGGAGGAGCATGTGGCCCGCGCCGCGCGGCGGCGGGCGGGCGGGCGGGAGTGAGGGAGGAAGCGAGAGACGAGAGGATTCACGCCGGCGAGACCGCGAGTGTGAGCGCGCCACGCGGCGATGGGCTGCAGTTTCGGCCCATGCTGCGTGGGAATTGGCGGTTTGCCGTTCTGGGCAGCGGCCATGGGCCCATATGTCGTCTTGCCACCCACGCTATCTCTAGGCCCATTCTGGTGTCTCTCACGGTGGGGTTGGGCTTGGGCTCTTGGCCCATTCCGGTTAATCGTGTTTGCTGCCTCCAGGAGACAGATTCACGAGGTAATGGGCCGAATTTTGGTATGGTAGTAAATCAATTGTAAAAAAAATTGCTACCATTGCCTACGGACTAGACTCTTGATGGCGCTTTCATTTTTTTTTTGTAATTTGTAGAGCCTCTAACTAAAAACTACACACCCACGAGTTTTGCTCCTTCGGTACGTTGCTCCTGTCTGTTGTGAATATAAAGTTTTAAGCTCATCACATATATAAGAAGATCAGCATGAAGACCGTACTACCTTCGTCAAGTAGGTAAGTATAGACTTAAGAATGGTTGGGTGAAGTAAAAGTCTAAGAGTAATATGAATATTTTTGAGGTAAAGTTACTTTTTACAAGTATAAGTTTACTATATTTACAATAAATTTTGAATTTTAAAACTTGTTATATTTTGTGACAGAGTGATTAGTTCCCACTTCTCTACTCTTGAGTTTTTATTAGTTCCTCTAGGGCTATTTTGGAACACATAATTTAATTCAAATCTTCTAAAATTATTTTAAAATTCCTCCATTCCAAGCCGTGCCTGGGTTTTATCAGTGGAGTGCCACTGGGCACTGGCTGTCGTTGAAAGGGACTTGAGGTGTTTTCTTTTTCTAATTCTTACTTTTCCCTTAAACTGTTGCAAAATCGGTCCTGTGATGAAATGGAATTGGGTTTTATCCCCTGATCGAGAAATGCCTGACCGGTAACTAGCCGGAGATCGCTACCGGGACGGAAGGCTATGAATTTAAATTTAAAATATAAATTTCAAATCTTGTCCGATAAAATCTGGTAACCGAATGGTTACTGGTTTTCGCCGTACGCTGCTCACAAGTAAGCAACAGCAGCAATCGATCAAGAAGAGGACGGTGAAGCAGAAACTCGCATAAAACAATAGTAAAAGTAAACAGATTTAAATGCAAGACAACGGACAAAGAAAATTCTTTGACAAACTCTTTTGTACACCATTTTCCCGTTGCCTTAGTTACACCATATATGCACCCTCTAGTTCCAAAAAAATCAAACAAATATGACATATGGGGCTTTAAGAGGGGGGAGGACTGCCAATGCAGCAATCAAATGGAATGGTAAAAAACTGGAGTGAATGGACCGCCAATGCAGCGATCCAACACAGCATGAAAAACTGTCACTGAACAACGCCACATTTCTGGAAACAGGAGCAGCTAAAAATTCACTGGTCCCGTGAACGCCGCCGATACCTGACAAGGGTCCCTTGACCCTGCACTAACATCGACTCCCAATGTTGCATACGCTGCAAGAAACCACAAAGTGTCTGGCAAACATGATCTACTACCCTTCGGAACCAGTCTCATCATTGTTCTTTCGCTAATGTTGGAAACACGTTCTCAATGGCAGTTAAGAGATTTTAAAACAGCTGAAGAGCAATCTTTAGCCTGTTCTGCTTCCACTTTGGTAGCTTCGCAAAAGCCTCCTTTGCCATCCCAAACCTTTCTCTGAACTCCACCGCAGATAGATATGTCTGCAATGTGCAGTACAATAATGTTAGTTAGGGTCAGAGCAAGCTGAGACAATCACTGTCCAGATTCGTTGTTCTGTAAAATATCAAATCCAATCATAAATTGTAATATTATGAGACGGAGGGAATAGGTCACAAGGGGAAGCAGTATTTACCTCACGCCTGGTCACATCAATGTCTGTCACAGGATTGGTGGAAGATGTCCTCAAGCGTTCATATGGATATACAGCAAGCCCTTTCTCATCTTCTGGCTGACCCTCCTTCACATCTTCCTGTATCATTGGGGTTAAGGTTGGGCTATCCTTTGCAGGGGTACTGTCCTTCCCATTTACCTCTGGTTTAGGCTTGCTTGCTTCAAGTTGGGGTTTGTTTGCATCAGGGCTCGCTTGACACCGAAACAACAGAGCAGGTAAGCGAACCGTTTGAAACATAAAATGCCAATATTTGCTTCTAAGGATAGCATTGTACCTTTAATTGACTTTGGTATCAAAGTTGGCCTAGGCCGCTCGAAAGAAGCAGAAATTGCAGCGATTGAAGCAGCTCGTGGAGGTGGCTTTGCAGAATCTGGAGAGACGGGCTTTGGGGACGGTTTTCTAACAGCTGGTGGAGGTGTTGATAGATTCCGAGCATTGGGGTTCTCAAAGTTAGCAGCCAATGCATTGAATGCTGGTGATCTTCCTCTGACTCTTACACGGTCAGGACTGAACGACATACTTCTGGTACGCTGAGATTTATCAGGTACACTGGATCGTCCAGTGTGTGATGATGCTGTTGGCCTTCTTTTAGGTTTCTACAAATTATATAACCTACAGTTACCTTGCTATACGAGAAACAGCATTATGAAGTTTGTTTTTCAGAAGGAACGCATGTGCTACTTGCTATGCCAATTTGCTACCTTAGTATGTTCATGCCTAATATGATGTGTCCACTCTATGATCAAATTTTATATATGGCCTCTCGTAAAAGGAAGGGCATTTGTCCATAACTCTCTTTAGCCTTGCTTCTTTGTGGGTTCAACAAAAAAATAACTAGCACGTAAATGGGCATTAAAACATGCATTAATGGCATAACGAGTCTACCCTATTTAATAATTAGTACTAACACCACGTTTTCAACAATGCTGAATGCTACCATAGCTCAAAAGAAACACCACAATAGCTATGGTGGACATATGGTGATATGGATCCACTAAACCCCACCTTTGATCCCAATCGTCGTGCATAGCAGGCAAGAGAAAATTTAGGAGATTCAAGAGTTAACCAAGACAATAATCAATATCGATCGTAGAAATCTTACATCTATTTTTGGTTTTACTCCATCCTTCACTATAGATAGCCTCCTTTCAAATGAGTTGCCATGCATCTGAAACAGGTTATAAGATAAAACATATGAGATTTTCACCCTGAAGTTTACATGATACCAGAAGCCTTAGAATATATGAGGAAATACTTACGGCTGATTTTGCAGAGTCCCAAGTGAAGAACCTGGTGAAAAATTGGGGCTCACTCCCTTCAGTTATTATATAGACTGGCATTTCTTGTGATGAATTCTCCATTAAAATGTCAAGTTCTAGAAATTTCTGGCCAAAAAGTTGTAGTTATCAGTATAGATTAAAAGCAGAATTTTCCATTATAGTAGTCTAAAAAAGGCAATCATGAAACTGTCAGATACCTCTCCAATGCTCAAAGCTTGTGCTCGTATTTTTGTGTCCACATGTTGTCCAACCCATACAAAGACACATGAATGACAGTCCAAAATAAATGCATCCTCCGTCATCAAATCATCTTGAGTAAAGTTGAATATTTCTCTGACCTGAAATAGTAGTAGACCAGCATTAATTTTCATCGCGCTGTTTTATTTCTCATATTAATAAGATCAAGACATGAACGGATGAACCTCATCATTGCTCACCTTAAGCACTCCTTCATTACCCCCAAGTGTACCGCAGAGAACATTGATTCAGAAAAACAACGTGCAGATAAGCAAAGTGCATATTGAATTAAAGAAGAGCAAGATAATTGGAGGACATATGAGAAATTATGAAGTTTTCTTACCCTTTGAAAAAGTACAAGAGAACAAATGAGGATCACTTTCTTGATCTTTCGCAATCTTCTGGCTTGGGTACTCTGACTTGACTCCAATTAACTTCCAAAACTGATCATATTCTGATCCTTCCTTGAGCATTCTAGACTGAAGATTTGGCTGCATACGATTCATTCGATGAGCAGAATGGAAATGCATATGTTATGGTAGTTTCTTTGATAGAGCAGAAAAGTCAACAGAAACATGCTCAGGTAAGTATAAACACACAGTATCTAAAAAACATTAAGCTAATATCTAAGTACGGAAGATTTAACTAGGAAGAAGATATGTCAGAGAGGCGTATATGGAATGCTTTAGAAATGTAGATACTGTCACACATGGCATATCTTCTATGCTAGTCAGGTATATTCGGCAGGAAAAAGATGTGTAAAATGTGCCATTGAACCTGGAAAATATAGATTATACTGATGAAGATGCAGAAAATTTGTTAAAAATGACCACGTAGCAAAAAAACAGAAAATATAGCCACGATTTATGAACATGTGCATCATGTATTCATATTATTACAAATGAATATAGATGGTTGTAGCAATTAGTCATCCATGCATCATTAAAAAAAGACTAATCATCACTTACTACCATGAACAGGCAAGCAAGATAATTGGAAAAAATAAATTAAAATGACATGTCATGATGTCAATGAACTATCATGGTGTAGATAAGTTCACCAAGATGTATTGGCAAATATTTGCCATCAATGCGTCGTGTTAACATATTTGTTTCAAGACCAACCACTTCTATATGAAATGATCATATTGAATGGCATTCCTGATACCTTGATCACATCCAGCTGCCTCTCAGCAAGCTCTTGGTCCATTGACGAGCTTAGATTCCCAATCCACGTAAATACTGTATCTCCGTCATGTAGTAGGTAACAATAAGAAGAGTTCAGCGATGTTGTTGCCTGGTAAGAAGTATCATGCATAATTATTTACATCACATAGTATGGTAGTAGAAGTATAGTCCACTAGTATAAAAGTGATCATAAAATGAGTGTAATGCATTGTAAAGTGAAACAGAAAGTACCGTATCAACTTGAATGGCTTGCATATTTTCTGGTCCTGAACCTTGAATCCGGAAAAGGGCAACCCCATTTTCTGAATATGTATCATCCTCAATACTGTTTTCTGAGACAAATTTCTTATACCCAGTACTAACACCACCCTGTAATAAGTATTAAAAAATAAATGGCATGGATGCAACTACTGCTTGTAAAAAAGGGGCAGTAAGCTTAATTACAGAACTTGGTAAAAGGCTAACCTTGAATATAACCAGGTTCTGAAATATTGAAAAAAACTCAGCAGGTTCTTTTCCTTCATAAAGGCGAACCTGTGATAGAATTTTGACATTGAGACAGTGAACCAAGATTTACATGTCTTTCAGATAAAGCTAGAAAATTTTACCATGACTGCCTGAAATTTTAGAGACTCTATCATCTTGCTAGAAAATGAAATGGCTGTAGTCCTCTCCTCCTGTTTTCAAAATTCGAACCATGAGATTAGGTAATTATTCTCCAACTTGAGCAATCAAGATATAGATGAAAGTTTTAGAAGGGTATTGGGTATTGGCCCTAGGAGGGGATCAACAGAGTGATTAATTTAGCCCCGATTCACAGGTAGAGTAGAAAATAGCAGAAAGTGAATCAATTTCAAGAAGATAGATGCTCTCTCATAGTCATCGATAGTAACTAGTGTAGTGTGACTAACATTGAGAATATGCAGAGTATATTCTCAACAATCGACAGCTTCTGTTCTACATAAGGGACAAAGATGGGCGAATATATTCCCACTTGCCACTATACAAAATGCCTTGTTGGCATCGATAGTCTGAAACAGCACAGGATTGCCCTGCATGAGTAAAATATATCCATCTAAAAAAACATAGTACAGACATGGCTGCCCAAATGCTTTGCCTTTTAGATAAGAAAAAACAATCTGGGATGCAAGTCATAGTTCACTAATACAGCTGAGGAAAACTCAGATGTCAATACAGCACATTTGCACAACCATATTGGGTTACCGTCATTTTAGTTGTTACTATTATGTACGAGAAATATGTCAAATTGTTACCTGAACACTCTTTTTCCCAAACCAAGTACCAATAAGACACTCCTCACCATCATCACCAGGATAGCTATATTGAAAGATATAACAATCCCCACTGTAGAATTTGCATTGCTCAGAGAATGAAAGGAAAGCCTTTTCACTGCCATTTACGCGCCAAACCTATAAGATGTAGCCAACTTTAGATTCTATATATCTTAACTAATTTTTAGCAATATCTTGTTTCCATGCATATGCATTGTTTACAAAAGAGTTCAACAAACGAAAATGCAACTTGTATAGCTAAATGTGTTGTAATTGAAAATCTTTACCAAGAAAGGAAATTTAACAGACCTTTAAGTATCTTTTTGAAAGATAACAAACCTGTAAGCTGCCTGTGCAATCAATTTGAGGTTGAGGCTCTTCCTTCACAGGAGCAGCTTTGGCAAGACCCTTAACATTAAATCCTTGCCGCTTAAGAAGAGCTATGGAGAGAAATATATTGACAGACATATTTTAGTTCTGAAAGAAAATAAAAAAAGATTATCTGTGAAATAGATTCTAACCTGCAACTTTTCCTCTGCTCTCATCAGACACAATAGCATCAGCTTTCTTAGGCCATTTACTGAATTTTGATCGGAATATGACAGTCTCAAATCCTTCCATGAGACAAATGACATGAGATTTTGATCTGTTGCCCTCACGAAGTAATTCCTGCATAAATGACAATGAGAAGTTCTGCCGTTTCAGGGAGAGAGAACAGGCAAGCGAGAGAGAGTAGGGGCAAAAGCCAAAAAGGAACAGAGAAAATTTAGAATTGTCAGGTTTCTATATTATTATCATGATTATTAACTAAATTAGGATTAATAATATGCAACACTGGAGTCTGGAGATATCATATATCTGGTGGAAACATGTGTGTAGATCGTTGCAAACTTCCCTACAAGTTCATTATAAAGTTAAACTGGAGTAAAACCCTTTCCTGCACCTCAGATACTAATTATTAGTTCATAGATAAGCCCCATTATTGCGAAGTGAATACTCACCATAAAAAATACCAAGTTGGTTAAGTCAGAACATAATTGGATGGTGTCTGCTTCAATGCCTAACTATATGTGCAAAACTATCTAGCTTATTAGCTTCATGATTCAACTGTGGTAGGTTCTTTTCTTTTTGCCTTACTTTGTCTAAGTTGAGGTAACCCATTGATCTAGACCAAACAGACACATGATGTCCCCATCATGTACATCATGTCATTAATTTGAGCGGTTAAATTATGACAACTTGACAAGCCATCTCACGCACTAAAGTCAGAAAGCAGAAACAAGACAGTGTTACCTCAGCAGCAGATCCTGCCCGTTTCCTCTCTTCAAGCAGTGTTTCTCTACCCATCCAGACATAAATTTCAGATCCACAGTCTAGCAGATAGCACTTTGTTGAACCTAGAAGCTCTCTTGTTAGAACATCACAATCAACTGGCACTGTTTGGCCCTTATTTATACTGAAAATAAAATAGAGACAAACATTTCATTAGAAGCAAAAGGAAACATAATTAGCAAAATTTTAGAAGAGATAACAATCAATGTTAAAATAATTAAGTCGCCCTAGGATTTGTCCCCCACGACATATTACCAGATCAACTTGGAAGAGAATGCAGGATCTTTTCCATTAAGCTCAGAAAAGGTTTTTCTTGGAAGAGGTGCAAATCCACCCAAGAGACCCCAGAATTCACCAGCATCAGCATCTGCCATCAGCTTGCCATCCTCTGTTTGAAAGAATAATTGTAATTCTGAAAGAAAAAAATAGGACCTTATCCATCTAAACCTTTTTACTCAAAAGTAAACTTACCAACTGCACCTACGTCACATTTGCCCTCATGGTTGGTGTCTTTCAGATATTGCACAACCTCGAGGGCTTTAGCCCTCTCCTGAATATTTGAGTTTGATCCATTGAACTGGAATATCTTGGACTTTGTATCTAAAATAAATATATCATCATGGTTGAGTGATGATCGTGCAAACGGAACCTGTATGTAGAAAGAAAAAGTTATGTGGCATCTGTATTTTACTATTTGGCAGTGCACAGCAAATAGAGGCAAAATGAAAAAAATGTACGAAGAAAGAACTTTCACCTCTTTGACATGGACTGTATGCTTTCCTCTGCAGACAAATAATCGTGTTACATGCTCCCGTTCATTGACTTCAGCATGTCTGAAACCGGATGCAACTCCACCTTCCTCTGGTATAATACAAGGTTTAAAATATGAAAGAAACTTCTCAGTCTCGTTTCCTTGTACTTCACGGTATTGAACAGCACGGCCACCAAGAGCAGCATCTAATTCCACAGTCTTGATTGCAGCTGTACCGGCTTCATCCTATTCATTAATTGAAATGCTAATTCATTATCTAGGATCTCGCCAAAATGGACAAGAGATTAAAATGTAAAAGCAAACCTGACTGGTATCTTTACCAAGCCAATAATGGATATCATGTCGAAAAGAACCATTTTTAAGAGCAGTTGTCTGGTACAATGACAAAGATAATGATTAATACCAATCAGAATTCCACCATAGCATAAAAATTATTCGTAGCAGGACTGTTTTCTGAATTTAAATCCAAACAGACTATCACTATGGTTATACAGCAGAAACAAGATACTAAAACAGTAAAAGAGAAAAATATATAATTCCTTCCTGTATGAAGAATTGCTGCTAATGGGAACAAAAAAAGGATTTAATGTGCATAAAAGTTAAGGTGTAAAGAATGAGAAAACTGCAAGGTTGAGCATCAGACTGCAGGACTTCAGGCCATTTACAATTTTAGTAAAGGTATCGTACCTTCAATATTACGTAGGAATCTCCAGTGAAAAATCTCCCATGTGATTCCCTGGGAACAGGAACAGCTTGCAATTTTTCAATCCTCCATATTTCCAATCCACTGAGGGTCATTAAGGATAACCATACAAGGATAAGTTAGCAGGCATCATATAAAGAAATGGAACTGGGTGCACATATTGCAGCACCTTGTTAACCTAATCTCTCCACTTACATTCGGCGCAATGTTTTCTTATAGGAGTTTATGTGTAGTGTTAGCATACAAAGAATCTTCTATTGGATATAATGGGAATAACCATTTTGAAACAATAGAGCATAACAGTATTGAGAGAGTTGAATGCGTATGATGTTCCATACATAGAAGATGTATGAAAGAAGAAGTGGAAATGACAAAGCAGCTGAAGGATACTCTTTTTGTCCAGCCCCGTGAAAGACCGGATCCACTTCCCTCATTGAAACAGCCATAATACCCCTAGGTTTTGTCGGACTAGTCTTGAGCGACTTTTGCTTCAGGAAAGAAGAAAATGTATGCTGAAAAAAAAGGAAATTTATAATTAAACTTAACAGAGATTTGCAACAATGCACAAGCTTTGGAGCTCTAAGGCAAACCCGTTGAAAGCACTCCTGAACAAGAATATCCATACAGATAAATATTCATTTTTGCTTACCTAGCCAGCTACCAATGAGACCATTAACATTTGCATTCAAACACTACACACAGAAGCCCCTATTCAAACAGCTCACTGCGTTCTAATTTATATCTCTGACAGCAAGATAATACCATAATATGGGGTACGAAAATGAAACTCCTTTTTTCTATGCTGTTATATGAATGGTAAAACTCCTTTTGATGAGTTTATGTCACATGAAGCTAACAAGCTGAGCTCATCTGGCTTGAATCAACTCCAATATTATCCAGCTACAACAATACACCAAGAATTGATCATACAGTTCACCACATGGCTAAAAGCACACGTGCTGAAATAAGAAGCTAATATTCACCAATGTCCAGACAGATTGATACATCCTTTGCGGTCTCAAACTCCTGTATCCGTGACAAAAGACAGTGTCTTGACACATTTCTAGGTTTCAACGAAGCTGGATGGATCATATCAAACTCCATGCCACCCAATGGCGACGATCAAACAAGGATTCCCTAATGGACACAATACTGAGCTAGAAGCCTATGGGCATCCTCGAGAAAACAATCATTAATAAAAACAGTACAAGAAAATATAAACACGAGGTTCTGGGTATCTCAATGCTGTAGTCACAATAACAGATGCCGAATTTGATCAGTTTTTCGTGCAACTCCAAACCAAAATCCAATTGACTAAACCTGACGTCCTAGGATCCGACAAAAAATCCGCATCCAGCTCACTAAATCCAAAACCAAAAGGCCACAAGGAAACCCGCATGATCGCAGAGCTCCAAGCCTCCAACACATATCAACTTAATCGAACAATCAGCTGCCGCAGTAATCGAACTGTTTGGCCGAATCTGGAGTACTTCAAAAACACAAATCAGAATGGGAATCGACACCAAAAGCCATAAAATTTGGGTTCCGCGAAAATATATAGCAGATGAACACTCATAGACCGAATCTAAATTCTCGCCACCCAGATCCAACCCACCGCAAAATGAACCAACATAAACTACTTTCCAAAGACGATGCTACAAGGTCCAAGCAGCTTCTACCGATTGCTCATGATTCAACGCTCAATCCAAACAACAACAAAAAAACGCCGCCCCCAGACCAAATGCCAAAATCACCAGATCCCAACTCACCATAACAATCGCACCCAGACAAATCCATCCGCCTAACGAAAGCAACACGCTGAACAAACCACCTAAAAACCCATTCGTTGTAAATCCCAAAAACTCAAGACACGAACACGCGCACGCACGCAAAACCAAAACCAAAACCAAAAACCACCACCATCTCATCCAACCGCCGCCCACCAGATCCAACACGCCCAAAATCAGCAACCCAAAATCGCCCATACCTTCATCGCAGACCCCGGCGCGGCCATGCCCCCGGCCTCAGATCGGCCCCAGAGCAGAGCAGCTCTCGAACCCCGCAGGCCGCAGGAACCGCGCCGATGAGACCAACTTAACAACCCCCACCTCGGCCACCATTAAACAAAGGGATTTCTTAAACAAATCCCACGTCCCCGTCCCAAGAGAGAAAAAAATAGTTCGCTAAAAATGGGATTTGGTCGCACCTGAGTCGGGGGCGGGTCGAATCGTGGGGGGGACTAAGCTAAGCTCGCGCCGCCCTCTGTTGCTGTCGCTGCTGCCGTTACTCGGGGCTTCAGTTGCTGGCTGCTGGCGTTAGCACAGGGATTACCCTCCCCCTCCCCGCGGGGTCCAAAGCGAGGCGGGTTCCACCCGACTAATCCACCGCCTAATCACTCAGTTAACCGGGAGGTAGACACGAGGAGGCGACGAATTATTGGAGGGCGAGGCGTGCTCGCCTGTACGGAGGAAGAGGACGACGACGAGAGTGGAGGTGGCGGTTGCCGGTGGTGGAATTGTTCGGGAGGCCGTGCCTATTTATATTTTCGAATTATCTTTCCGCCGCGGCGTCGCCGTGTCGTGCTGACGTCACTCTGACGAGCTCGAAGCCACGGGGGATTTGCATTTTGAGATTTCATTTTTCATTTTTCAAATTCATGGATAACATATCGTCTTGATCCAGTTAAAATACAAATTATATTCAATTTTGGAGCAAAAGTAATTAATCCAAAGGAATTCAGTTGTATAATACAGCTAGATGTTCAGAATTTGGGAGAATCTCTAAAAAATATATAATTTGGGAGATGGGAAAGTGAGCTGATTGAGAGAAAAAAAAAGCTAAAGGCAGGCAGGCAGGTTGTTGAACACGAGAGTGGCTGGTTTGTCAAAAGTTTGAAGGTTCCTGATTGCTAATGCTCCCACTGAATGAGTAAACGATCGATGAAATGAAAACCATTTCGATCATGTCACTTTCGGCTGAATGGAAATTCAAATGCTACGTCATTTTGAATGCTGGTGAGACAGTCTAGAGCGACGATGATGGTTGAATTCTGAATTTTGATATGTGCATGCCATTATATAGCAACAGTCATAAATGTAAGGCCACGTGGTAATTTAGAGCGAAAAGGTAGTTTAAGTTAGCTCAAATGATACGACTTTATTTTAGCATGAAATATGGTAGATCTTAGATACACATGTGATCGGTCTTAGTTACGTGATAGTTTACGCGGAAAAGATAGCCTAAGTTAGCTCGAATGGTATGACTTTATTTTAGCATGAAAATTGGTTAGATACACATGTAATACCTTATAGTAGTACATGTTGACGTGACTATGTTTAGATTAACTCGACCGTTATTGTTGTTTTTTGGCGCGAGATAAATAAAATCTTAGTATACATATGTCACCTTACAATAAGTATGTTATGACGTGATTAAGTGGAATTACTCATTTAACATTACAAATGTGGTCCATTTTTTTTAAATAACTAAATTCCTTTAAAAACACAAAACAGCAGTAGATTAATTTCACTGGTTCCATTCCAGGAAGGATTGCAAACAAAGGAAACTATTAATTCGCCACATCAACCAAATTAAACCACAGATTTAATAAAAGATACAAAAATAATTGTGAACCTATTTTGTTCCAGCAAGGATTGCAAAATGAGGAAATTATTCACTCGCCACCTCAATAAAGAAATAAAAAACTACCAAAAATACAAAAAAAAATGTAGGACCGGTCCATTCCAGGAAGGATTGCATTTCACAGGAAAATATTCAGTCGCCACAACTGGCATATCCTAAGCACATAAATGCTGCATCCGAAGCTTCCAAAGTCAGCCATGCCACCTCACCAATGATTTGAATATTTGATAATTTATCAGTGCCATCAAAATGGATTAGTTTTTTATCATTTTGGTCAAAATGATATTGATTTACATGATTCTATGTTATAAGGTGATAGTATAATTGAGAGTTATCTGAAAGAATAAATATAAATCATAGATTTTCCTCTAAAATAGAAAACTGTTCAGAAATATAAAAAAAGAAAAAAATCACCGGAGATAGCCGAAAGGTGACTAGGATGGATTGCCTTTTTTAGGACTGGCCCACGTGCATGGGTGGCATTTCATGATTTCGTAGAGGTCGGCCACCGCCCACCGGGCTGGACTCAACCGAGAGGAGGAAGACGAGAGCGACAGGGCGGCGGTCACCGGAGATGGTGACAAGGAGCTCAGAAGAGAACAACGTGGGAGACCCTGCTCCACGTGTGCGCCACCCTGGATCCAGATCCGACACGGCGCGCGTATCAAACCACCGGCCACATACCGATACTACCGACCCAATTACCGCTAATCAACGAAGAACAGGTTAAATCGAAAACTGTAAAAACTACAAAGAAGCCGACACACACACTGTGAGCATGCAGCAAGAACTACTACGAAGAAGGCGACACACTCACGCTGTACCCCCAATTCGATTCCACTGAAGCTTACAGGAGAGCTCTGAAGACATGGCCTCGTTGGATCGACAAGAACATGAACCCAGCCGAGAGCATCGTCTTCTACCGAGGATACTCCACTGCACATTTTAGATAGTCATCACTGATCAGTGACCCCTATCCGTGGCCATTGCATTGCCGATAAGAGTTTGTAACCGTATGATCAGTTTCAGACTTCCAGTTCAGCTCGAGCCTTTTTTGCTGTGCAGGTGAGGGGACTGGGACTCGGGCGGCTCGTGCAACGGGGAGACGGAGCCAACGTTCAGCGGAGCGGTGAAATCCGGTGATAGCCAGCTACCCGGAGAAGATGAGGATAGCGGAGGAGGTCATCGGCGGGATGCGGTTCCCGCTGCGGCTGCTCAACTTGACGATGCTGACCAACTTCCGCAAGAACGGCCACCCGTCGGTGAAAGGAAAGGCGCCGGCGGCGAGCCGGCGAGGAAGGAAGCAGGACTGCCGGACGCTGGAACGAGCTGATCAACGCGTCCCTCATCTTGTACCTCAAGTCCAGATCATGGAAACACCATCAAGCATTAGTTTTTCTACTAATTCTGTACATTAGTTAGAACAGGGACGACTGACGAGCCAGAGAATTAATAGAGATTTTTTCACATTTTTTGTGTTCCGTTTTGAGCTGATGGGCAAACTAAAAATGTGCTTAGTGTTTGTTTACCAGGTGATGATGGATTCATCAGAGGTTTTGCTTTGTTTTTTCAGATGCATGCTTTCCTCCTAATTATATTATAATATTCTACTATGCTGCAATGCAAATTCTGCTAGCATGCAATATGATTATCTATTCAAGTATGTTTGTGCCATCAGAAATTATCATCATCATTTGTGAGTTTCACAAGTTTTTACTCACTTCACATCTTCTCAAGATGACTGAATACAACACAAACAGTAAGGACTACATAATATTTTTTCAAGCAACTTTAGCAATTCCAAAATTATCTAATCTGCAAACCCAATTATACATCGTTTAAGTGCGTAGACCAACCTGTAGGTGGATTTTCGGGTTGACCCACTTGCACATCCAAAGCATAAGTACTGTATGTCTATATCCATTTGCAAATAATCGTCAGTTATGACTGTTTGTATATAAGGTTTGACTAATAATATTTTCTGCATAATCAAATTATATAGTGTAAAAAATATATAATTAGATTTAAAACCTAAAATATTGTAATAACATATTGCATTTAGAATTATTTATTTTAATATTATTTCAAAATTAATTGTCAAAATGCATGTTAAAACTGCTAAATATTTGCGAACAATGGATCATTACGTAATCCACGAATGAATGTGTATTTTCTATTTTACGTAACCGGAACAAGGTGGACGGCCCAAGTTAACAGAAGACGCCCACTCTGGGGAAAGGCGCAGTCAAAGTCAAGGAGCCAAATCCATTCCTCCCCTACCCAAGCCATCTCGTCGTCTCCGGTCTCGCTCTCTCCGCATCTCGACCTCGCCGACCGCGGGACGCCGGAACGGGATGGCGGTGGCGCAGGGCCGGAGGTTAGGGGTGGCCGCGGCAGCAGCGGCGGTCATCGTTCTCGCGGCGTTCCGATCCGTCTCGGGGGCGGCGTCCAAGTCGGCCTTCGTGAAATCCACCGTGAAAGCCCACGACGTCGTCATCTTCTCCAAGTCATACTGCCCGTACGTGATACGTCGCCTCCCATCTCTAGCTCCCCCGACCACGCATTTCCTCTGCTGCTTGTTTCGCTGATCTAGTTGCTGTGAAGTTGCGCCGACCTAATCGTGAAGCAGAATAAAATCTGGGGACGATCTTACTGATCTGTTTTTTGAACTTCCGCAAAATTGTCGTTTGCTTGTGAATTTCAGCAGAATTATATGTCCTACTGGTCCTGGATTTTAACGTTGTACAGGAGTTACCTGAGGGATTAGGAAGTACCTCTTTTGCCTGCTCCAATTGTTGAATTATCGGTTTGGTCCTTGATCCAAAGTTGGGAATGTATGCAACTGAACAGAACAGACAATGGCTGCTTGGTACTGGTTGCCATTGGACTGAAATGGAGACTGAGGAGATATTGAGGTCATATGATCTTATGTGGTGATCCAAGTATCATCTACCCTGCAATTCTAGATTTACTGTAAGCCCTGTGATAAGAGAAAATGCAGTTACCTTTACTCTACTTACTTTATAAAAATCTTAATTATTTCATCAAATACAAATTACTCTGTTTGATCTCTAATAGTGGATTAAATTTGGTGGAAAAAGTATCACCGCCCTTGCCAGGAGGCTTCAATGCTTTCAGGAATTTGTTTAGTTGTGAAATGATTCTCGTCCCTCTCCTTTTAGAACTTACTGGATCAGAGTGTTGGATTTATCAGGTTAAGTTTGAGTCTGATTAGCTGTCCAGAATTCCTGCAACTGCAAGTACAACCAAAGGCTAAACTAAACAGTCTTTACAAAGTTGCCATTAATGTCTGTGAAGAGTAAGTGGCTATATGAAAAGGGACTGATACAGGACTTACAGCAGATGATGAGCAAGGTTAACGAAACCGCAGTTACCGGCCTGTGGTTTCTGGGTTAACTGTCGGACATTAAATAGTTTGGTTACCGTTAAACCAGACCGGTAACAGTGATAACCGGACCTGTTATCGCTGTCCAGCCACCATCAATAAATGGTCAGCCAACGGTTTGGTTAACCCTGATAATGAGTAATGGATGTACAAAGATGATGCTCATACTCATATTATCAAAATCCAACAACCTACTTTATTTGCATATTACATGCCATGGCCCATGGCACTGGTAGAGGAAACTAAATCTTACGAAAATTCTTAATTTTTCAGGTACTGTAAAAGAGCCAAAGCTGTATTCAAGGAACTCGAACTGAAGAAGGAGCCCTATGTTGTGGAGCTTGACCAGCGAGGTTTATTTTATATTCATTTTCATATTGCTTACGTGTCGCCTTTAATATATTGAGTGTACTTGCGTCATGACCTTATGCATTTTTCTGCTTGCAATAGCTCTTTTCTTACTCTTTAGTATTTGCAGTTATTGAC
Source organism: Zizania latifolia (assembly GCA_000418225.1). Lineage (NCBI taxonomy): Eukaryota > Viridiplantae > Streptophyta > Magnoliopsida > Poales > Poaceae > Zizania > Zizania latifolia. Next base: position 259,629 of record KE372132.1, on the reverse strand, counting down.
TTTTAATGCTAGGCCAATCTGTTCTCAAAGTTTGCTAATCTGACTACGACTGTTGTGTAGTGGTACTATAGCAGTAGACTGCAGTACAGCTCATGAGAGTTCCATAGCTTCATTGAACTAACCTGGCTGTATGCGTGAAACTTCTTTTAGAATGCTGTTGCTTACTAGAACAACATTACTCAGTTTAGTCTTTGGTGTAATATTGAGATGTGATGAAGGACATTGCAAGGGTATAAATAAATTGAAGACATCAGATAATTGGCTGAAAATGGTAAGCAAAATGGACTGAGTTCATCAGCGAGCTGCAGAGGGGTAAAGGTCTAAAGTATGTTTCCTTTTTGTCTCTGTTTCCCCTGTTTGACACAAATATATTTACCGCCTTTGTTTGTTGGTTTAGCCCTTAACATATATTGTTTTTGGACCTTTCTTTCTTTGAAGTATATATAGTGTTCTCAGACTTGACACTAAGAAACATAATCAATTTGATGATGTCTTGATGCAACAATTGTTGTTCTAATGCAGAGGATGGTTGGGAAATCCAGGATGCTTTATCTGACATGGTTGGCAGGCGTACTGTTCCTCAAGTTTTTGTCCACGGGAAGCACCTGGGAGGCTCTGACGGTAAGTGTTTCTGTAAAGAAATCAATTACATTGAAGATTCTATGAACTCTCTTTCAATCCTGACTCGTGCCTTTTCGCTTTTCATGGAAAAAATGCAGATACTGTTGAAGCGTATGAGAGTGGCAAGTTGGCTAAACTTTTGAACATTGACGTGAAAGACGACCTTTGAATAGTAGATTAGCATCAAGGGCTGGCCTCAATCATTTCCATAGAATATATGCAATAGTATGCAACTATGAATTCACATTTCCATAGAATCTGCCATTGAATGTACTCCTTAGACCCTTTTTACTGTCCCTTGTGACGGTCCCTCCATTACCTCACATTTTGTCATTTGCATTGTGGCCATGAGACCGTGATAGTTGATAACTGATCGCATCACAAACAGCGTCCTTTCGTTTATGCATTTCTTGCATGTGCATTCAACTCAATTAATCTGAATGAAACAGGATAATTTGTATTAGCCGAGTCAGTACAGTTCAGTTTTATTGCTTGTATTGTCCAGCTATCTGGTCTCTTCTCCAGCCAAAGCTCTCATTTCATATTATAAGTAGTTTGATATTTTTAAGTCAAATTTTGATCAAGTTTAAAGAAAAATATATTGATATCTAAAATATTTGATAAACATCCTATTAAAATATATTTTAGTGGAATTAATGAAATTAATTTGATGTTGTATTTATTGGTATATTTTTCTATAAAATTAGTTAAAGATGGAAAAGAATTAACTTATAAAAAACAAATAACTTATAATATGTAAGATATGATACCAAAGTGATCCACACGTCGTCGTAGGGAACGGTGTCATCATGTAACCATGCCTGGAAGACGTCGGGGTTGACGGACGCCATGTGCCTGCACACTAGGAGCAAGCCGTCGCCGGCGCCGGCGAGCCATGGGGCGTCGACGAGGGTAGCTGGTGTTCGTTCCACTGCGATCTCGGGCGGGGAGTATGGTCGTCCTCTCGAGCGCCGGTCGCTCGTCGAGGTCGAACGCGTGGATGGCGCGCCGTCGCGCCGGAGCCGGACCGCGTAGAGCATCCGGCCGTCGTCGGCACTGAAGGGCCAGTCGACGTGTCCGCCCATGGTGACGACGAGTTACTAATCTGATTACTGGAATCGAATTGCCACAGAATTGAAGTTCTCTACAAAACTTTCTAAAAAGCACCCTCTCTTTTTTTACCAGAAATAGCCCGCGAATTGCGCTTGATTACTTCCTTTCTAAAAAGTAGAAGCCCATCAGGCCCAATTTTACTACTCGCCCCACGTTTCTCTGCATCGCCACAAACAAAACACGTTTAACTCCCACACGAATTGAACCCAACAAAAGCTATAAATTTTGGGCCTCAAACCGGCTTACTCGTTGCTGCCCCTGCCCGGGCCCCATCACGCACGCCCCGACCATGTGCAGAAGCCAGAAATCTGCAGAGCCAGCGCGTCATTTTCCGCTCGAATCACACGCGCGCGCGCCTTCTCGCCCTTCCCTTCTTATTTCTCTCGCACAGGACGACGACGCCGGTGAGACGCTTTAACCTTTTTTCTCCCTTCGAATCATCAGAAAAAGAACAGGAGGCAGCCCAACATGCCGACCTACCACTGATGAAGAAGAAGAGCATGTGATCCAAAAGTGCAAAAGGTGACCTCTCTTTTCGGTTTGACAAAACCAAAGCGACAATTGAATTGAAGATACCACCACCAGCAGCAGCCAGCCGCAGCTGCTGCAGGATGATGAACAGTTTCAATTCTTCACTCATGATGACGGGAACAATTCTGTCCGGGGTTGCAATCGGTGGGTATCTTGTTCGGTTGTTCCTGCATCCTCCTGCTGCTGCTGCTGCTTGTGATTCAGGGATGGTTACTTCACAAACTGTGATCCAGTTTGGGAGCTGTGACCAAGCCAAATTATGGGTAATTAATTAACCAAGCCTGTCACTGTCTTCACTCTGAAATCACTGCCCTTCTCATCTACTGGGTCATGGAAATTGATTGTGAGGGACAGGGTTGTCACATTGTACTCGCTCGTTGTTGCAACACCTCATCAACAGTGAAGCAGCTGAAAGCCTGAAAGGCTGAAAGCCGTCACATGCGACCAGAGTTTTAGCCAGTGGTAAATGGCAGCTGGGGCTACACACAAAATGGCAGACATACATGCACACCCAGTAATTAAGCATGCAGGACCAAAGTACAAGCTTGGGGGGTGGTACTACGTTGAATGCATGCAGGTCCAGGCCGACGGCACCACGCCATGTGCCGGCCGGCCGGAATGATTCGGTGTGCTCCATCACGCGGCGCCCGGTGAGAGAGGGGCTGTGAGTGACAGCCGCCCTGGCCGGCCTTCGTCGTCAACAATGCAGCACGTACACCGGCGACATGCGCCATGATTGGTGCTTCTCCATTGCCACCCCCACTGTCGTTACCACTCCCAATTCAGTAGCCGCCGTCCTACCATCCTGCGTCGCTGGACGGAAGTCCGAGGTCTCCTTCGGAGCCATGAATTTTGTAGCGGACGTCTCAATTCTTGCATGAAACAAAAAAATAAGTATTTTATGGTGTATTCTACTGTTGATATTATAATACAGATCTAACCTCTTGATTTATAAGAATAAATTAGTATTTTTGATTTTTTATATTTTAGATATAATCGTGATTAACAACTTTGTATAGATCTATATTTTTCACTGCCTCCCCTCAACATTGTTGGGCGCGCCGCCTCCTCTCTAACATGCCTATCGTATAAATTTATAATTGTATCCTCTGCATCAGTCATTTTTTTGACAATTTTATTCATTCTAATTTCTAATACAATTAATTAAGATGATAATAAAAATTATTTTAAACTTTAAATGAAAAGAGATCCACGGTTAGAATTTCAAGTATAATATACAGTAAATTTTCTTAAAGAGTGATTTTACAGTTCTTGAGAAGGTACTAAAAAGGTACCATAATTTTTAGTGTTAATTTTGGTACCGAGAACTACCAAAAATCTAGGTACCAAAATTAACACTAAAACCTGCTCAGGTACTGTGAAATTTTACTTTCTCAAAATATAGCATGTTCCTAGGAGGACATACTAAATCTATATATGTTTACAATGAATAGTCTCTGAAAGAATCGACTCATAAATCCACGCAAAAGATTGCTCGACGAATATAATGCCTCGGTTCAGATTGACATGATGAACAATTTCTTCTTTTCCCTCTTAGCCTTTGTTTCTGTCAAACAAAAGAGGCTCTGATAAGGGCCAACAAAAGAACGAACAGCTAAAGACATCAAGAATGTATGGAAGGGCAACCAACCTTTGCTTATGATCCAAGACAAAAATAGGCGTGCTTTTGGAACGTAGCTGGGGAACATTCATGCATGCGTCCACGTACATACATGCAGCTGCTAAGTGCTGATCATTCACTCGCCCACTGTACATGTCACCAGGCGTGTTAGATCGAAAAGGCCGTGTTTTTATCTGAACAAAAAAAAAATCCAGACTTGTCCCAGAGTATCGCAGCGGCAGCAAAAGGACGAGAAGAAACATCTATTGTCATGTACCTGAACCGTCGATGCGTTTCTGCGTGTCTTTTTCTATCTGAATTCAACTCCTTACAAGGACATGTAATTGAATTGCTTCTCAAGTGAAAATTCAGTCAAAGAAAGGTTTTTTTCCTTCGTGTAAATTTCCACTGGGTAGCAAACGGTCACAGGCTCATAGTATAAATACTGGTGTACTAGGTCTAGGCGTATAGCTACCGTTATACGGTGAGCTGACTAGCTTGATTGTAATGTACTGCATCTGCATGCATGCATGCATGGTTGTTCTGTCGAGAGAGAAAAATACAGTATACTGTATATGGTACAACTAGAAATACATGAACACAGTGGATAGACGGGCAAATCATTAAACCCTCGATGGGGAGAGTCAGAGAGGAGCTAGCCCTGGCCCTGCAAAAACTCAGATCTGAAGGAGTGACATTAACTGCTTTTGCTCAGATCTGTTCTGCCCTCTGAATTTTGCTCTGCTCCATGTTCATGCATGCATCTGTGTTTAGGTACCCAAAAGACTACGGCAAGAGGACGCTCTTTGGAAGCTCATGCCAGGCTCCTTTCCTCTCTCGTCCCTCCCTTACCCAACTTTTTAAGAGAAATTTAACAAATTCAAGAGAAAAACCAACCAATTTCAAGGCCATCCTCTCGAATTAGCTTCCTTTTACTAAATGTTTGTGAAGTGGTTCCAGATTTCAAAGAGAGGATCCAAGTATATAGAGCAATTGAGATCACACAGTTTGTCCGCAAATGCACAATAATTCGTCGCAAATTACATATATCAGCCAGTTGTGAACACTGAACGGTGTGAGTTTGCAGGGTTGATCTTGAATTCTCAATTCAAATCACAGATAAAATTTATGTTTATAATCCCACCATACCGTACATTCGATCTGACTCTGATCTGCGCGGTGACATTTTGGCGCAGCCTGAGGAAGCAATATGTACAATTCGATTATTCGAGCTTGATGTCCTGATCTGAGAAAGAGAAATTTAGCCACTCCAAATACTGGAAACTAGTAAAATTTGTGGGGGCAGCATCCATGGCGTACGGGGCCATTCATGGCCAATTCCGTTGATTGGATGAAGAAGACGGAGCCGATGACGATGACAGTGTCCACTGCTCCACTCTGGCGGAGCGGCAATGGCGCGAGCTAGCGACCTTCGTCGGGAATGCAGCACATCAGCCGGCGCCGACACGGATCACCCCACGGCGTGGACGCGGATCTTCTTGGCAGGCGGGCACGGCGGCGAGGGCGCCGCCACCGGGGCACGCGCCACGAACACTGCCGCGAGGTCGTGCGGCACGGAGAAGAGC
>KE372132.1:230758-253925 GCA_000418225.1 Zizania latifolia | reverse complement strand
CGGCGTCACCGCTGCCGTCGACGTCGTCCGGTCCCGTCGCCGTCGCCGTTGCGCCGGCGCCGCTCCCAGCCCCCACACGGATCGGCCGGAGCGCCGCCAATTCCGAAGACAGCTCAAGCTCGAGCCCCATTGATTCAAAGATAGCGTGCTCAGATCACCAAGAAAGCTAGCACTCGGCAACACAAGAACTAGGTCAAGTCTCGAGTGGACACTGATCCACTGAGCTAGCTAGCCAGCTGCTGCAGCTAGCTACCACTACCACTACCAGTGAGCTTGTGATGCACACATGGTGCAGCCAGCTGATCTTTTGTAGCTGCAGTGGCAGTGTAAAAGAGGCGGCTTGGCAGGCCGGCCGGCCGGCGTGGAGGCGAGGAGAAGATGGAGGTGATGATGGCGAAGGGGTGGGAGCCCTGGAGGAGGAGAAGGAGGAGGAGGCCACAGCTAAAGGCGAGAAGGGCAACAGAATTATATGCAGCTAGCCAGAGCGCAGCGAGGGAGAGAGAAGGCTTTGCCCCATGAGAGGAAGGGTGGAGCAAATGATTGTGGGAGGTGAAATTCACCTTTGAATCGAGTAGTAGATCGCACCTTCTTCCTCTTCCTCTCGCGCTGTCCCTCCCTGCACAGGAGAAGATCAGTTTAATATTGCTGCATGCAGATGTGGATCAGCATCAGCTAGCTGCATGCATGCCTGAAATTTTTTTTACTGCGTTGCATGCACTACGAGCTAGGATGATGGACAGATCCATGGTTGGGCAGCATATAGAGAACTGGAGTGGTTTCAGAGCTGTAATAATTCGGGCTCGTATGCGTAGAAGAATCATAGATAGGTAGCAAACAGCCTCAGAATGTTGCTACCTAGAGGCGGCAGAAGGGATCGATCTAGTGCATAGACAGCACGGCGGGGAGTTTTCAGTTTACGTTGATTTGCCTGGGGTAAAAATTTGTGTACGTATACCCCATCATATTCAGATACTTAACCATGTGTATGTGTAGGAAAAATCCACCTTAAGAAGATAATTATGCTAGCCAAGAGAGTATATATCTAGTCTCATGGAATATAGTCCTTTTTTATTTTCTAATTCATTCGATTTCTTATATAAGTTGTTTTAGGCTTCTCAATATTTTTCTAAATATAAGTCATTTTAGAACTTTTAAATAATTTTTTTTCTTTCACGTTTACCATTATCAAATAAACGTTATTCCTCTTATAAATAAACAAACTCATATTTTCTGAAATAAAATAAATAAGAGCCAACAAAATAATTTTTATTGATTTATTATTTTTTATGTATAAGTTTAAAACAACATATATAATATATCGGATATAGTATTATTAGAGTAAATTATGCCATGGGTGCAACAACTTGACAAGCGCGTGCCATTTACCCCGTAGTAAACAACCGATCAAAGTCGAGCTATCAAATGCAACAATTTGGTGGAGAAAGCAGTGTGATTTTTTTACTTAAGGGGTCGACATGTGAGAAAAAGTTGCTTTGTTACGCCGGATTAATTAATTAACTTCATGAGTTCGAGAGTTGTTGCACACTTGCACTGAGCCGCGCCCGCACTACTCATCCAAACTTGCATCAGGCTACTCACATGACAAGTTTTCAAATTAGATCTCATCGACTCATCACCAACTGTTTCGATTTATAAAAAAAAAACTCTTTTTTCGTTGCAGAGAAGAGAAGTACAAATTAAATAGCACGTTTTGGGACAAATTAAACAGGAAATAAAAAGGTAGCTTTTACCTGTGCTACAAGTTCATGTGGCCCTGTCGTGCCATGGCTGAATTACTCCTCCAATTTTTTATATAAGTATTTTTAGGTTTATCAAGTTTTTTAAATACAATTAATTTTACAACTTTTAGATATTATTTATTTATTTATATATTTATTATTAATAAACAAATGATACATCTTTCATAAATATACCACTCATATTTTATAAAATATAATAAGTAAGGAACAATAAAATTGATTTTTTGAGATGTGAATAAGGAGTAGGTCTCTCTCATGGCTTAGTCTGCCCTGTTGGGACCACTGCCAGGTGGGCCCGGCCCTTGTAGGCGTAGTGGGCTGCACATCAGCACTGTGGGCCACCGACCTAATAATTTTCAGAGTGGCAACTACCGGATCATCCCAGCCGTCCGCTGCTGTCCGATCGACCGCGAGGACGACCCGACCCGCCCCGCCTGCTGCCGCATCTGCAAGTCTGCAACTGCGAGTTCCATCGTCTCCTTTCTCTATCCCTGTCCCATCTTTCCCCCTTATTTTTCTGACATTTCACATTAGCTTTACACGAAAACCGCATTTCAAATTCTAATCAAACACACGAACTAAAAATCCTTTGAATATCGTATACTCTCCATGTTCCACAATGTAACAGATCTTAGAATTTAAAATTCATCTCTAATATAATAATATAATGCCGGTAAAAGATAACTTTTATCTTCAAAGGACTCACTAGTCGCTATCATGAAGGCATGAACTTAATTATTCATTATCCACCCATTCACTTTAGAGTTACCCTCACTTAAGGAGGATAATATGCTCTTCTTACTTATCTACTTAATACATATGCACAAATTTAAAATTAACTACATTTTGAGACGGAAGTAGTGCATTGAAAATTGAAATTTCATGCAATTCATGCACGGTAGGATCAGTACATTACATGCATGGATTTGAAAACAAAGATCAAGCACCAGTCAATTATGACTCCCCTCTAAACAAAAATAAAGAAAGAAACTAAAACCCCATGAATCCTGTACTGAAAATTTGAAATTACATGGCTTGCCATAAAAATTTTGAAATTGTAAGGTATAGGAGCTCTAGCTCAGGAGGTGCATGAATGTCACTCATGGAGAGTAGTTTTTTTGGCAATTTTTGCATGCATGCAGGTCACGTAGTAATATTAATGGATGCTGGGTGGATGGCCGTACGGACCATCGCCTGATTAAGTGCGCCTGCAAAATTAATGGCGTATATGGACGCCACGCTGACATGTTTGGTGAGGCACGAGCGGGAAATTGAGTACACGTCCAAAAATCTATTATTCCATCCGTTTTGAAATTAAAAGGTTTATAGTTTAAAATATATTCTAATAGCAGTTTACTACTTGTAAAATATAATTTTTTTCTTCAAATAACCTATTCTACCTCAGGACTTTATTATTATTACTCTGCTCGATCACTTCTAAATTCATATTCATTCACCTGAGGAGGGTAATATAGTTTTCTTATTTATCTTCTTAATACATATAACTAATGCTAAAATTTACTTCTATATTTTAGGACTAAGAGAGTACTATACTTTGATCAGATGTGTACAAGTGTATAACTGCATGCAGTCATTTAGCTTTCTGTATGCAAGGATGAAGCTAACAAAAATTATAGAGGTGCACAAGCTAAATTTTATGAACTGATTTCTGAATTAGAATTAGGATGTACATATATAATCAATACAAAATACTAAACATCGATTTATTTTTTGAATGGATGTCTTAACACCTCTCAGTTACACGTGGCTCTACCCCAGTACCCCTGTTTGTATGTGTGTTTCATTTTGGTCAGAGATGCGCAGACTGCAGAGACATCATATGTAAATATGGATGGAAAACAGGATAAGAATTTACAGCAAGCAGTGGCAGAGACCTCTTCTAGGTTTCAGTGTCAATTTCCAGCCATCATACCCTGACTCACATTTTCAAGTTCAAAACACTGCAGTTTTTACTTATGAGAGCTAACTGCAGTAGTATTTATTACTCTCTCTCTCTCTCTCTCCCCCATCTCTATCTCTGAATTAACCTGTTTGGGTCACATGGCCACTGCTCAACTTTTCTGTTTTAACCTTAGCTGGTAATTAGATGAGCTTTACAACGAGGTTAAGTTAGCTCAACCCACATAGTTTATAAATTAAATTTTGTTAGAGTCGATCAAATCTAGTCTAAAAAATCTTAGATCTGAAGCTACATATGGATTGATGATATTAGTTAAGCCAACTATTTTTATTTTATATGAAAAATAAAAATGTAAGCTATTTTATTTTATTACATAAATTTCAAATCTAATATTAATATAAAGTTAGAGTTGTATCAAACGCATCTTAGTAACATGGAATAGTACTACTCCATAAACCAGTAGTGATTTGAAAAACTGGAATCAATGCATCATGGAGTACATTTCTCTCCAAATTCTTGACTCGCTCTCTTCCTTTGGTTGGCTTTCCTGAAGCAAACAAAAAAAATAGTTGGTGCCCTTAATTAATCAGCCCATTTGCAATGAATGGTGTGATCCTTCTGTGGGTCTAGACCACATAAATTTCTTTGGCATCTTCAGGACAGAATCAATTAGATCGGGCTGATCGATCAAAAACGACTATAGCTAGCAGCAGTGTTGCCAACTAATCTAAGAAGATATATATGAAGGAGCTAGACCCCACTTCTTCAATTTCTTAATCTGATTGATCATATATGTAACGCCACTTTCTGAAAACCTGCTGCATGCATGCTCCAGATCCGTGTAGCTTGTGCACGAGCAAAATTGTGGATCACAATTGAATCTTGCATGCATGTGTGGATTGATCGATCATTGATTCGACACACTGTTTATTTTTCGAAAATATGATCTATCTAGATTAATGCATGCAGCTATTTAATGTTTGGTTGGTCTGTTTTTTATCAGCTGGTTGGAGAGCAAATCCTAATTAAAGTGAGATTTGATCCGAAAATAATCGGAGAAAGCGAGTAATTTGACTGGTGATCGATCTTAAAAAAACACTAATTATTTGACTGGTTAATTTGCCGGAAAAACCATTCCACCGACTGAATCGGCAATTAATTGGCGGATAGTGGAGTGCGTTTTACTCCTAAATCCTTTGACTGAATCGGCTGCTGAAATGTACTCTCAGAATTCCATAAAACTAAGGTCAAATACTCGTATATCATTATAATTTTTAAAAATTTAAAAAACACCGCTATCAGTAACTGTGATGGTCTCCGCCTGTTAATAGTACATTATATTTCTAAATCATAAAAAATATAATTGTATATTTTCAGAAAAAAAAACTGTAAAATTAAGGGTTGAAATTATTGCATGCTTCCACAGATTGGAGATAGAATCCTTCATGTATATAAAAATACGCTCCAAATTAACAATGCTATGTGGCAGGGTACAAACACTGAATCACACGCCAGCTAGGTATAAAAAACTCAAAAGAGGCGTCGTCTTTAAATTAAAGCGTGCCGATGACGCATGTCTAAAATATAGCAATATTTATACGCGAGGACGTACGTAGTACCAGCTATATAAAAGAAAACTGTTCTTCAGCAACAACTTAATTACAATATATCGCACGGGACCACAAGTGCTAATTACCACTCCATCCATCCCAGAAATTTTTTACTTTTGTAAATCTTTGACAGATTAGTGTTAAGGAAAAATTTTCATTAATGATGTTAGCTGAGCTACTACTGTTTTCAGTCAGGCTAGGTCGTGTTAGTTGTTTCTATATGGTCATTATACAAAAGAAAGAATCCTCAATTCACCATAGAAATTAAATATCTGGTGATGACGAATAAAGGCTGAGTGGATCCAATTAATTTCTATATGGATGAGACTGTGCGTAACCCACTAAGTAAAGTCTTCACCGGATAAAATTTGAAGTTTAAAATAAAGTCTTTATAGGACGGAGCGAGTATTAGCATTTGCACAACTATCTCTACTAATTAAGCCAAATTAAATAGTAGCATAGCACAAACGATTGTAATTAGGTGTGACGCCCGACAAATTTTAAAGTTTAAGATAAAGTTTTTACGGGACGGAGGGGGTACTAGTAGGATTTGCACGACTATTTGTACTAATTAAACCAAATTGACTAGTACCAGAGCCGACCACGTACAATTGTAATTAGGTGCGAGTGTGCGACACCTAACCATTTTGTTTTGTTTAGTTAATTACAAGGGCTCCACGTAGTAATATTATTCATAGTAAAATATGTATTGCCACCTGCTACGAATGTACCAGACCAGCTGGTTGATTTGGATATCCTCTGACTTTACAAGGTAAAGCCAGGGATGCACACTGAAGTGATTTTTAGGAGGTTCGTAGCCCTCTGATTCACATCTGAACGGATGACAATGATGTGCTAAGTACCACTAAACATTGTCGTTATAGTATTTTACTGCAAATTACTGTAGAGACAGACTCAATTTAATCTACTAATTAAGAGAAGATTATATTGTGGGGGCCACATGTAAGTGAAATATGGAAAATGAGATGGAAACATAGAATACAAAAGTGATAAAAAATCACTTTGCAGAGGCCGTCACACTCTCCTGGTCAACACGGTACTAGGTATGTACTTACTAGCTAGATCTACCACACTACGCAGTGACACAATGCACACGATAACAACACGACGTTGGAGTTCGAGGGAGACAAGCTAAGCCCAGTGCCCCAGTCTCGATATGCCTGTATCAGCTTCTTCCACTCAGCAGTAGATCAGTTTTAACAATGCAGATACGGTCTACTAATAGTAATTGAAACCCTAGTTTAGCTTTACCTCATCTGTCGCTTGCTAGGGTTAACGACGAAGGTGGCATGGCATCTCTGTCTCTCTGACGAACAAGCTTAACGCGGTAGGCTCCAAGCAGCAAGCAGCTGAGCTCCAAGCATCGGATTCCTCCTCCGCTCCATCGCCTAGCTTGCGGCGTATGTAACTGCGCGTGCCCTACTGCCCAGCTGCCTGCCTGCTCGATCGATCGATCCATCCATCCATCGCTGGGCTTAGCCATGGCTGTCTGTATGTTGGCGTTTTGCTGCCGGTGGGGGCCGCTTCAGAAGCAGACGAACACACAGAAGCACAGAGCCCACTCCTGCTGCTAGCTAGCTGCTAGCTGCTGCTTCCATGTGTGGTTTTGCTTGGAGAAGTAGAGAGTAAACTAGTACACTGCAAGTGTGCAACGTTCAGAGATCGGTCTGCAACATACAGGCCAACATTTACATGGCCAGATGGCCTTGACAGTAATTAACCATGATGACTAACTTGTATTTATTTCGATCATGTCTGAATTTTTCCGGAAGAGAAGCCTGCATATATACACTGCCTCGTCTGGTTTTGGATTTGGTCTCAATTTTTTCGGAAGAGAAGCCTGCATGGATACATGCGTCGTCTGGTTTTCGATTTGGTCTGAATTTTTTTCAGAAGCCTGCATATACATGTAACATGCCTTGTCTGTTTGTCTGAAAAATCTGCTTCTGGGACAGCAGAGTAACAACCTCTGTCGTTTGTTGAGCAGGGGATCGATATATAGTATTTTTGTAGCTGGATTAGATTCTTGCATATTGTTGGTTTTGTTTAGGGAATTTGATCATATCAGCAGCTGATGGAGATCTTTTTAAAAAAATAATGGAACGAATCCAGCCTCTGCATCAGCTGAAGGAGATCTAGAACATGGGCAAAGCATCATTAGCCTGCTCATGCAATGTTCAGTAAAGGTACACTCCTTTAATTAACCAAAAGAACTTGTACCGCACGTATGATCTGTGTAATTAATTGTTAACTAGATCAAGTTAACAAGATGCACTATTTTACTGGTAGCATGTCTAATTAAGCACAAGGAGGCCGGCACATGCAACATACTGCAGGGCGTGAGATCCGAGGCAGAGAGACACACACGCACTGTCTCCATAGCTAGCTAGTTTATCAATTCAAGAAGTGATCCAAGCCAGCCAACCAAAGATAGCTAGCTACATGGAAATATACCAAGCACATCCCTAATTACCACTAACTGCCGCTTAGTTTTAGACTAATGAACAATTGAAGTAGTTTTAGGCTATAAAGCTCCATGATTTAGGGTGTGCTCGGCCGGCATGTGTGGATGATATATGTTTGTCTGCATCCATGGCAATGTGGACAGCAGGGGAGCTGCATAGATAGATTGGTGGACGCCATTGGTTTGTGTTCTGAATTCATGCTGTTTAATTGAGATGAATTAATGGATGATTCGTGTAAGTGGGCGGCGATTTGCATGCTTTGCTTGTTTCTATCTATATTATACCTCAATGTAAAAAATGTACTACATTAGCTTTGTTATTTTCAGTCTCTTTTCTGACATGATCTACTGTAATTACACAGTCGTTTTGTTTCTGTGGATCGGATGTGCAATTTTGCAGAGCTAACAAAACAAGATGTCCTGACAAGATAAACTTGATTTCTGGAAAGATATGATTCAGTAATCTTTGGTGCTAACTAGATAGAAAAAAGAAAAAAGCATGCATACCATGAATAAGAAACAGATATAAGCACAAAAGGTAGATTTTCTGACGGAGACCCACTGGCTGTTGGCACAAGGAAAAGATCACTCAGTGCTGATTGCTGAAGGCCAGTCATACAAGTGAGTACAAGTAGCTAGCTCGCAGGGCCAAAACAGCAGAGGCAGATACGAACCAGGTTGCTGTCAAGCATGCAGATTCAGTGGTTCAGTCAACCAGCAAGGCTAATTTGAGTCCCCAGAAAAAAGGCCCTTTTCATGAAAGTGATGCCACAGCCACACCAATTGTTTGCTTACTTGGAAGACGACACAGAAATGTTCAGTCATATGTGCGTCTGTTTTTTGTCGAGCCAGGAAGGAATCGATGGAACAGAAGCCGACAGAGTAGCGGGCATGCGTGCTCTGTCATGTTAGGAGATTGATCTCTCTTGAGCGCTGGAGCGAGAACGTGTGGCGTTCTAAGATCTAAAGGGTTAGTTTGGCAGATGAAGATCTCGATCCATTCACGTGAAATGAGTTGGAATTCTGAACTATCAAACTAGGCTGAAATGTTTTGCTACTCCGTTCACAACGAAATATTGACCACTACTCCGAAAGAAACAAAGAAAGGAAACGAGATTATGGCTTTAAACAATGAGTAATTCTAGCACTTTCGAATTAGGTGATTTAGGGTTAGCACATGTTGTTTAAGAAAATCACCGATATCAACACGTGAGAGTTGAGACTGTATGTATACCTACGTGATCATCTTGTTCTGTAGCAACGGCCATCAATACAGAAATACAGCGGATGAGCTGAGTGCTGGGCTGGGCTGGGCTGGGCTGCTGAGATAGTGAGATGGGCCGTTCGTTGCGTCTGAATGGGCCGACAGGGTGGGCCATTAGCCACGTGGAGGAAGAGCCCGTTGATGTTGGATGAGGCCTGGGTGGGCCCAATGTCTGACGAGGCCGATTTTGACCTGCATTGCTTCTCCACCTAGGTCACACATGGGCCTTTTCCATGTAACTGGGCTTCTTCACTATCCTATTTATTAATTTTGGCCTCTTTGTATTTATCTTCTAGCCTATCTTCGGTTTTATAAAATAAAAGCTTTATTCTTTAATATCTCTTATATATATATTAATTTCATAATATTATTTTTATTAACAAGGGATACTTCGGTTTTTTACAGTCACTACTAATTTATTGATTTTCTTCTAAAAATAAGTTTTTTAGATAGGGAGATTAATTATAACGAGCAGAAGTTGTTGTTCTTGTTCAGGATCTGGTTTAAGTTCCCTGCGTTCCTTGACAATTATGCATGTTATTAAGGGATTTTCTTTCTACAGGAGAACTGCGTTTGTTTTTTCGAAACTAATAACAAGTAAAAACATCTACTAGTTACGGGCATCAAACCACATCAATTAACAGCAATCAACCATCTAGTAACTACACATATATGGGGAATCTATCCAAGTTGATGTACTTTTTTTTCTTCTTCTCGACCACACCCAACATCTGCATCGGAAAACGAACACCGTGCTCGCAGACGCATGCAGGCGGTGACCGGTGAGGCCTGAGTAAGTTGGCTTCAGCATGCAGCGCGTGCTGCGTGCACACTTGCCGCATGTGCGTTCCTCTCCAGGTTTTCGTAGCTTAGCTAGCTGCAGGATCGAGCCGGTCGCCGGGTTCGGCGGCGGCGGCGGCTGCCGGTGTCTGCCGTGGCGAAGACACGACCACTTCCTGCCCCGAGAGCGGCGCGCCGCCCAATCCGCCGGGCCGGCCGGCGGTCGATCGCGCGATCCTGACAGAGTGACAACCAAGACTACTTGGCTGGTTGGAGCTAATTAATTAAGCTCGATCGATCGGTGTGTGAGTGAGGGTTAATCAGCTTTACTTGGTTTGACATTGACCAGACATCTACAGTGAGACTGTTCATTCAAACCGGGGACTCCGATCTTGCCTATCACCATGACCACATTAACTGTCAAACATTGTCATCAAATATTACATGCTCGATGCGATTGCTTTGCTGTTTCGCCATCGGTTTCTTGCATGGAGGAGAACGCGCGCTGTGCCCTAGTTGTCGATCTACTGGATCTACCTAGTGATGAGAGCACAAACCACAGCATGATTAAACTAATCACCGTGCAAGAGGAAGATGTGATCCATTTGATTAAGTCCACGGACAAGCTAGCTTAATTACTTTCAGTAGCTTGCTCAAAAGGTTCTCTTCTTCCGGCCGTTGGCGAGCTATGCCTGATGAGTTCATTGACTCTGCAAGAGAAGAAGCACCTCTGCCTCGTGAACAGCAAAAAATGTCGGGGATTATATTTGTCGTGTGTACCAGTACGACGAGTACGTACTACCTCATTTCGTATTTTAAACCGTATAATAACCACGGAAATAATACAATACACGACGTATTATGGAATATATTAATTGCAGTGTTACGTTACCCTGTGCACACGAGAGACCAACGCAACGGCTAATTCGACAGTTCGTTGACTCCATGCATGTTGCTGCAGGAAACTAGATTCAAGGAATCCTAAAAATATTCTCGGGTGCCAAGTTTCTGTGCAGACACTATGTTCAGTTTGATTGACATTTATAATCCGTGTCTGAAATTAAATTTTATAACTGATTTTAGAGCTTTTTATTTTCTATTTTTCAGTCCTAGCTAGCTTTTAAACCGCAAAGAATATAATCATAAATCTTATTCTTAAATTAGTTTTCATTACCAGTTTAAGTGTCCTCAACTTATTATCTGTGACCACATTGTGGGTTACATAACAGCTTAGGCCTAATAGTTCAGATAAGTTGATATTTAAAAAATCTATAAGAAACTCGTTGTTTTATTTTAAATGACTTTTGAATTTTGACTTTATTATCTGTAGTATTGTGAAAATACTACGCTATCTCTGGACTTATTTTGTTTGATATTCAATTGATAATATCATTATTTAGGATATTTTTGGTTATTAGGTGACATCGAGATGCAAAATAAGCCCGAAAAGTTTCAAAATAGGAGTATCTTTCGCACCAAAAGAAATAGAAATGAACTTATGACTTATTCGAATAAGTTTTGATTTATAAACAACTTATGACTTTTTTAGAATGATAAGCTAAACATAAGCTGTTTATACACCATCCAATCAGATCCCTAAGTGTGCGTTTGGTTCTGAGACTAGATGGGATGAAACTGTTCTGTCCAAATTTTATGGATTGGGATCGTCCCGTCTCGTGTTTGGTTGAATGGAATGGATCCAGCCCCGCCCTGCCCTGTCCCTCCATGCCGCGAACGAAGCCGCTAATGACCTCCATCTCCACGCCACGAACGCTGGCCTCCAGCCCCGTCCCTGCCTACCTGCGCTCACCGGCCGTAGCCTCGCTTCGTGCTCACTCGGACAGAAACTGAACGGAAAAAAGTGGGACAGTTTGGTCCACCTGATTTTCTGGACATTGGCATGCCGGATTTTGTGACATATTCTTGAAATATTCCTTAGTTGGATATCCTCATCCTAACTCACCCCTTAACCAAACAGCATAAAAACGAGCTCGCTCCATCTCGTTCCACTTTGTCCATCGAACCAAACACACGTAGCGTGTTTAAACATGGCTTCTTGGATGGGAGGATTTGCTGTTTCGTGCGCTTAATTAAAATTTTGCCGGAAAACAGTGGTTCATATTCTTAGCTGCATCCGAATCCCTACAAGTACTTAAATGTTCTTCGGTGTTTAATCCAACAATGTCAAGTAGTGTACTTTGTGTCAGGTCTAGCCTCTCTGTGGCTCGGCACAGGTACACTACATGCGCTGGCGTGCTCCCATGCTGATCTCAATGCGTACCTATTTTTCAATTTTGATTTACAGCAATTGAAGGGAAGCGCTTGATTTGTATGTATACCACCTCCCTCCACTAGGCTTACTGTGTTTATACGTGGAAATATTGGCTCATATACTCTGGAAAAATTTTCGTAAAAAAACTTTATATGGAAATTTGATGATTTATGGTGTAAAATTATTTTAAGTCAATCATATATGAACCGAAGGTTAAAATGTTATCATTTTTTCCTTATAAACGTGGATGTAACTTGATAGGGCTTTCCTATGAAGAAAAGAACTAACAAAACTGGTGTAAAATGGTATTCGAGATGCATGGATTATATCCCTTTGTTGCATGAAAAAAAATTCCACTTTGCCTTGTGGTCATTTTTATATTTTTTTACTTTCAAAAGTAAATGGAAAGGCAAAACTTACGACGACTATACAAACGAATTCTTTGCGAATAATTTGCCATATTATGGTACTTTTTAAAACTCTTAAACTATATATTTTCTTTAAAAACTTTGTATATAAATATATAAAAGTATTTTAATAATACTTATCAACATTTTAACATTAAATTAATTTATTTAAACTCTCATACTGTTTGATAAAATAGTCATATTTTATGCATCTAGCCAAACCTTCAAACACTATCTTTTACAGCAAGGTAGCCAGCTCCATAGGCTAGTAGAGTCTGCTAGTGATTAATTTGTCCTTGGCGATCAATCAATTAACATAGCTGGACCTACAGATTCATGGAGCCTAAGCTCGAACTAGCTAGGTAGCTCGCCCGGCCACACTTGCACGTCTTTCCTTTTAAGGTAAAATTTGGTCTAAATATAACAGTTTAAACAGTTTAGTACTTCAAAAATAATCTCTTTGTTCTAAAATATAACAAAATTTAAAGTTTATGTTTTATCATAAATATAGCAACCAATAATTATAAAAATTATTTTTATCTCTAAAATACATATATTATTATTAGACTTCATTATCCATTACTCTATCTAACTATTTTAGGTCCACTCTCGTCTATTCCAATTCCAAGAATGATATTATAATTTTTCACACTTCTTAATACATGTGTTGAAATCAAAATAACTTTTAACTCCAAATTACTCATGCTACCCCAAACTTATTACTTATTATTTTATTCAATCACTCTCAAACACATACTTACTTATTCAATAATATAATTTTCTTATGTATCTCCTTAATATATATAAATCTAAAATTTACATTTTGGAACGAGATTAGTTTGTTTGGAACATGCAAGTAGCGGTAGCTGTTGGAGCAAGATTTCTACGAACTTAGGCGTATATGCACCTGTCTTTTCATCAGATTACATAGGTTCATAAAATACTTTCTGGTAGCCGTAGCTGCACAGGGAGACGTATCTACTAGCATACTACGTGTATTTTCATACGGCGGCATGCAGTGCTTACATTTCACCCAAAAAAACAAACCAAGAGCTAGCCTGCAAGTGCACGCGCAGTGTATAATTTACACACTTATCTAGTTTTGCAGTATAGTAATTAGCACTTAATTACACTACCAGTGGTAATTAACTGCTAACTGACAGCCATCACCGTCACGGCATCCTCTCCTATATAATGATATATCCTTGTGCTCGTCTTGCCACGCTTCGCCGCCGGCTCGTTCTCTCGCGCGCGTACTACGCAGTACACCCTGCCAAGAAAAGCTAGCCGGTGGAGGAGGAGGAGGAGCCGCCGCCGCCGCTGTCGCCGAGATGATCACCGGGCGCGACATCTACGACGTGCTGGCGGCGGTCGTGCCGCTGTACGTGGCGATGTTCCTGGCGTACGGGTCGGTGAGGTGGTGGGGCATCTTCACGCCGGACCAGTGTTCCGGCATCAACCGCTTCGTCGCCGTCTTCGCCGTGCCGCTTCTGTCTTTCCACTTCATCTCCACCAACAACCCCTACGCCATGAACTACCGCTTCCTCGCCGCTGACTCACTGCAGAAGCTCGTCATCCTCACGGCGCTCGCCGTCTGGCACAACCTGCTCTCCCGCTACCGGAGGAACGCCGGTGCCGCCTCGCTGGACTGGACCATCACGCTCTTCTCGCTGTCCACGCTGCCCAACACGCTCGTCATGGGCATCCCGCTGCTGCGCGCCATGTACGGCGACTTCTCCGGCTCGCTCATGGTGCAGATCGTCGTGTTGCAGAGCGTCATCTGGTACACGCTCATGCTCTTCCTCTTCGAGTACCGCGGCGCCAAGGCGCTCATCTCCGAGCAGTTCCCGCCGGACGTCGGCGCCAGCATCGCCTCCTTCCGGGTCGACTCCGACGTCATCTCGCTCAACGGTCGCGAGGCCCTGCAGGCGGACGCCGAGGTCGGCCGCGACGGCCGCGTCCACGTCGTCATCCGCCGCTCCGCGTCCGCGTCCACCACTGGCCACGGCGCCGCGCGCTCCGGGGTGTCGCGGACGTACGGCGCGTCCAACGGCATGACGCCGCGCGCGTCCAACCTCACTGGCGTCGAGATCTACTCCTTGCAGACGTCGCGGGAGCCCACGCCGCGCGCGTCCAGCTTCAACCAGGCCGACTTCTACGCCATGTTCTCCGGCAGCAAGATGGCCAGCCAGATGGCTAGCCCGATGGCACAACCCGGCGCCGGCGGCCGCGCGCAGGGCCTCGACGAGCAGGTCACCAACAAGTTCGCCTCCGGGAAAGGCGGCGACTTACCGTCGTACCCCGCCCCCAACCCCGGCATGATGCCGGCGCCAAGGTACGCCGTACGCCCTCCCCTAACATACTCAAATCACAGAATGTAATCAGCAACCATGTTCCACATTTTGCTCGAAATTAAAAACCAAACTTGAACAGAGAAGCAGCCTCAATTACAAATACTAATCTTTTTGTTGCGTTAGATTAACTGGTTAACAATGCAAAATTTCTAGCTTTCAAACATAAAAAATGAGACGTGACAAAGTTTATTGTGTTGATCATGCTTCGAATCGATTTTTGGGCACTGCTAGGAAGAAGGAGCTCGGGGGATCCAACTCCAACTCCAACAAGGAGCTGCACATGTTCGTGTGGAGCTCCAGCGCGTCGCCGGTGTCGGAGGCCAATCTCCGCAATGCCGTCAACCACGCCGCCTCCACCGACTTCGTCACCGCGCCGGCGGCGGCAGCAGCTGCTGCGCCAGTGGACGGCGCCACTCCCAAAGGTATCAAACGACTCCCTCCACCCAACAATCGATCGCTGCATACTTAAGACTGGTATCAATGGTGTTCTCAGTTCTGTCGGTGACTGTGTTTCAGGGGTGAGTGGCGCTGTAACGCCGGTGAAGAAGGACGGCCGGTCCGCCGCCGCCGCCGCCGCCGCCGGCGACTTGGAGATCGAGGACGGCCTGAAAAGCCCGGCTGCGGGACTGGCGGCGAAGTTCCCGGTGTCGGGGTCTCCCTACGTGGCGCCCCGGAAGAAGGGCGCCGACGTGCCGGGGCTGGCCGAGGCGGCGCACCCGATGCCGCCGACGAGCGTGATGACGCGCCTCATCCTCATCATGGTGTGGCGCAAGCTCATCAGAAACCCCAACACCTACTCCAGCCTCATCGGCCTCGTCTGGTCCCTCGTGTCATTCAGGTTTACTTCGTCCTCCTCACTACACCCTGCCATGATTAACTCACCATTGCACAACATGCAAGTTCAGATGCACAGATGCACAACATGAATACATGATCTGAATCTGATTGCTAATTTCCAAATCTACCGATGCATATCTTGCATTAGTGACGTGTTCAATGCTACATTGCTTGTTGAAAATTTAATTTAGGATCGAGATCGATGGCCACTTAACTTCTCACCTGGATTAGTGTTTTGATTGCATGTGAGAGCACATGATAAGTACGTTGGTCTCGGATCTGGTCCAGCACATGCATAGTTGCATACACCCAGGTACAGGTTTTATGTGAGCCCTGGAGTTTTGCAGCAGACCGAACCTACAAAATCAGCTGCGATCGCAGTGTTTGTCCCCATCCATCCGGACTAAACAGACATAAAAATTTGTGTAGAAGAAGAGCACAATGATATATATTCCTGGATGCATCATCGATTCATTGTACCATCTTACACGAGATGCATTTGCATCTAGAGGGGAAGTTGAAAGCACACAGGGCATTTCTAGGGGGGAGAAGCACATGCTGCAAGCATCTGAAACTGCATCTAGCACTGATTCCGCTTGACATATGTATTTGTATTCATGGTGCAAATGCTTATTGACTTGGATTAACATTTTGTTTTGAAATTATTGGTCAGGTGGAATATACAGATGCCTTCGATAATAAAGGGTTCCATATCAATACTGTCAGATGCAGGGCTGGGAATGGCTATGTTCAGCTTAGGTACATAGTTGACATTTTTGATATCTATGGTGATCATAAACCATGTAGTTTACTTTTTCTTTGCTTTGACCAAGAAGTTCTAACACTAGTGTATGCAACCCAGGTCTGTTCATGGCTCTGCAACCAAAGATCATTTCTTGTGGCAAGACCGTGGCGACATTTGCCATGGCCGTGAGGTTCTTGACAGGTCCGGCTGTTATTGCAGCTACTTCTATCGCCATTGGGCTCAGGGGAGTGCTTTTGCACGTCGCCATTGTTCAGGTATACAGGAGTTTCAGATATAAACTTTCCTACACCACTTTTAAAGGAATAAATATTACATTTTGAATTGATGTATATGTGGTGATCTTATATGGATTTTGTTCATTAAACAGGCAGCACTTCCACAAGGCATTGTTCCATTTGTGTTTGCCAAGGAGTACAATTGCCATCCTCAAATACTCAGCACAGCGTAAGAAATGCTTGCTCAAATTTTTACTTGTTCGTCTGTACAGTTACTGAAGTAGCCTAAAATATATGTGTGATGTGAAAATTTCAGGGTTATTTTTGGGATGCTCATCGCTCTTCCCATCACGATACTCTATTATGTGCTTCTTGGGATATAGAGTTCTTGAAGAGGCAGAAAATGGGTAGGGAAACAAATAGGATTCTAGGTTTATAGGGAAAACGAAAAAGAAACATATGTGCTTTCACGAAGACCTGAAGATCTACGATGTCTGAAGAAAATAGTGGAAATTAAGTAGGATCCTAGCTAGAGAGAAATGCAAAGGAAACATCTTTGGTTCCAATTTTTTATTTTTTTTGCCACTGTTTTAGTATCAAAGGAAAGTCAGGGCTTTGAGTGTGAAGAGCTCAACCGTTAATTTGACAAGTTGGGTCGGCAAGTGCTAAAGATTCCAATTCCACCAGTTGATTCATCTGTCCAAACACACATGCTGTGCACAATTTTGCCTCAACTTAGCCGCAGGTGCAAAGGCAACTGTAACTTCTATCCTACACTGGGACAAAGTAATACATGATGTTTCCACACTGCATGGCAAGATCACTCTGAATGGCTTTGGGGAAAGAGCTAGCTGCTTCAACTCCTCAGTCCCTACATGAGCAGATTTTTCAGACAATCCTGAGCTCTGAAGCTGCATCGATCTGTGTCACAGTAACTCTGAAGCTAGCTACAGCTTACAGCATTGTTTATTGATGTGTAAAGGTGTTATGTAGCTTGCATTGATGAGTCCAAAGTTCTATGGATTTAACAGTGGATCCACATGTGGGGGAGTATCTTGTGATTGTTAGGAGTACTATCTTCTTCCCATTGTCTCTGTCTGCCTAACAGTGTTGGTCGATCAGTAGTTAACTGTGAAGTGTCAAATGCTGGCTAGATCCATGGTCTGCCCACATGTGAAACCTGTGTATTTTTTTGCTGCTAGTGGGCTGTCCTTTGTTGCATGGAACATGCATGATGACCTAGAATATTGTGGATCTAAATTGTTTATTACCGACTGATTAGTCTCCAGTCAGGTTAACTTAACCACTATTGTCTGAACCATCCACAGCTGATGTCTGTAAAGTTTTCTGTTCTGACGAAGTGAAGAGATTTCATACACTTATCAGAACAAAGTTTTTAGCTCTAACATAGTAATGTAACATGAGTTAATTTAGTATTAACCAGTGGAATCTATTCAAACAACGCAACAATGATCATACTACTACTAATTAATCACATAGAACAGCTCAGGCTGTCTGGAGGATAAAACTGTCCTAGATTAGTGAAGCATCTATCGCACATCAGGCTTGTAATCTCAAGAAAGATATGCACCACAATTGAATATTCGCAGCACTCTCCTTCTGTTTCTGTCCGTTGAGTGATCCAGCGAGCATGAAACTGCTTAAATTTACCTCAGCTGCATCTGCACTGCACTCCACAGTACTCTACTTTGGGAAGGTGATGCAGTGAATGCTGATACAGTAGCTTCAAGTTGGAGTTTGAAATTTCTAACCCTAAGCATTTTTGGAGCTGGAGCTGTAACTAAACTTGAATGTCTATGTAACTCATTTTAATTATCTATTAAATAAAAAATGAAGTTCCATATCTAACTATAAGTTTTTTTGAGCTACAAATTATCGGTTCCAATTTGAAGCTAGAGTTAGAGCCATGACAAACAGTACCAACAGTCCTCTACATCCTATGTCTTGTGTTCATCTTTGTGTGATTACTGGAAAGGGAGACGAACATACATATCTTCTCAAGTCCTCTACTTCTGCTGGAGAGATGGAAACGGATCTGAGGATCCGTTGACATAGGCAGTTTCACAGAAACAAGTAGGTTCCTAGCTGAAGGAGGCTACACAGTAGCCACAAGTCAAAGGCTATACGAATCAATCAGAAAACGCCCGGCTTCTTGTACAGACTGCATACAGGCTACAGAGGGAAGAGTGGAAGACTTCCTTTTGGGATTCTGGGTTTCAGTTTTGTGAGTGCATATTTGGGCCGGTGGTGCCTTCGTTTGGGTCGTCGCGGCAACGGCCGCTTCTACGGAATCGCCATTTTCTAGGCTTGGGCTGCCTGAAGCGGGCTGAGATTGGAGATAACTGTGAACTGAGCGTAGGGTATGTTTCGGGAGATTCAGATCACGAGAAGTTAGTGTTTTTGGCTTTTGAATTTTTTTTAGATTATGCAGTTATTTTGTTTCATAATCTAGATCTATAATCGAAATTGTTTAGAAAGCTTGAGATTTTATGGATTGCTGCAGTTGCAAGAAGTTTCCCAACAAGCCGTAAATTTGATTGCGTGTAGTGAATTTGTGTGCTGGTGACAAGTCTTGGGCCGCTAATGGTCTTGGAAAGGGGATTTTTTCGATTTACAAAAATAACTCTGCATTAATTTCTTTTAAAAACCGTCTTATGAGAATGCGGTTTTTGTGACGTGAGTGACGCGGGGACCACGAAAACTTTTACACGGGCATGAGGAACAGACACTTTAGGAAGGCGTTTTTTAGCAAATCCTGTGCTCCCGGAATTTGCATTCTGCATGCGTTGCGTGCTGGGAGGAGTAACCAGGTGGATGATGGTGAGATAGCTAGGTTGCACCTGCGGAGCAGCGAGGAAGAAAAATTGGAGAAATTTTTCAGACGTGTGAATCACTTTACTGGACAGGACGCCCGGTTATCGAATATGAACCTAATATCATACATACGAGTATGATATTGAGTTAAATTTTATACTCGATAGATAAGTGAGTACGGATATAGGTATTGTCTACCCATACTTATTTTACTCATTTATTCGTTAGCTATTATTATATAAACAATAAATCCTGAAATTTTTAACCTAGCCTCACCTCCTCCTCTCCCTCACCTCCCAACCACCAAGCGCCCACGCCCCTCCCTCCCCCTCCTAGTCACCGAGCACGTCACGTCTCATCGTCGTTGAACATCGCCTGCCACGCCTCCTCTCGCCAACCACCGGCCCTATCCCGCTAACCCCTGCACCCGCCCACGTGGCTGCCGTTTTTCACCCTCTTCACAGTTGGTTCCCACTTGTCTCACAGGTAAATGGTACACCTATGGACATATGACGATGCTCATGGACAACAGGTATTGGTTTTTAACCGTCACAAACAATGGCTACAACTACACGATATAAAAATATTTTACAGATATGAATACACGATATAAAAATATTTTACGGATATGAATACGAATATAAATATGTACTACTTACGTTCGTCGTACCGATTGCCACCCCTGTCCCACCAACCAGCTAGATGCCACTTCCCAGCATCAACTTTGTCCGTGTCATCGCAGATCTACGGTGATCAAAAGTGGGCAAGTGTGCTGTTGGTGCCCAACAGCACAGGATCCAGTGGGCAAATCTACTACGGCGATTCACCAAGGACGGCGGACGTGGAGGGGACGCACGTCCTCTTTCGACCAAACTGACCGAACTCGCGCACGATCGCGACGCACCCGCGCCGTGATAACCCGGCCGCCTTATCGCCACGTTTGCTCCGACGGAAATCAAATCATGGATGGAGCAGCGAATTTTTTTCTTCTTCTCGGCGAGCGTCACAAAACCTATGAAAAGTACAGCGATGGCAACAACGAGACAAACAGGTAATGAATTAATGATCAATCTGTGTTCTTCTCCAACAAGTAAACGGATCAACTTCAGCTCCCAGATCGGGAATCAAATAAGCCACTAGATTGCAAAATTTCTGCACCGAATTCGTCAATCTAGTTGGTGGTTGCATCGTCTTCCCCTGGAGATCGCAAATCTCCATTAAGGGGAAGGGAAAAAGAGAGAGAGGAGAAGCAGAGATGGATTGAGCAGAAGGTTGTTGTAGCTAGACCTAGTCAAGAACAATGGCAGGGTAGGAGACGAGGCGCCTGGAGCAGGCGGTGCAGGAGAACCTCCTCTTGTTCTTGAGGCAGAGCGGGAGGAAGCAGAGCACCCACTTGGCCTCCACGTCCGTCGCCGCCACCCCGCCGCCGCAGTACGGGCAGCTCCCCGGCGCCTTCTGCACCCCCAGCACCTTCTCCTCCTTCCCGCACAGCATCGCCGCCCCCGCCGCCATCGATCCCCGGAGCTCAGCCAGCCGGTCGCCCACCCGCCGTCACAGCCGCATGCAGGGTCAGGTAGCTAAAGCCAGCCTAGCCCCCTCGTCGCGTGCAGTGCAGTTGCAGGTCGAGACGGATGCCAACCTGCCGCTATTAAATCCTGTGGGTCTCGCCGCGCACCGCGCAATCAATTCCTCCCCCTGCTTTTTTGTTGCTGGTGCGGTTAACCGTGGCGCCACCTGATGATGCCAATCTACCAGCCAGTTTTATCGGCGGCGGTGCATGCCGCGGCCGTCATTGCGCGGCGCGGCGCGGCTCGACGTGGTGCGCGCGTCTGCATGGCGGGTGACGAGGACGACGCAGCGCGAGCGCGGCAGACTGGAATGCATGGATTTGCTGAGATCTTGTGAAGTTTTTTGTAAGAAACGGCTCAGTTACTCTACGGTTTAGGAAAAACCTTCGCGTTTCATGCTGACCTGTTCATCACAGTTGATCTCATGTGATACCTGACCCCACGTTGCCTACTATTACCGAGAAACAGAAGAAGTTAAACAGCAGTCGCCTTATTGTTAGAGGACACACATGACTTTGAATACAACTCTAAATCATAATACATAGTCCTGGGTTTATTAGAAGAATTGCATGTGCATCAACGGAGCTAATTTGGATGATATGGAGACCCTCTCACTATAAGTTTTCATGTGGCTATTACTATAAAATCAAATTTGGACTGCGAATAAACTACAATTTAGGAAATGGCAAAATTGTACTTTTCTCAACTTTGCTATAGGAACCTAAAAATGGCTCAACATCTCTTCGAAACTGCTCTATCACTCGTGTAATCTAAGACATAGTCGTCGACATGCTAAACTTGAACCGATTACAAGTTGGTCTATATTGTGAAATGTCGTTACTTCACTAATGATACCAAGAAGGATGTTATGCTCATAAGAAGAAATGATTGAAATCACTATTTATCATGATTGCTTGGAAAAACATAAAAACATTAGAAGGAGCAGAACAACCGAATTTTAAACTATCGATAAAATAAATAGTCAACTAAATTCTAAAAGAGTTCCAACTATAAAAAACAACGGGTGCAAAAGGAGTAGCAAATTACTTTCTTAGCTTTTATTAAGGTTACTTGTACCATTTTTTTCTTTTTCTTCTCACCATCGTAAATACTTTGCTTATTTGTTTTTAATATAATGCCAACAAAAAGGCTATAAACGAGTTGGGTTAGGCTCAACTCACGCCTAATATTCAGCTCGACCGGCTCACAAGTCCAAACTTAAAGAACAAATCTAATTATCAGATATTGAAAAATAACTTGCCAGATATTTAAACAATGACACATACATATAAAGAATTAAAGTCCAAATATTAAAATAAGCCATCGAGTTGTTCAAGAGCTTAACTCGTTTAGACACCAAGTTGAGGCAGCGACTTAGACTCGGCTCGTTTGGTATTTGATAAGTCCGGCCTAGCTTGCGACCTGTATTTCCAGCCCCAGCAGTTCAGGACTTTCAGCAGGCCGGAATTCGTAAAGCAAAATTGGGATTCGTCGGCTGGCGAACCAAACAGCAACGAAACAACAGCAGCAACGCCCTTTGTTTTTAGCTTTTCGCCATTTCTCCGATGCAATCAATCTGAAAACGATCCATAATGCTGGGAAATGGGGCATGACGGTGCTCGACTAATGATCACGAGTGTCCTTCCTGATGTGCTAGTGTACTTTTATGTTAATTTTTGTATTCTCTTTCCCAAAATATAATTCTTTAATTATAGCGTATAAATTTTGTTCTAAAATATTACAATTTCTTCGCCTATTCACTCGTCTCACCAAATCACAATTATCTTATTTAATTTATTTATCTACTTTCTGATTTGATTTCGATAGAAGGAAAAGGCCACTGATGCTCACGAGTGACAGGTGCTGCTTGACAATATAAAGGGGTCCAAAGAACTTATTCCAAGGTATTGCTGATGGCTGGAGTATAAGTGAATTTCTTATCAGCTTAAGCTTTAGTTAAACTCATTATTGTTGATAGAGATTAGTGGCCAATGTTGAATTTGAGATGTATATTGACGATACTTCCTTTTTATAAATCAAACTCTCTGGTCAATTTTATATAAAAATATATCAACAAACACAAGATTAAATCA
>KE372132.1:210509-229921 GCA_000418225.1 Zizania latifolia | reverse complement strand
TATCTCCTCGTCCTGCTGCTGTACTCTCAACTGCCCGGCCGCCTCGCTCCTGCTATCCCGACCCGAGGGGGAAGCGCCGGCGCCGTCTGCCGTTGCCGTTGCCGTTGCCGTTGCCCGATCATCGTCGCCCTCAGCTGCCTGCCTTCGTGCTGCCTCGATCCCTTTGCCGGATCACCGGAGGCGGCATTTAGCCGCGAGAGTGGGCGGGCTCCTCGTACGCTTGCTTCCCTTGCCGGTAAGGCTGTCTATTTCGTCCTGTTGAATGTTGATGGATATCAGATCATGTTCAGGCTCGGATTCTTCTGTGCTATGGCGGTAGTGTAGTCATGTGTTGATCGATCGATCGATCGATCTATTGATCTGGCAGTACATTCCGTCTAGTGTCATTGATTTCTTAGCAGGGGCATCCTTGTGAATTCCGAGAGGACAGGTACTGATTACGTTTCGGTTCAGTAGCTTTTGTATGTAGACAGAGACACTCCTGTGTTGTTCCTGTAAAATTTCATAGTTGGCCCTGTGATCGATCACGTAGGATGCGCAAGTTGCTTGGCAGTGGCGCCCTGAGTGTACTGAACCTGAATGATTACGTAGGAGGTGTTTGTGTAAGGTGTAGTGGGATTGCGCAATTGCGCGCGC
Source organism: Zizania latifolia (assembly GCA_000418225.1). Taxonomy (NCBI): domain Eukaryota; kingdom Viridiplantae; phylum Streptophyta; class Magnoliopsida; order Poales; family Poaceae; genus Zizania; species Zizania latifolia. Next base: position 229,285 of record KE372132.1, on the reverse strand, counting down.
AAAACTGCCTTAGTGGAGGGAGTGAGAGAATTAAAGTTAATCGATACTTTAGTAAGAGTTACTATTTATACTCTTGGATGGTCAAGTTAGTAATAAATAAGCCTGCAGAGATGTCTCATTACCAGATTTGCAAAATTGCAGTAGCATGAGGTAATGGACATAGCCTACTTACTCCAAACCACCAATTCTGGATGGCGATCTAAATGCATTGTTGCAGCATTATTAGTTTCCTGATGTTGCAGATATTTCTATGTAGAAGTACATGCATTTAACAGGTGTTACTAAATACAGCATTGTTTCCTAGTAGCATTAAACTACTTATTTAGCACTTACATTCACTTTGTCATGGATGTGTACATGGCTATATGCACTTGTGTGCATGAGGGGGGGAAAGCTCAAGTACATGGAAATTACTCCTTTTTAGGTTAATAGTGCCCCTCGATGTATAAAATATGCCACTCGATATTGCCAGCGCGAATTACTAAATTTCAATATCTAATTGAATTGGATTCCTTTGTTACTCGTCTTGCTATTCAGTCACCTTTACATGCATTGCATAGCATCATTCTCATCTGTAGCACTATTACCTAGCATCATTCAGTTGTAGAGTGTTGGATATAATAATCACTAGGTTCATATACATTCCTGCAACAATAGCTCGTAGTTTCACTAGTTTGTAATCCATACACTAATTTTCAATTACCTGGTCCAGTCTTAAATTCCTGTCTAAAAAATACTGCTAATTTGTCTGTTTTTGAACATTCGATATCAACCCATTGCACACAATTCTTAACTAATATTTAATCATTTCTTTTAGGCTTGTTTTGGTGATCTATCACCTATTACAGTGCTCAGGCCTTGTACCCATTAAAGGTCAGAAAATTTTCCAAGTGAAGCTGCGAAAAGAAAGCCTGTTTAAAGCTGTCCGCTGTTTTTGCTTCCATGGTGAGTAGTTGGAACTGCTGATATTTTTGGGAAATCATTTATTTTAATATAATGTTACTGCAAATTAGTTATCTTCTCATGGTTCTATTTGTGTTACTAAAGGCAACCAACGAGAACCTCCCACCAAACGTCATCAGGCAATTGGCTAAGGAACTGAAGAATCTTGATGAGTCACCTCCGGAAGGGATTAAAGTTATTGTCAATGATGATGACTTCACCACCATTTTTGCTGATATTGAGGGCCCTGGTAATATTTTATCAAGAAACTTTGGTTTTGTGTAAAATTTACATGCCTATAGCAGCTACGCTGATCATGCTCTTGTACTTGCTTTGCACATAGTGGCGTCTTTATTGCACCATTCTAGCACATTTGTTTTCCTTCCTGCAGCACATATAACAGAACCTGGATTTTCCCCTCCTGTCCTTTTTCCTACACTGTTCTGAAAATCTGAATCTCGACTTGGTGCAGCTGGTACGCCATATGAGAATGGAGTATTTCGGATGAAGCTATTGTTGTCTCGTGACTTCCCTCAGTCTCCTCCAAAAGGTAGTTATCCCTCAAAACTCGGTAATGTATTTACTTTGTTTAGTTCTTGAAGTGAAGCCTTTAGTTGAAAGTCTTTGGTCTTCCCCTTTGATTTGCAGGATTCTTCTTGACAAAAATTTTCCATCCAAACATAGCAACTGCTGGTGAGATATGTGTAAACACACTGAAGAAGGATTGGAATCCTAGTCTTGGATTAAGACATGTTCTGCTGGTAAGCTCAAGTTCCACAACATCGTTTCTTGGTAGTAATGCATGGTTACTTTGTAAGCAGTCACTGGGCTCTGATTCAGACATTCAGAACAACAGTTTGGGGTATAAGTTCTCTTTTGGTATGTCTTTCAGGTAGTGAGATGCCTTCTGATAGAACCATTTCCAGAATCTGCCCTTAACGAGCAAGCTGGGAAGTTATTGCTTGAGAACTACAATGAGTATGCAAGGCATGCAAGGTTAGCTTTCACCATTGTATTTATCAACGTTGAATAGAGTACCATTGGTTGTAATATGCAGTATTAGGATTGCATGTGCATTCTATCTTGAGTTGTTGAGACTTAAAATCTCATGGGTACCATTTCTACCAAATTATATCGCTTGCACTTACTGAAGTGCTAATGTGGATCTGTTAAAGTTACTGATTGTTTCATGTTGCTCCATATCCAGGCTATACACTGGCATCCATGCACTAAAGCCCAAGAATAAGACCAAGAGCGGAACTATTTCTGAATCAACCACAGCTCTAAATGTGGATCAGTCTAACAATGCTGTCAGCAAAAACATGCCATTGGCGCCAGCAGCGTTATCAACCTCAACTGCAAACAAAGCATTTGGCACTAATTTGCAGGATCAGAATGCTGCTCCTTCTGATCCTGCCCTAGGGTCAGCAGTACCCAAGAAGGACGGGCCACTTGCTGCAAAGGTTCCAGTCGAGAAGAAGAAGATCGATGCAAGGAAGAAGAGCTTGAAGAGACTATAAGCAAAACAGCCTTGGAGAGCTAAGGCTGCTGTAGTTGTAGCTAAAAACTAGATTCCTTCATAAGTTCCAGATGCATAGTGAAATTGGTAATAACGTGAGGGGCATCTGATGAACTGGCGTTTGGGAGAAAGATTCATGCGCTCGGGTTAAACAGAGAAGAATGTGAATTGCGACTGGTGTAACCATACTGTCTGTGCAATGACAATTGTTTGGAAGAGTACCTTCCATTTCTGTTTTGTTAGTGCTAATGCCTCCTGGGGTAGTTCAGTGATGCTGAAGCTTTTTTTGGCAAGAAGCTGACTGCAAATGAACAATCATGGACACTTCCCACTAATCCTGTTATAAGATTCGTGTCATTTGGTGGTGTGACCAACAAGCTGCTAAAAGGCCTCAGGAGGAGTCCCAATCGTGATGATTATTCATGTGCCGTTTGGATCGGCTCGGCTGTGCTGATCAGCTGATATCCTCAGCACACTTTTTAAAACTTTTAAATATCCTCGTCGTATTTTCAAAACTTTTAAACACTTTCTAAACAAAAGTTTCTCGATTTGTTTTAACTTTTTAACGGTTGATATTTAATTAGTCATGCTCTAACGAACGTGTTCGTATTGCTTGCCTTCGGCAGTGTTCTATACTTCTATATCGGAAGCCATCATGGAGTTTTGCTTTTTAATCATGTCGAAAACTTCTTTGCAAGATATGATTCGTGTTAAAAATCTTCTTTTCAAAGTTCCTCCCCTTCCAGGGTCCATCACTGTATTCAGGAACTTTCACAGGCAACTGCATCCACTAGACTTTACGCCCTTTTCGCTTTCCTTTCCTTATCCTGTTTGGTTACTTTGACCCGGAGAGCGAAAATTCAGAATCAAATAGGCCCCAGCCCCCCAGAACGCAAGAGAAGACTGAAGGGAACGAAAGAAAACCTAGGTATCATTCCGTTTCGTATTGTAAATCGTTTGATTTAAATTAAACTTCTCTAACTTTATCATGTTAAAAATATATGTTACCATCTACGCTATCTAATAAATACTCTTATCAAAAAGTATTTTTATGGTTGATAGTTGTTAGTATAATTTGAGAGAGCGGATGCCATTTGCCGTTTAGAAGAAGGGCGTTTTCCATGTCAGGCGACGTCTTTGCTTTACCCCCAGATCGCCACCCTCCGTAGACGCACGCAATCACTGAATATTGATCACGGCTTTGTGTCTGCTCTTGGTCGCCACGCCAGCTGCAAGTGACCCGTCACTTGAATAATGTCCAAGCAATTTCTGTGCCCCCAACTTGGTGAATGAATTATTTTAGGTTTTCCATAATGTTATAAGATTATATAATTCGAGCAGGTCCAAAGTACAGAAGATTATATTTGTATATCGACAAGAGAAAACCTCCAATGTCACGGAGAGGGGCAAAGATACTTGTTTTCTGAAATCAGAAGTCAGGTCGCATTATTTATAAGATCTGACGAAGCGTTTGGGTCTGGTAAACTTCGTGTTAATTAGCTTTTTGTTGAAAGGTCAGCATCGTTTTAATTAGTTGTTAAATGAAAGCCCAGTGGGTGATTTTTTTTTAAGACGAAAACATCAGTTCATGTTCGTGAGCTACACGCTACTCACAGTCCCAGTGGTGAGCTGAGCAGATCGCTCTCGATGAAAAACAACAAATTTTCGATTGACTACACATATATTTTTCGCATTGCTGTTGTGAGTTTCCAATTCCAAGTTGCTGCCTCACAGACGTTCGAACCTCCTGCTGTTTCAGTGGTTTGACAGCCGAAACAACAGTCGGAAAAAAGCAGGCAACGAACGTCAGGAGCAGGTGCTTCAGAGTCCATAATTAAATTTGCAACATACTTACTTTGTGTGCTGCAAAATTAGTTTTTATAATCACTAGCACTAATCAAATGATGAAACGTGGCACCTGCTTCATTGCCTCATTGGTGCGTGTGGCAGCTGCTGCGTGCTGTTGTTTTTAAGCCTGCATTCTAGCTAAGTACACAGTCACAGTGTTCTTATTAGGTTATAATCGATTTGGTCAGTCAACCCTAGGAGGGGATAAGTATGGCTTGATTGTGGAGATGTGGGCCTCATGCAACTGTTTACAAAAATAATGACTTGATGGTTTGTCATGTCTACATGCTTCATTCTTGGCCATTAAATACTTCACTGTCTATTTAATCTTTGGTCAATAGTAGCATTTGAAACTGCACTTGCAAGTAGCAACAGAGTTCCATCAAAACTACAGCTTTCGGTCTGAAAAGCCACTCCAACTGCAGTACGTGAGAGAAGTAATAGCAATCATATTACAACTCAATTGTACATGCAACTATAAGTCAAAGCACATGCGCAAGCAACTCGGTCAAAAACAGTAATCAGGACAAGATTTACTTGTCAAAAGGCGTGGTTTTCACATTTCATAATCAAGATCGTTTATACTGTTTCATGACTTCATGACATCGACTTCTTCTGAAAACATCTCCAAATTATTAAAAAAAAGGGTTATGATATGACTGTCCCCGTCTAAATTTACTCGTGAATTGACTTGGACCAGGTAAACTTGGGTGACTTCATTTGCGTTTTTGAGCTCAGGACTTGTAAAGTTGTAAAGTTGCAAAGACCAGATGCCTCCACAAGAAGCCCCCAAAAACCGCTGCAAAAACAGGCTAAATCCCACCCACACACACACGCCGTCCCACAGAGATCCTCCTCGCATATGCACGCGCTCCTCCCGGCCGGCCGGTCGGTCCACGCCGCCGCGCTCTGCTCGCCGTCGCCGTGGACGTGGACGTGGACCTGGACCAGCCGCAGCGGCGACGACGACCCCGAAGCGAGCCGTCCCACCACGACACCCGGGCCCCGCATGCCGACGTGAGGCGACGCCGGGTCGCGATACATTCCCAATCACCCGAAGCATGTAAAAACACGAAGCGTTGCAAAAATTTTATCATAGTTTCAGATTAAATTTAATATTTCATAATACTTATATTTATTATATCACGAAATATTAAATCTGATATAATATTATGGACAGATAGAATAATATTTAATGATATACAATTCTCAATAACTTTATTTTATAATAATAACACGTCAAACTATATAAATCAATAATATATATTAAGATGAAAAAACCGAAACACTTTTTAGTATTAACGATTTATCAAATCTCTTAATAACCGGATGTATCTAACGTAGCATGAACCCGCTAACCCTTGCCATTTTCTCGTTTTTTATTGAAGTTTTTTCACTTCTGCACGTGGTTGAGTATTGTTTAATCTTATATTACATCCAATATATAATATAAGAGGACACATATTATATATTTCATCCATCCCAAAAAGGTAACGATTATTGAGAAAAAATGCTCTTACTAAAAAATGATCAAGTTGTCCTTATTTTATTATTTGTATTTGTCATTTCAGTGTCTAGAAAATTACACAAAATAATTAATCAATAAGTATAAATACTAAAATAACATATATTATGGATCATCCCTGTACTAAAACGATCCGTAGATGGAAAGAGTAGAATATACGTATAGAAAAAACAAATACTACCATACTAAGTGTGGGATATGAGAGAATTTTTTTATCTCCCGTCGCGAGCCGCGCGCCGAGACGCCCACCTTTTTTACGCCGTCGTTGCGTGCCCGCTCTGCCAGCCAGCCTGCCTGCCTCATCTAGTCATCTCCTCGCCTCGACTCCGCCTCCTCTCTTCCGTCCACTTCTCCACCACCTCTCCCTCCCTTCCTCGCTCTCTCGGTGACTCTGTGTCTCTGTCTCACGCACGCACCCATCGCTCTCGCTCTGCTGCTAGCATACTGCGGCGCCGCCGCCTAGTCGGAGCGGGAGCATTGTTTGGCTGGGTGGATCCGGTGGCCTCCGCTCCTCGCCGGGCAGGCGGTTTCGATCTGATCGCGGGCGCCTGGTGGTCACGCGCGGTTGGGACTTGGGGGGAGCTGTGCACGTCGAATGGTGTGATCGGGAGGCGATGCGGCGAGCTCCGGTGCGTGGAGGGTGTGGGGTCGGCCAGATGGCGCTGGTGGTGCTCGCTACATTGTTGGCGCCGAGGCTCGCGCGCGCGGTCACCGTCGCCGCTGACGGTAAGTTCGTGCTCGTATAGTCGTATTGCGTTGGTTTGTTCAGTTTCAGTACCAGTAGCGAGTTGTCAATTGTCAGCCGAATTCCTCGTTGCTTGTGCTGTTCCTGTGGTGATGGGCTTGCCGCTTGCGTGCGTGCGTGCGTTGGTGGGTTCAGTTCCGTCGCAATGGGCGGAGAGCAGGGGATTGATTCGGTGTGCTGCTTTGCTGCTGCTTGCAACTGCTTCGAGTTCGAGGCCGTGGTTTGTGCTGCTTTCGCTGTTTTTCAGCCTCTGCAATTAACGATGCGTGGCGAAATTATGTCGGTGGCGGCACGCGGCACGCGGCTCGTGGGAACTGAGAAACGAGAATCGCTTGGTTTTGGTCTGGTTCGACTTTCTCATGCGATTGTTTAGTTTTCGTCTTGGATTCAGTAATGCCATACACCAATAAGCCAATCAAGGCGGCTGTGACATGTTTAATTCGGATTAATTGATATTTTCTTGCTTGATAAAGGCAATTTAGCTGTCCCTTTTGTCACAGATAACGAAAGGAACTTTTGAGGCCTTGTGATAATGTGGTGTCATGTGCTCCCTGTCATATCGTCCTCGATAGAATGGGAGAAATAGACGGATTGTTCGCATTCTGGATTGGTGGAAGCCAAATAACAACAATGCAGGAGAAAACATTTTTTTTGATATGCAAGCAAATGAGCAATAGCAATCGGGCACTTCAATTGCCATATTGATGATTATGCTAATAGTGGGCAACTGAATGTACTGAGGGGTTTACAGGGATAGGATAGGATTGTAGGAAGAGTTATGGAAGTGATACATCTATGTTGTTCTCATTGACATGGGCTCATTAGTTGAATTGGTACAATGTGGGTTTGTATTCTAAAATTGGGGATGGTTTCTTTCCATAATGTGCATATGTTATTCCTATATATTTGTTTCAACGTAAGTTATTCCTATAATTGACCTCCCTAGTTCATGTGTCCTGCAATGTAGGTGATGCCATGGACATGTGCTGGCAGTTCCTTTTTGCACTAACGGCTCCTTTATATTTCTGTTAACATGTGCAGTCTCTGCTATAAATGGATTGTTCATTGCACTGGGATCACCAAAACTTCCTGGATGGACGGGAAATGGTGGAGACCCCTGTGGCGAACTTTGGCAGGGTATTATATGTGTTGGCTCAAGTATAACCTCAGTGTACGGCATGTTTTTCATTTCGTTTTATTCCATCTGGTGGATTCCTTTGTTTTGCACTCTTATCAACTCGCCATTTCTAGAACAATGAATGCTGCAAACTTGGGTGGTCAGCTCGGTAGCTTAGGGAACTTCACCTCAATCGTCACTATGTAAGGGTGGTCAAGTTATAATTTTTTTCATTACCATCAAATATCTGTCAAAATAAGAAGATTCTTAGGAATACATTTTTGACTGGTTGAATTTCTCACTGATTTATTTATATATTTGATGTAGAAATCTTAGTAACAACAAAATTGGTGGAACTATACCAGAAGACCTGCCTGTTACTTTGCAGCATCTGTACGTGTGGTTGATCTTTCCTGCAGTTCTTCAGTCTTTTGTATTAGTCAATTCATGCTGTGACGTTTGCCCTGGTACAGTTTCCTTTCAGCTAATAATCTCACTGGAAGTATCCCAGGTTCATTGGCAACACTTAAAAGTTTGGCAGACATGTAATTTTTCGCTCTCTTTTCACAGAAAGAATATACTTGCTATTTGTGTTGTAAAGCACTTGTGTTAATGTCTTTGTTTTCCCAGGTCACTCAATGACAACCAACTAAATGGGCAACTGCCAGATGCTTTTGATTCGCTTGTTGGGCTTGTCAATTTGTAAGATATCATGAACATTTTTGTGTCTTTGTGCCTGGATGCTGTCTTATTTGCTGATGATGGCATATGAGCTTTCCTGCAGGGATATTTCTTCAAACAACTTGACTGGTGTGTTACCACCATCAATGAAAAGTCTGTCATCTTTGACTACATTGTAAGTGCACATCAATTCTTATCTAGTTTCCGATTCGTGTTTTTGAACTTATTTCTTCATCTGTTATCTCATAGGCGCATTCAAGACAATCAACTGTCTGGGACTCTTAACGTTTTGCAGGATCTCCCCCTTAAAGACTTGTATTCCTTCTCTTTCTTCTCAGTTTTTAACATGCTTGTTCAGTTGCTCTAGAAATAGTTGAAGTCATGCTAATCTTATATATTCATTAATTTGGCTGCTCTGTTGATTTTTTTCTAAGGCCTTGGTAACTTTAAGGAGTACATGTGGCTTCTGTATGATATTAACTTTTGGCTTCTGTACAATATTAATTATGATTTCTGTGCTTAACTTTGCTATGGAATCTTTAAAGAGAACATATGGGATATACATATCTGCAATGTTTGATCTATACACTGCAATTTACATCACTTCATAGTATAACATTCCAAATTTGCTCAAGACTCCAGGAAGATATTCTTGACTACCTTTTAAAGTCCCTTCAGACTTGCACATAAGAATTAAGGTGTAGATGAAATTACAATGTTAATCTTTATCATTCCCACACTTAGCGCCCTTTCCTCTTAGATACAATTTATGTAGCTATGTACTTATGATAGACTCTAAGTTTCTTTTCTGTGGTGGTTGGAGAATTTGGTATGCATAGACATGGGAAGGAGAGACATGAGAAAGATGAATCGTTTTTTTAATGAAAGGGCATTCATTTTAGAAATGGCATTGTAGGAACAGAAGAAGAAAATACATGGAAGTTCATCATTGGCTTATATTTTAGTAGAATTGAGGAAGAATAAATTGACTTATAGAAGGAATCGAGGGAGTGATTGGAGGGGACACTGTCTTTACATTAACCATCAGCTGCACGTTTCACTTAAAATCCAGTGCTTCTTTTTCTTTACCATGCACTCATTCTCAGCAATGCAGCACTATACTCTTGACTATTTTTCTTCAAACAAGTATGTTCTTTAGTGGAATTACTAAAAAATTGGTATTAAAGTAGCACACTTTAAACTGTATATGTCTTTGCAGTGAAAATGTTACTAAAAATTATTGAATAGTTGCATTTATGTCCTCTAATATCTTTACTCTGATCAGGAATATCGAGAATAATTTGTTTTCTGGACCGGTGCCTGCAAAGTTACAGAGCATACCAAACTTCAAGTGAGATTTTTTCTTTGTATTCAAGTTTCTTTTAATGCCAGCCAGATGAAATAAGCATTACGCTGTCTACATTTACGTTATTTATGTATTAAAAACTAAAAAACAATCATAACAGTTATGTGTGGCTTGTTTAGTGACTAACAGTATACAAGTGCAGAAAGGATGGGAATCCATTTAATACCAGTATAGCCCCAACTGCATCACCGCCTTCAACAACAGGAGGACCAGCACCGACTCCAACACCAACAAGACCAGCACCAAGTCCGACATCAACAGGACCTCCAGCACCAACACCTACAGGTTCAAATCCAACACCAGCACCAACACCTCCATCCCCTTCAGTAGCCCCTCCACCGTCTCGAACACCCTCAAACTCTTCTGATGGGCCAACTACCCGAGACAGCATTTCATCATCTAAGAAACAAAATTCATCAACCCTCAAAATCGTTGGATTTGTTCTTGCCGGTGTAGTGCTGTTCATAATAATAGTCCTGCTGGTAATATTTTGTTTGTCAAAGTATCAAGAGAGACAGTCGAGATATGATTATAACAGAAATCAGTTGTCAAGGGTGCATCATAGGGTTGAACCCAGAATCGACCCGTCTTCAGTGCAGCCAAGGGATGATGCTAAAAAAGGTTAACTTTTGTTAATTTCCCAATAGTATAGGTATAGGCATTTCTGGTTATTTTGTAGCATTCATATAAGGTGTTTTATTTGAAATGTTCAGATGAGGTCCTTGATAGGAGGGGGCGTTATCCAAGTTCAGCGGCAGCAGCATCAGGTACTACGTTCTTGGAACAATAAACATACTAGTTCTTATGTACTGTTCACCAAGCTCAATTTTTTTAAGTTTTGTGCAACTGTTTGCAGCCATCCCTATGAAGCCTCCTGAAAACCAAAGAGAACATATAATTAATTTGGAGAAGCGTACAGGTTCAGATCCTTTTGCGGTTCCTCCACCCTCTCCACCTTTAGTGCCACCATTTCCTGTTGAAAAAGTTGTAAATCGTGTTGTTCCTCTAGAAAAGAGAAATAGCTCTCCACCAATGACAAGCAACCCAACTTCTGCCACACCATTTTCTGTTGCATCTCTTCAGCAATATACAGGCAGTTTCAGACTGGAGAATTTGATAAGAGAGAGTAGACTAGGAAAGGTATATCTAGCAGAGTTTCCTGAAGGAAAGGTATGTGCTAACTTCTAAGTATTAATTGTCTTAATAAGAAGTGTGATGCATGATGTTCAGTGTGCAGCTATAATACTAACTACTAAGCATGATTCCTGATGTTCTGTGTAGTTACTGGAAGTTATGAAGATTGACAATACTAATGGAAGAATATCAATAGATGACTTTCTAGAACTGGTTCAACTTGTCTCAGATATCAAGCATCCTAACATCCATGAGTTAGTTGGATATTGTGCTGAACATGGGCAGCGGTTACTTGTGTACAATCACTTTAGTTCAAAAACCCTAGATGATGCACTTCACCATTGGGAGGGCGTTGATAGTGCACTCTCATGGAATGCTCGCCTCCAAGTTGCTCTTGGTTCAGGAAAAGCCTTAGAGTGAGTGAAATTGTGGTTCCACTTTTTTATATAATCCATGCATGGCTTTCATTTTTGAAATGTGTGACCTTCATACTTTTTTTTCCTGCAGGTATTTCCATGAAAACTTCCAACCTCCAATTGTGCATCAGAATTTTGTACCAGCTAATGTGCTCCTTGATAATAATTTTTCAGTGTGTGTTACTGAATGTGGATTAGCAGAATTGATGACAAGTTCTGTCGCTCAGGTAAGATATAGTATGTGTGATATAGATGTTGCTTGCTTTTATTTGGAGTGTTGAAGGTTGCTATAGCTGAAGCAGCACAGATTTAGAATATCATATAAACACTGATATTAGTATATTACAGTCTGTGAGGTCTTGAGGAGGCAAAGAGAGGTCCTTTGGTGTTAGCAATGAGTAATCAGACATAACATGTGCACCGTCTGTTCCTGGGCTCCTGTCTAACTCTGAGCCTATGACATACTTTGACTCAACTTACAGGAAATTTCCTTAAATAGGACACTAGAAAATTCTGCTCAACCCATTGGTTGGGAGGAATTGAATTTTGATTTACCAGTAATTATTACTCCCCACTAACATATGACAGTTTAGCACTAAACATAGTACTAAAAACACAGGAAGCTTGTGTTGGTATCCACCATGAGTGCACGGGAAGCTTGTGTGCATCGGATATAATCCCTAGAAACATAATATATTAATGCCCGGAAGTAGTACTTACTTTTACTATGCTGCTAGTTGATGCCATGCTTTCTTAATTTGATTCCAAATGAGTAATTCAGCTAATTTAAAGTCCAGTTAGTGACAAAAACATCTTGTTATGTTGATGCAAATGACAGCTTGGTGCACTTACAATTGGTACATCTTTTTCCAGTTGTCAGGTCAGATGCATTCATTATTGAACTATGAATCGCCTGAATTCATGGAATCAGGGATCATTGCAGTACAAGGTGATGTTTACAGTTTTGGAGTGGTGATGCTAGAACTTCTTACTGGGCGTAAACCATATGATAGGCAAGAAACTAAGTCCCACGCTCTCATGTTTGATCAGGAGTTCAGGACCTTCCCCTAATTGCTTTAGATCAAAATTGTAGTGCGAAATGAGGAGAGAACTATTGGGTTAACAAACCTGTTTTATGCGAAAAATTTCAGGTCACTCCCTCGTGCTGAGCAACATCTTGTTAGATGGGCCAGTTCTCAGCTTCATGACATAGAATCACTGTCCAAGATGGTGGACCCTTCTATACAAGGGCAGTGTCCCGAGAAAGCGTTGTCACGATTTGCTGATGTAATCAGCCGCTGTATCCAGGTAACTCGTGTGTATTTTCTTGTTCATGCTGGAACTGCATTTAGCACATGCCTGATGTTTTACAAAGTATTCGCACAATACTTTTTGAATATTAGAGATCACGTGCCTAATTTGAAATTTTCCTAATGCAGCGGGAACCGGAATTCAGACCACCAATGTCTGAAATTGTCCAAGACCTGACTAGAATTGTAAATGCTACAGGTGAGGAGTTGGAGTAACAGAAATCAAAGACATTCAAATCCCAAGTTGCCTGTAGATACTGGGAGAATTCTTTTGGCACATTCTGGGTATAATCCCGGCAAAGAAAGTGTTTTCCATAGAGCAGTACACACTAACAACCAGAATGTGTGTCAATTTGGAGTCTTGGAGCAACATTTACACAAGAAAGGATAATGGGAGGTGCGGCCAACGTTGTTGCAAACTTGAATTCAATTCTTTTGCAGAAATGATGGCAAATGGCCAATTGTAACAAACGTTCATGAATTGGTTAAATTTTGCGCCTAAGCTAGATAATTTCATTCTTTTCTCGTCTTCACGTTCTGTTTATTATCTACAGACTTGGAAAAATGGCTCAGCCAGTCTTCTGCCAATGTTTTTTATTTGTTGCATTGAATCCAGTGACATTCATCCTTCACACGTCTGCACTATGAAACGCTTATGTTGGAGTCTGAAATCTGGAATCTGAGAAAATATCTGCCAGGCATTGTGAAAAGCGAAAATGCTAGGGTTGTACGGTTGATAGGCCTGAGCAATAGGCCAGGCTGGGCTGGCATCCATGCCTAGCCTGGCAAGGGTATCAGGCCAAAATTTACTGGGTTAGTTTGGTTTGGGCTTAGATTCAAGCCGACTCATCTGTATAATAGATTGAGTAAATTTCAGAAAACCCTAGGTTTCATGGCATCAGTAACACTAGGTTTTAAATTTTGTTTCAAGTAATCTCAGGTTTTGAGGCAAAATATTTTATAAACACTAGGTACAAGCCTACCCCTCCATTTGGCTACAGTATTTTTGATATTTTTTGAGTACATACGCATGATACCCGCCTTTTTGAAGCGCGTCGGTTGTTTGTACCATGATAACTTATAAGTTTATGTAACCGATTAACACCATTATTGATATGGTTCGTGTTGATGTATTTACCATTATACAATGGAAGAACGATTTAGTTGATACATACTAATGTATATTTTGAGCCTACCAATGTGAGTATATATACTAATTAATACTATACATTACACACACATATATATATATATGTGTGTGTGTGTTTTGGGAAACATTTTGCCTCAAGACATGGGATTCCTTGAAACAAATTGCAAAACATGTGGTTTTATGTTGCACAAGTCTCAAAACCGTAGCCTACGGTTTTGTGAAATTTACTCTAATATATTTTGAAAAATAAGTGCCAGGTTGGACTAGCCCAATTTTTGTTGTGCTCGGACTACGTTTATGATGATTTTTTGTCCAGTCACACGATTCTTCTATTTCACTAAAAAACATATTCTCTCAATTTGTTGTAGGTATTCTTTCTTTAGCAGGGCCTATATCCTTGAAGCCCCAAAACATATTTTTTGCATGATTAGTAATTTTAATCATCCTCCCACACACACCCAAAACTATACCCATTAGCAGGGACGGCAACATGAGATCCACGGGTTTAAAAGAGGGATCTATCTTTGTATCTAGTTTGATGTCATCTTATGTTAAACAGAAGATACACTCCACCACCCAATTTAATGTGTGCTCTTGATTCGTAGACCTGTGGATTAGAAAATAGATCCAGTTATGTAGAAGTAGGTTCTAGTTTCGTCGGGTTGACTGTCACCTTCTGCGTATTAGCCTTGTTGGTGTGTTTTTTTATCTGTGGATTTTAAGTTAAAAAAAGGTAAAATTGTTTTTTTTCTGAGAAACTCTCCTGGAACTACTCCGATTACGTATGAAACTGACACGTCGAATCGAAAACTGAACCAGCCCTGTAATTTGACAACCACGAGAGTTGCAGACCGCATGCTTGAGGACAGCGACAAGTCCTGCTCTGTCCGGCCACAAGAAGCGCCAAGTGCCTGGTGTGCACACAAGGCCGCGAATTGTGACGTCGGTTTTAGATCCGGAACAGTTGATCACGCCATCTGGTTGGCCACAACTTGTTGCATATAGTTAATATCTTGTGTTTTTACGAGGTTGGATGGATGCTTAAGCATGTGTGTCGATACGATGGACCCATGATTTATTGTTTTTCGATATGATGACCCCCTTGATTTATTGCTTTTCTCTTATTCTATAATTACGTCTATTTAGTGTATGTCTAGCTCTAAGATTTATTTTATATTAAATTTTTAGTTTATATTATAAAGTAAAGCAGTTTAAATTTTTTATTTTTAGCTTGAAGTAAAATAAGATGGTTTAGCTAAATACTATTAACCTATCCATAGGACCATAGCTATAGATTCGAGATATCTTAAAAGCTAGACTTGATTAGCTAAAAAATAGTATATCTAAAGGTGTAACAAATGAGACCTTAGAATTGTTAGTCCCTGGTTTGGTTTTGTGGTTCTCCTCGTCTGATCAAAAAGCATTGTTGCAATGAACCATCCAATGCTATGTATGCATCACCACCACATGCGTTAATCTCGTTTCTGTGGCTGCTGCGGATGTGCATCGATGATCTAGATTGTTTATGTAGGCCCGTTCGTCTTTAGGACCGAAATTAAGATGCCAACTTGACTACAGGATCTTTATTTTTGCAGAAGTTCATTTGATTCTCGTAAAATTTCTCAAGATTTCATCTATTTCAAGTCACAATCCGATGAACAGTAGTAGCAGAGGTGGAGCTTGTTTAATACTTTATATTGTACATATATACATCTCGTGAGTCTAATACTATATATTTTTAGTGTATAAAGCAATTCACGAATGTCTAAATAGGATATAAGTAATTAAATTATATACATTTTTTATTAGCTTCGCCATGAGCAGTAGCACAGTTTAATGAACCATCTGGATTCTGGAAATCTTTGGTATTGGTTCGTGTTGATGACACGTACGTTTTCCCGGGGTGAGCGTAGGGGACGATCGAGACAACGTGCGTGGCGCCGGCCGCGCACGCCCCGACCGGACGAGACCGTAGTCCGCGTGAGCTGATCGCGCGCCGCTACCTACCTCTACCTGGCCGCCGTCGACGTCACTCCGGCCACGAGCGCGGGGCGCGGTAGCTTCGAGAAGCGAAGCGAGGAGCAGGAGAGCCTGGCGGTGACCACAGATCACGGTGTTCACGTATACCACGATGGCCTGTTGGATTAATTATTTTGATTTTAAAAAAACTAACGTGAGATGCATAAAAGTTACTGTGAAGAACAAACTCGGTCCTGATGTTTCGTGAACCAAAACGAATCTAAAAACAAGAGTTATATTAAGCATAAGTAAAAATGTTAGCTTATATATGGTTAGGCATAACCAAAAGTATCTATGTTTTTTGCTAATTAATTATTGGACCAAAAGAGTAAACCAATAAAGTAGTCAGGTAGTCTACCTAATCTACAAAATATTAGTAGAAATCTAACATTTAAGTTTAACTTAGTTACAATACTTTATAGTCATATTCAGATAGGATCATGTGTTTATTAGGGTCTGAATGGCCACTCCACAATCTCTCTTATAGCCAACACAGTTTATGAGCTAAGAAAAACAAACAAACTAATAACACGTGTATCATACACTAGTACTACATAAATGTACAGTATGTTTAATCTTAATGGTTTATGAATTAAAAACTATATCCGATCATTTTTTGTTTTGCAGTCAAGAATCCGATGCCTAATCTCTAATCCCAAGTTACGATGTTTTGATCTCCTCTTTACATTTTCAGAGGACTGGTCGGAAATCTTAACCGAGCAAAGCTAAAGTATCCGGTGCCCCTCGCGAGGGCCGCCGGCCGCGCGCGCGGCGAAATCTTAACCGTTAGCGGAGCGGCGGAGGCGGCGGCAGCGAAATTTTTTCTAGCCGATCGATCGAATCTCTCCCTCGCGGTCGCGTGTAGCGGCGAGGGACGCGTCGCGGTCGCGTCCGCACGCGCGGCTGGGAGCGCCCGTACGTGGCCGCGCCCTCGTGTTGTTGCGTGGTTCACATCACGGCGCGGCCCTGCCATAGTGCCATACCCCCTCTAATAATTGTTTCGCTCGCCGGCCGCGGCCGCGGGCCGACACGCACGCGCCGTGCCGAACCCGGACGCTGGCCGTGGCTGCTGCTGCTGCGGTGGTCGTACCATTTCTCTGGTGTCCAGCATGTGCACGGCGTCGCCTTTCCTCCCCCTCGAACGCACTTGCCTTTGCCCTGGATATTTCCTTCCGCTTGCTTTACCTCGACGTAACCCAAAGACAGTTACATCATGGTGGCCAGGTTGTCCCATGCTGTGGTCATCGATCAGACAAGGCTGCTTTGTTTAATTCATTTACTATGTCTATCTGTACGTTGAAAAAAGATTTAGTTCATAGTGCTTTAAATTTGTTCTAAAATACTTTATTTCTATATCATTACTTACCATCGATTTATGAATAATGAGTTTTATTCTTTTAATATTTTTTATTAATAATGATTTTTTGATTTTTTTTACTCGCAACTAATTTGTCAACTTCTTCCAAAAGTGTTTTTTACGGGGTAAATATATTGTAAACATAGTTTACTACCACTTATATCATGAATACGTCTCGGATTTAGTTTGAAGGATGTAAGGTTTGACTCGTAATATTTTTTGTATAATCAAATTACGTAATATAAAAGTCGTATTATTAGATTCATAATTTAAAATAATACACAAACACGTTATAGTTAAAGTTTTTTGTTTTAATATTGTGTTAAAATTAATTATTAAAGAGTGTTTCTACTTTTCGTCGAAGCTGACAGGTATTTGTGAGCGGACAGAGTATTATACTGTGCTCGATTATTGAAATCACGAGGCTGACGAGTGCAACGCGAGGGGATAGAGAGATTTTGATCCTACCACCAATCCTGCCCCGAGTGCTGAGAAGATATCGTCAAATTAACAGTAACAAAATTTACCAGTTGGAGAATATATTGAAACAATTCTAGACCCAACTAGGGATAAAACAAACACAACCGAATGATGGAGCAAGACGGCAAGCTAGGCGAAGTCGGTGAACACAAAGTTAACAGTAACAATCGTGCAAAACCACGTACGAGGTTGTGTGGCCACGGATCCCTCTACGAGCTCCCGCCAACCTCCCAACGAGCGGCTCAAATTATTTTAGCTTACATTATAATAATTCGACTTATTAGTTAAAAATAGAAATAAACAATTATCTTATTGTGTTAACTTATTTGAATCTACAATATTAATCTGATAATACAGTGGAATCTAACTTTTCTTAGCTTATTACTTAAAAAACTAAAATATATATTATATTTTTTTAAGAAAGTATTTACTGTTACTTCAAATCTTAGTTATTCGGACTTTATCTTAACATCGTTATAGTCTTTTATCATCTAAATATAATAATCTATATTAACATTATCAAACAACTTATAATAATTTTTATAATCCAAATTATTACAAACCAGTTTATTATAATTTTTCGCCTCTTCGCGTACTGAAACAACCGGTGCCAAAGTAGCCAGGTCTCCATCGAATTGGTCCACGTGTCAACCACGCAGCGAAACCGAAGCTGCGAATTCCACTTCTTTGCAAAAATTTCGTCACATTCCATTTCCATGGACGCGAAAAAAATCGGGTTCGGCTATTTAAGGACGAGGGGGTTTGTTAGCTAGCAATCACCATTCACCAGCTGCTGCTTGCTTCGTGCCTTCGTTACGGCGTGCGAGTGCGCGACGCGATCGACAGGAGGAGGGTTTGAGCTGTGTGTGCGTTGTGTGGGAGAGATGGGTGGCGACGGTGGCGGAGCGGAGTGCACGCTCTGCGGGGCGGCGGCAGCGGTGCACTGCGAGGCGGACGCGGCGTTCCTTTGCGCGGCGTGTGATGGAAAGGTGCACGGCGCCAACTTCCTCGCGTCGCGGCACCACCGCAGGTGCGTGGCGGGGGCGGAGGTGGTGGCGGTGGAGGAGGAGGAGGGGTACGAGTCGGGTACGTGTGCGGCGTCGAGCACGTCGTGCGTGTCGACGGCGGACTCCGCGTCGTCGACGTACTGCGTGGCGGCGCCGGGAC
>KE372132.1:163322-210204 GCA_000418225.1 Zizania latifolia | reverse complement strand
ACGGCGGTGGCGTCGTCGATGGCCCGGGCGCACGCCTGGCGCCGCGCCGCCGTGGACTCGGAGGAGGGTTGGGACGAGTGTTCGTCGGCCGAACCCAACGCCTTCGTTGAACCACAAGTCCGAGACACTGCTCATCAGAAGTGACACCCACACCGGCCATGCCATTTTTTTTCCTTCCATGAGTGTTAAGTAAACCTAAATCTTGTGGTTAGCCTCTAAAAATGAGATCTTGTGGACTTGTGGTCAGAACCTACAAGACCATGAGCTACCAATACTGTATTGTATATGATCAGATAATGATAGTAGTAATCTAGTACTAGGGAAGCACACATTAGTCATTTTCTTAATTAATTATTGGTGATTTGATTAGACTTCTGAGCAGATTGTTGTTGTGGCTCACATGCAGTTGTTGGTCATGTGTGAGGAAAATATCTGGAGTTCTAGATCATACACGTATGCACAAAACTGTTTACAAGCTTTGCTGCTCTGGAGGCAGAGATCAATTGGAGGCTTGGGTGGTGTCTCACGTCACCATCATGTGGAAATTAGCAATGTTTATATTACTTAATTTGCATCCAATAACTATAATATTAAATTAATTTTATTAAACACATTTAAAATATTTGTAATATATATTAATAGTATACTTATTTGATATTCTAATTTTCACCCTTCCTAACAATACTTCTATTTTCTTTTTCTTTATAAGTCATAATCTCTTCTTTTAGCTTCCTCATCATCTCTCTACAACCCCATCTTTCAATCCCCTCAAAAGTTGTTGTATTTCATGTTTTCTATGGCTTTCGATCTTTCCTCTTAATAAAAGTTAGCAACTCTCTTGCTATCTGATAAAAAAATAAATTTATTTTATATTATAGATGTTAATATATTTCTTAAATTTAGTTAAAATTAAATAAATTTGACTTATAAAAAATTAAACACACTTGTAATAGTTTTCATGACCCCATTTACACAGTGTGTTTGCAGTATCATGTATCGGATATCAGAGCATATAATAGCGGAAGAACGTACATGTATTGTATTACATATCATCAGCCACCTAGAAATCTTAAAATAAAACGAGTAAAAATCATGAACGTGTGACGACATGAACAGTATTCATCATGAATTAATCTTCGGTGCTGATGACACGAGATGATAGGAACGTAGGGTATGTTTGGTTTGACGCGATCACAATCCCGTTCTGGACGAGGAGCTCCCCTGATATGATATCTCATCCTGCATTATGTTCAACTGAATGAATTTCCCCCAAATTGTGCTGTGATCCAATGGCTGCAGCTGCAATGCTGCATAACTCGTCGTGGATTCACAAAATCATCCGTTTTATTGGTCAGCGGTAAACGGTGCTAAATCGGATTAGTCGAGGAATGCGGCTGCTTCGCCGAGGTAGCTGAAGCAGTATCGGCGCTTACTCGAGCCTCGAGGTCTGTAATGGCGTGCGGTCATGATTCGGCCGGCGGCGTAGAGGTCCTCCGTCCTCGGGGAAGACACGCAAGGAAATCCGGAGCTCGCAGCAATGGCTAAAAAGGGAATGGAAGCATCTCATTTTTAGCAGCCACCGCAGTAGCCGGGCCGGTACGTAGTACGTACAACTGTCCCGTTTCCACCAAGAACGCGCGCGCGCATCCCCCTCCCCTCGCTCCCCCGCCTCCTCCGCCTCCGTCTCCCCGCTAAAATTGGCACGCCGGCGTTCCACTTCGCGCGTGGCTGCAGGCGCGGCGGGCTGGCGGCCGTCGGAGGCGAGGCGAGGGCATGGGTTCCGGCACCTGGCGCAAGGCCTACGGCGCGCTCAAGGACTCCACCAAGGTCGGACTCGCCAACTTGAACAGCGAGTACAAGGTGAGCCTTTTCCCCAATCCCGTCCATCGATCCGCCAGAAACATAGATTCTTGATCTCTCGGAATTCTTTTTTTCATCGACAGTCTGGCGTAATGTGGATCTCATATATGTTTGTTTCTTACCCTGATCAATTTGATATGTACATTTTTTTCTCGATTAAAATTTGGTCATTTTGTTTTGCTGATCTTTCGCAGGATTTGGATATCGCCATTGTGAAGGCAACCAACCACGTAGAGTGCCCACCCAAGGAGCGGCACCTCAGGAGTGAGTGGTTCCTGTTCTTGTGGGGGTGTGATATCTATTTGGTGGGATCCAAATTCCCCATATCCAATCCTGTTTCAGCAAATTTTGCTAGGTTTATTTTCTGTTGGCTGCAGGGATACTCTTTGCGACCTCTGCGAGTCGCCCACGATCTGATGTTGGTTACTCAATATGTACATTAGCGAGGAGATTATCCAAGACCAAGAATTGGATTGTGGGTTTTTGTCACTTTCTTGTTTATGCTGATGGTCCTTGTTTTAAGCATACACCGTTTCATTTGGTTCTGTTCATTCTTTTATTTTCCAATAGAGATGAATAGTTACTGAGAATTGTTCTTGTTTGGAATTTTCAAAATAAGGGGGAAAGAAGAAAATCAGATGTCTAAGCACTATATATCTTGGTTTTTGCAGGTCGCATTAAAAACATTGATAGTGATACATAGACTACTCAGAGAAGGTGATGGGACATTCAAAGAAGATTTCTTGAACTATTCATACAGAGGAACTATTTTGCAGATTCCACAATTCCAGGATGATTCTAGCCCTTTAGGTTTGTGCATTGTTTTGAACTTGAACAGCTCTCTCTATCCTAGTTTCACATCTGAATTGATGCTCCCCCCCTCCTTAAGTCAGCTTGGGATTGCTCTGCTTGGGTTCGCACGTATGCGTTCTATCTGGATGAACGGGTCGAGTGCTTTAGAGTTCTAAAATACGATGTCGAAGCAGATCGCCTGGTGAAATTACCCCGAGCTTCTGGCAAGGTGATATCAGCTTTCTAAGTTGGATACTGATTGTCTTACAGCACTAAACACCATTCTGATTTACTGATTTCATTGTCATGGTCAGTAATGTTGAAATCTTGAGAAATTAATTCCAGGCACACAGCAGAACAAGAACTCTACCATGTGGAGATCTTCTATATCAGTTGCCTGCATTACAGAAACTACTACTCAGGCTCATTTCTTGTCAGGTTTAATTTTATTAAGCTCTCATACACTTTCCCCATTTTCTGATATTATTATCTCCTTTAGTCCATCCTTTTTGTTGTTGCAGCCCGAAGGTGCAGCCTGCACAAATTACCTTGTACAATATGCATTGGCCCTTGTAAGTTTCAAACTTTGTTGTGAAGATATCCCATTTTACTTTCAATTTTAATTCACAGAAAGTGTGTGATTCCTACTTCTATTATGGTGGTTTTTATGGGCCTTAGGTTTTGAAGGAGAGCTTCAAAATATACTGTTCGATCAATGATGGCATCATCAATCTTGTTGATATGGTACCCTGACAGTTCTTGATATCTTCCTAAGTGTTTTGCATATGTGCAACAACAATTTCTGAACATAAATTCAGTTTCTTTTTTTCTCTGATCTCATATAGTATTTTGAGATGCAAAAATTTGATGCTATCAAGGCACTTGAAATTTATAAACGAGCTGGCAGCCAGGTACAGAAGCTATCATTCCTTATGTGCTGTGTTGAGGAGTACCAAAGCACCAACTAACTAGTTCTTGGGACTCCATGGTATGGTTTTTCCTATTCTACAGGCAGAAAAGCTTTCTGCATTTTATGAGCACTGCAAACAGCTTGAGTTGGCAAGGACTTTCCAGTTTCCTACTTTGAGGCAGGTATGTTCATTCAGTGATCCATCCCTATCTTATATCGAAGAATTCTTCCCAATCTTGACCTCAGTACGTTTAGGAAGTGAAAATCTATCACACTAATTATAGCACAAGTAGTGTAAATATGAAAGTCATTTAGGTGCTAATGGACTACAGTTGTCTTTACCTTTTTCTGGCTATTTGCCTATTCCTATGTATAAACATTACACTTCAGTCACTTCCTGTTTACTTAATCTCTAGTCTTATTGATATGTTGATGGGTTACCAATATGCAGCCACCTCCTTCATTCCTTGTAACAATGGAAGAGTACATCAGAGAAGCACCCCGTGCCAGCATAGCGAGTAAAAGTTCGGTGAGTGTGTTCACAGTTAGTATAACTGCAAAAGAAAAGGTCACAGCATAAAGAGGAATCCATTGATGTTCTGCTGATTTTTTTCTGCTGCTAAAACAGGAAAGTGAGGAGCAGGATTTAACTAGTGACACCGAAGATGAAGCTCCACAGGAAACCGATAGACCGGTGGAAGAGGAGAAACAAGAACCTGCAGAGCCTGAAGAAGAGCCACAGCCTACACCTGAGCCCGTGGAAGAAGCAGAACCTGTACCACTGGCAACCACTGGAGATCTTTTAGTAATTCCAATCTACCCTGACCCATCTTAATTCCAACTCGGTGCCGATTGTGTTGAATCCTGCATGCTTACTCCTATGTTACATGCAGAATTTTGACGAAGAAGTAAACCCCCTGATTGCAAATATTGAAGAAAGTAATGCACTGGCCCTTGCAATTGTGGCACCAGGTATGTATTAGATGCAACCTCTGGCTCAGACATACATGCATTCTTATTTGTCATTCAGGATAATTAGTAAGCAGAGCTGCACAAGTAGCACCTCTGTTGACAAGTTCACAGGGACAACACTTCATCATCCCATAGCTTTCACCAACATTAATCCTATTTCGTACGTGGAGAATGCTTTTACTCTCAAGATTGTATGTGCTACTAAATATTGTATCATGGATGGTTCAGGGAATGGAAGCAAGTCAATTTCACAAGACTTGTTTGCACTGGACAAGTCTGGGTGGGAATTGGCACTGGTCACTGCACCAAGTAACCACACAAGTCAACCAGTTGACAACCAATTGGTAAGTATGTTGTTTCTAGTTGCTATATTTATGTTCACTCCATTTATAGGATTTCGGAAAGCTCATTAGTAGCGAAAAAAGATGGTCATAAGTTGCAGCTGAATGCAAGTTAAAATCAGTCAAGAGCTAATATCTTATCTGCATCTGCCCAACAGGCTGGGGGGTTTGACAAGCTATTGCTAGACAGTCTGTATGAAGATGAGGCGAGGAGGCAGCAAATAGCCAGTGCAACCTACACCGGCAGCCTTGCGGGGAACCCATTTGATCCCAACGATCCATTTGCCATGTCTAATAGCTTCGCGCCACCGACAAATGTGCAGCTAGCTATGATGCAACAGCAGCAGCAGCAGTATTATTATCAGGAGAAGCAGCAACAGTACTTTCAGGTTCAGCAACAGCAGCAAATGGTGATGATGCCGCCACAACCATACCAGCAGCATCAACAGCAGCAGACTCAGTATTCTGCCTCTTATGCTGGATTATCCAATCCATTTGGTGATCCATTCAGTGGCCTTGTTGCGATGGCTAATCCACCGAAACAGAGCAATCCAAATTTAGCCTGAATTGCACATTCTTTTTGATCGTATACCCCTTTTCCAGTTTTGAGGAGCAACATGTATAGTCTGACAATTTTCAATACTGCATGTCTGCATCTTGATGATGCAACGTAATACTCACATTTGGAAACTGATATGATCATTCCAATGTCAATGCCTTCACATATGGCCAAATAGAGGATCATGTTTATCATCAATCTGGAAATCACAGGTTATGTTCTGCCAAACATTTCACAAAACAACTCAGATAATACCAATAAAAAGTGGTACAGTAGTTATTAATGTCTTTATATTTTGATCAGTCTTATAACATATAACCAGATGAGCTACATGGATTCGTGTGTCTTTATTCTCTCATAATAGCTCATGAATTTCTTGATTATACATTTGTACAATAGGAGAAAACATAAGTCAAGCATGAAACGGGCAAGGAGCTTGTATTTGCCTTCAGCTGGATTGGCATTCAGTGCAAAGAACTTGTCCCTTCCACTCATTCGTCTTCAGCTGGAATCAAATCCTGCATCGCGCGCTCCGCATCATCTGGAAAGTGTCCTGCATGATCATTAAGTAAAGATCCAAAACAAGTGCAAGAACAGTAGGATAGATACTGAAATTGCAGAAGAGTGGAGGAAAACGGTGAAAGATCACAAATTTGTTCTGAATTCTAGCAGCTCTTATGCAATGTGCAGGTTTCTTGAAGCTTTTCATAGCCATAGTTAGGCAGCATGGGAAAGAAGGGAGAAATCGAGATCTCAGATGGTCAAACTCTGAGGTTCTTACCATCGATGAAGTAGGTCGAGCAAGGGTACCCGCGGGAGGCGGAGGCGATGGCGCGTGACTCGTCGCCGGAGAGCGCGCGGGGCATCAGCCCCATCCCGCCGCCGCGGTTGATGAGCGCCAGCAGCCCTCGGGCCGCGCCGGCGGGCCGGGGCGGGGCGTAATAGGAGGTCCCGGGCCGGAACGGCGCCCAGTCAGGCTCAGACATCCGCGCCATGGCGCCGTCGATGGCCTCCTCCATCCGCCGCGTCAACGCGCTCGAGGCCCCGTCCTCCGACGTGGACGGCCCGCCGGCCTCGACCTCGAGCACCTCCGCCGCCAGGAGCGGCCGGCGGGTGTTGTGGTGACGGCGACCGAGGATCCCGATCCCGCCGGGATGTGCCGAGAGGCGGCGTGCCAGGCCCGCTGTCCGGGAGAGCGCACGCGCCATGGACGCCGTCACGCGCGCGGTGGCCGGAGCTCACAACCCGAAGACGGCAAGCGATGGGAGCAGCAGCAGCTGGTGCCTGGTGCCGCGTGGTGGTGTCGCGAAGGTTTCAGACTTCAGAGCAATGTGGGGGGAGCTAGCGGTAAATATAGCAGTAATATGAGGGCTTATCCGTAAAATACACGGTGCGTTTTCCGCCTCGGGCAGGAAAACGGCAGGCTGTCTCCGCCGGTTTTGCCACGCCTGGATAGGGGGCTATTCGTAAATAAAATACTCCCGAGGGGTTAAGTGGAAACTGGAAAAACAAGCCACCGCCTTTTACCCTTGTCTTGCACGCAACTCCTACGGGCGGCGGCGCGGAAGTCCGAAGCTTTCGGGGGTCGCGTGCTCGGTCGAGGAGGAGAGCTAGGGTTTCTGTCTCCGTTTCGCTTGCGGCGAGATGTCGGCGTACGACGAGGTGGAGATCGAGGACATGGAGTGGAACGCCGAGCTGGGGGCGTACACGTACCCGTGCCCCTGCGGCGACCTCTTCCAGATCACCCTCGCCGACCTCCGCCTTGGGGAGGAGATTGCGCGGTGCCCCTCCTGCTCCCTCTTCCTCACCGTAGTCTACAACGCCGAGGACTTCGCCGATGCCAAGGAGCCGCAGAAGCCGTCACCGCGCCCCGTCGCCGTCGCCTGAAGCGGTAAGGTTTTGCGCGATTGGAGTCCTTAGCTTCCGGTCTACCGTGTTCGTTATTTTGCCATGTGATTTGGAGTATGTAGTATCTAATAGGTATTAATTAATAGTAATATGCAGTATGATTATGGATTCAATAAGTAATTGTGTTAAATTTTAGATTTTGATGGCCTTCTGAATTCTGATGTATCATGCATGTTTTTTTTTTTTTGTTTATTTCGTGTGATTGATTGCTATTCTGTGTCGACAATATTGATAGGTAGAGGAAGGAATTGGAATATTGATGCTGGGGATTGAGTGCAAACCACATCACTGTGAATATTGAATTCATCATGTATGTCAATTCAAGCATGATAACTTAGATTGTACACAGATGTGAGATTTTCCTAACTTCATCGCTTACTAGGATGCATGATTTAGGGAGTCAATAAGATGCAATTTGACCACCTTCTCTATTTTGCCATGAGCCTGCCTCAGAAATTTGGCAAGCTCTTCTTGTGGCATTTGGTCTATTTGTTGATGCATGCATTAGGTTTTGTTCAGTGCCAGCGGGTATGCTGTCCAAGAGAATCCTTTAATTAATCAGAAGCTTGCTGAAGTTTAGGTTGATGAGCTTTTGTTAGGCTTGGTTAGTGCTTGTGTTAGTTTATTAGGAATTCTATTGCATTTCTATACTAGTTCTTATGTGTTATTAGTAGTCGTTTAGCTTCCGTTTCAACTTCCTTAGATGTTCAATGTTCTTCTTGTCTTCTCTAGATTAGCCTTGGCCTCTTGGCAGGGAGCCTAAACTTCTCTGTACTTCGATTTGTACCATGAATTTTAGTAGCTTTGGTTTAATGGTTTAGACCAAATTCAGTTTTCGTATTGTATGCTTTTCAATACATTTTGCAACCTTTGTTGCATCAGCAATATTTCCATGCCATACATCTTACAAGTTACAAGCACTGCCTAGATTTCAGAAAGCTTGTTTTACCTCGCATTCATTTTGGCAGTGCTGACTTTGTCATCCATTGCTTGCAGCATGATGGAATCAGGCTCGAAGCTGGAAACAAAACGGGAGCAATTTGTACTTCTAAGATGAGAGAAACTGGAAACATCTTATGGAATGTCAATCTTTGGTCTTTTGAATTAACTTATGTACGGAGTTATGGACAACCTCATTGATACAACATTACGAATAACTTTTACTTTTACGGGAGCATTTGTTGCGGATTTCTTCCATGTTCTTTTCCTTTCTGTGCCATGTTAAATCTTAATGAACCTTATAGTTATACAGCGTAGTTGTGTATGCAGAGTTGCAGACACGGCATGAATCTTTCCATTGACGTTCGATTAAGATCCGATGGACATAATTGTAATTTGCTCATAGCTGGACATTGAGCTCTAGAATCTGGGGGCAACACTGCAAAAAATACTAACCTACACATGAAAGACAAGTAACTGAGTGCTCATCCTCGCGCTTTGACCAAGGATTCAGATAGCATAGATCAGTGTATCAGCCTGATCTCCGTGAAATTCAGTAGAAAATATTAGCCAGGTGTTCTTCCTCCTTCCTAGTCTCTTTCAAATTCTTCTTTCCAGTCAGACGGAAAAAGGGTGATTTTTTAAATGATCATTTTCCAATCAGACTCTAAATTGACCGTTGTCGGACGACAGAGTGACAAGGATAGTTCCTATGATCAACCAACATTTGCTGGACCAACAGTACAAATCGACAGAGGTCTAAATATAATTTTTCAAAAAGCAAGTCCAAAATTAAAATTTTGAATAAAAATGATTATTTAAAAAATCATCAGGCCCATCAGCTACAACTTCTGAGTTTTGATGGTGACAGTGAAATGCACAATTATGCACTCATCTTTGATTGCTTAAAATATAGAGAAGGAAAAGGATATGAGCAAACATTGCTGATTCCATGTAGAGTCAGCCGGTGCTAACTCAAAGGTAAAAAATCGGGAGACCAGCATCACTTTACAATCAGCAAAGAGTTGTTCAAATATACAGTTATGATGTTATCAGCTTACATGGAGCATGTACAGAATATCTACCAAGCAAATGGACGAGAGAGATTTGATGATTTGACACTCAAAAGTGGATTCAATTATTTACTATCCTAGCCCACAATCATAGATCTGGATAGTCTCACATGTCATTCCCACGAGTGTCAAATCATCAAATATTTCAAAACATATTATGGACTAAATAGTTAAAGAGCTATTCCAGTCAGCTTCCACAAACAGATATAGCTGTACTTGTTAAATTCGACGTAGAAGAGCACTAATCTTCTTGAGTTCTTCCAGGGCTGTTTTTGCTTTAGCTTGTTCTTTGTTACCAAGAACAATTTCCTGTGATTTTTCCACTGAGGTCAAGTGTAAATTTGGTTGAAACAACAATTCATCAATAACCTGACAAAAAACCAGCAAATTAGCATAATAAGAAAAACATAACATGAAGTTCTCATGGTCAATCAAGTTAAAAAAGTTCTCATGGTCAAAGCTTACTATTATATTTCTGAAGTTAAAGCACTTTTTTATTCTTTTATCTCTTCTTAGACAAAAAAGGGCAGTACTCAAATAAGGGATTTTATACATGTGAATTATGAACTATACTGCCAATTCTAGTGTTTGGAATTAGCTGGATATAGGGATTATATAGCACCACCAACATAAAGTAGGATCTTTAGACAGAAAAAGTATCAATCAAGTATAAGTTATTAAGTATATGCCACAGTTTTTTTCTGGAAATAGCAAGGTATAGTGCAACAAATTACTTTCAAGTGGAAAACTGGAAATTACAGTTTTCTACTAAACTTTATAATCAACAACTTTCCGTCAAGCTTAAGCATGGTTACCTCAATGTTTTCAACCATAGATTCACCAAGAGACCTTAATGTTCCAACAAACTCTTTATCAGGCACATTTGAACTTGAACCTGGTTCAAATGTTTCTTTGTGGCCAACTTCACACACAGAAAATTTTTGTTGATCTTTTACCTTTGAGTTCCCATTTACAAAAGATAGTTTATTCTGTTGCGTTCGTTGATAATCCACCAATCCACATGTTTGAATGGCTGTGATTGTCACTTCATCAATACTACCATTATGCACAGAGAGTGGGTCAGGCTTGTAATCCACCTTGTCACAATGGGAAGCACACGCCTCATCGGCATGATGAATCCCATGGTCGTCATCAGTATCGCATGATAATGAAGTACTGCTATTTCTTGATAAATTCCCACAAGCTGCCCCAAGAGGATCTCTAATTTCACCAGAACTTGTGAAGTAATAACCATCATGCTGTCCTGCATCTTGAACACTGTTTGAGGTGGTCCTAACAATCTCTGCAGTACCCTGACCAACTTGATTCTTTCGTTCTTCTGTAGGCATGTGCAGTATACTATTTATCAAATTTACAGGAACTATACCTGGGCTGTGATGTTCATCAACGGCAGACTGCCTAGCTGAAGTCAAAATGCTGTTTTCAATATTAGCATCCTTGGTTATGGAAACATTTGATTCAGTGTTGGACAAATTTCTTCTTAACAAACCTCTTCTCCTCATCCTATTAATTGGACCACCACTTATTTTCTCTTCTGACATCTGGAGTATCTTCCATGTTTCTTCCCAGTAGTTGGGTGGAGTCAAGGGAGATTTCCCTCGCAGAGGAGATGAAGGAAAATTTGCTTTTAGAGCAAAAGATTGCAATAATTTGGCTTTACCAATCAAACTTTTTAAGTCAATATCTTCAGGAAAATTCAACAATCTCACTAGGCATGAAGTCGCATGTTCACTTCCTAGCAAGGAGGACCTGAGATGAAGCATCATTGAGAGTGCCATTGACAAAATCAGGGCCCCACGGGGAGAGCATAAAATCTTAAACTGATAGTCTGCTCGACTCTCAATGTCTGCACAATATGAATGGTTAGGAGAAGAGAATATCTCATCCCAAATAAACAGAAGATTGTCAAGTGAAAATTCACGGCCAAATAGAACTCTAAGCCATCGTAAAGCAAAGTACTGAGGCTCTACACCCAACTCCACCAGATGACTGTGAAGAGAGGAGTCCACCCTAGCAAGCAAGTGATATATTGCAGATGAGGCCTCCCTTACAGGTGTTAAACCCATGTTTGATTCCGGTGCAGGACTGAGAGAATAGAAGTCAGTAATAGCAACCACACCTTGTCCACCATTCATCAAACCATGCATCAAATTCTCAAACATACAGTAGGCGTCATGCTCCATAAACTTTTCAGACAAAATAATGCCCAGCTCACCCTCTGCTCCATATGCATCATTAATCAAGAAAAGGCTCCTAGTATCAGGATCAAGATCCTCCATACTTCTAATTTTAGCTGCACTGCCCTCAACTGTGTTTATCCTGTCACTCCTGTTCAGCTTTAACCTATCTGGAAATGTTTGACCATCAAAATCATCACCAAAAAGCTCTTCATGAAGCCCCCTGACTTCTTTGAAGTAATGCACATCAGCGTGAAGGACATAAAGAAGAGGAGCTAAGAGCTCATGCATTCCTGTACAAAGAAGGGTTGCGATTTATGTGACAAATTTGCAACAAGGGCAGATGGATCTTTGGTGCAATTAGAAGTGATGACTTGATGAACTACTTGTAAGTTAATTAAGATATTACTACGTAGTTTAAAAAACAGCATGCTGATTTTCACAAGTTGGTTGAAATGATGAAGACCTATATTTACCTGTACGGAAGAAATAACCGTTGTTAGTTTATAATCTGAGCAAACACATGTTCAATGTGGTAATGTCAATGGACCTCACCAATGTTACATGATCAATTGCCATAATAGCTTGTGGCTATTAATTAACAGTTTGTGGTTGCAAATTATCATAAAATGGAGAACTTACACAGCAAACATTGACAAATATGAGGCCTAGGAACCAATTCACTTGGACCACTGCAATGTTGCTGCCTCATTAAAGTATAAGGCAATACAGGCTTGCAGCTTAAATGGAATCCGCCATTGTTTGGTCAGATGAGAAGTGAACACATCAAAAGCTTACCTTGTTTGTAACCAAACTCTGGGTACCTAAGGCTCCAAACCAACAGTATACGTCCAAGCATGGACTGACATGTGGTTGTTTGGAAGAAATCTCCCAATTCAGGATAGAGCCGGGACAGATCTTGGTTCAGCATTTTCTCTAGTTCTGCATTTCTGAAATATTGGCCCCAAGTGCTTTCTGCATTCATGATGTACACAATGATTAGAACCAAACAATACAAGATAGTGAAACTAAATGATGATCTGTTGTTAAGAAAGATACCAACAAACAGGCAAATGATGCCACTTTCTTATATTGCCATAGGATAATGCTGAATCAAGAAAGTGTCCACCCGAGTGTGTTCTGTTACTAGTAATTGTGAAAAATCTATTATCACCTGAGATTTGCGATGATGTTGCGAACCAAACATAGTTTCTGGTAACTCAACAGACTCGACAACCTCTTATGATTCATATTTTATTTAAGAGAATTTCTGAATTAGCATCTTGTCGCACCCTGACCGTCATACATTATTCTGGTGCTTACCATATAAAGAAACATATAATAACAGAGTTTAGTGGTTTTGTTTCCATAACCATTGTGTCCCTAGCAAAATTCCACTGAAAATCATATGTAACAGTATAAATCGACAAGTATTTAATTAAAAAATTATCCACTGAGGCAGTGAATGCCTGGTGCTGCAAGGAATGACAACTCCAAGAACAAGTACTGAAGTGCAAAAGCAAACCCACCTGGATTCTGTGATAGTGGATTCTCCACAACAAGGTCAGGAGCGTTTTCTTCATCCTTCGAAAGATGGGGATCTATCAACAGACGCCGCCGCAAATTAGCATATCTACAACAAACACCAATTACAAGGTCAGGAGTAAAAAACTTTGAACCTAATAAACTTGCATCTTTTTTGCCCCTACACGTACAAGTAGAGTGATTCATAAGTCACAATAACATAAAACATTCACTGTCGCCGAATGTCCAAAGAAATGAAAGATCACACAAAAATAAACAGATATAAAGCATAAATCTGTAGTATCAGACTTTCAGTACAATCCGGCACTCCTAATTACCATTGAGTCTAACTGAAACACTAAGGCCAGATAGAGATAGGAACATGGTATTGACGCATGATAAAAAAAATAAAAATCGAACCTTTATCATGCCGTGCATTAATCGAGTAATAATCGCTTAATCAAAAAGACATTCATCACAAAACAAACGGAAGAATCGCTGCATAGCTAAGCATTATAAGCAATGAAAGCATTTCAAGAAGACGGAATTCTCCGAGGCCTGACCTCCGGCGGGAGTCCGCGGCGGCTCGGCGGAACTCCTCGGTGGATACAGAGGCGGAGCCGGGGAGGACGCCGAGATCGGCGCGCCACCGGGCGCCACGGAGGCCTGGGAACCGCCGCATCGCCGGAGACTCCGGCATTGCCGACTTCTCTCCAGCCTCTGACGAATCAGACACGGCGAGAAGGAGGCATCTGCAGGCCGGCAAAGGTCGGAGCAATCAGTTTGGTCGATCTGCGATCACAAGGAAATAATTGGGATCGAGAAGGACGGAGTGAGCGTGGCCTGGCCTGGCCGCTTGAGGCGTGTTCTTGGGAGGCGATGGGGATTTGGGAATGGGAAAGATCAAAGGGGGAAAGCGCCACGGTGGCGGTGGCTTGTGTAGTTGTACTTGTGTTTGCCGCTGTCGTCTGGAATTGGATGCGACGACCTGTTTCCCCAGGTATGTTCTGTTTTCTGACAATCTGACATGACTCAACGCTCCGGCTGCGGAATTGCGGATACGTTGAAAATTGAAACGGCAGAAATTTACCGATTGCTACTGGCTCCGTTGTTAAACAGATGAATTTTTTTAAGGAAAAAGCTATATTGCTCAGCTTTGTATTGAAAGCAAGATAGAGAATGTTAGAGACACTAACTTTACATTAAGTTCAGACTCGCCAATAGACCATGAAGCATAAAAGCTATTGGCAAGCATCAGCCAGAAAAATATCCAAAAAACACAAAAACCGCCAACTAGGACACAACACCATCACAAGCACCAGATGTTTT
Source organism: Zizania latifolia (assembly GCA_000418225.1). Classification (NCBI taxonomy): domain Eukaryota; kingdom Viridiplantae; phylum Streptophyta; class Magnoliopsida; order Poales; family Poaceae; genus Zizania; species Zizania latifolia. Next base: position 195,799 of record KE372132.1, on the reverse strand, counting down.
GAGACAACGCATCACACCGAAAGCAAGTTTTAGACTAGCGACAACCAAGCTATATATACAGCTTCTTTTTCTACAAAACGGCTGCAAAATTAACACCAACACCCAAATTCAAATGCAGATCAACGCTGGACAAATTTCAACGTGGTCTTTAGTTTCTTGGCTGCATTCATCGACTGGTAAGGAACAAAGCTTGGCAATTTCAACACAGCAGGAAGATTCAGCTGTTTGACAGCAAGCACATTCTGGCACAGAGCAAGTCCCATCTTCTTTGCGCTCCTTTTAAATGATGTGGAACCAGTAGCTGTCACTAGGACATAAATGTTAGCACTTTATGAACACCATGTAAAGCATTTGAGTTGATAGAATTTCGAAAAACAAATTCATTCTGACTGATCCAAATGGATCAGATACAAGCAATGCTAATCTCAACATTAGACAGTTATGTTTTGGAGTTTTTTGACGGTAATCTGTCTCGAAAAACCAAGGAGATAAAAGATTTTTTATTGTTTGGAACCACTCCCCAACCCAAAACATCACGGACGACACACCAGGTCAAACTAGAGGGGGGCACTGGAAGAACAAGTGGTCAATAGACTCAATCGCGCCACAAAGTTTGCAGTTTGGGGACCCCTTCCAGCTCATTTTTTTCAGTTGTTCACCGACTTGAACCCTTCCCCTAATCATCAGTCAAGTAAAGATTTTTGTTTTCAACGGAGTGTAGCTTTTCTAGATCTCCATACCAATCACGTCCACCACCACTCTAAAAGTAATAAATCTATAAAGAGAGCGGGAAGTAAAGCCATGATTTCCCAATTTCCAAGTCATCTTGTCAGGACATCTGTCAAGCTAGAGCTATTAAGCATTTGGCTTAACTCTTTCCGCTGATCCAATTCAGTACTAACAAAAGATCTTCTAAGCTGCAAACCACCCCCTTGTTCATTGAGAGCTTCAAACACAGTAGCTGAAGGTGAACGACAAATTCTATACAAAGAGGCAAATTTGGACTTAAAAGGAACTTTGTCACACCATACATCATCTCAAAACGAGACATGGGTTCTATTCCCTACCACAAAACCACAGCCCTTCTGCATCCATTTTTTTTATTTTGTGAAGACCCTTCCAAAAGTAAGAGTCCCCTTTTGCATCAGCTTGGAAAACCCCCCTCTTAATCTGATATTTAGCCCTTAACAGCTTAAGACATAAACCATCAGCTTCAGATTCCAATTTGTAAATCCATTTACCCAAGAGAGCTATATTCATCACTCTAGTATCTATGAAGCCCATTCCACCATGATCCTTTGGGGCACAAAGGCTACTCCATTTTATCATGTGATATTTCTTTTTATGCTCTAGGCCTTCTCAGAAAAAATTCCCTCTAAGACTATCAATTCTTTTGTGGATATGATCAAGCAACATGTAAATCCCCATAGAATACATAGGGATGCTACTTAGGCATGAGTCTATTAAGATCATCCTCCCTCCATAAGACAGATGGCCACTTTTCTAAGATGCTAGTCTCTTTTCGATTTTATCCACCACCTTCCTCAACTTCTGGTTGGAAGGTCCGTCAAAATCCACAGGAATCCCAAGATAAGTAATGGGGAGTTTTCTCTTAACACAGTTGAAGATATTAGCCACTCTTCGATCTTCCTCATCAGACACCCCCACTCCTACAACTTCGCTCTTTTGATAGTTTATCTTCATACCCGATATCTCATAGCAATAGAGCAAAAATTTCATTACCATAAAATTGTTTTCAGAAAACTCTATGAACAGAATAATATCATCAGCATATTGAAGGTGAGTAATCCTCCCTTCTAACAGATGAGGAACTAAAACAGATAAATGACCAGCCTCCTTAGCTTTAGTTAGGATTTCAGATAGAGCATCCCCCACCAAGTTAAAAAGGAGGGGAGAGAGAGGGTCCCCTTGCCTTAAGCCCTTATAAGTTCTAAAATAATTCCCAATCTCACCATTCACACTAATTGCAACTTTGCCCCCTTCAACTGCACTTCTAACCCAGTTGATCCACTTAACATCAAATTTTTTCCTCTGTAAAACCTCCACCAAGAACCCTCATTGGACTTTGTCGTAGGCTTTCTCAAAGTTAAGTTTCAACACAATTCCTTTTTATTTTGTGACTTTCATCTCATGCAAGATTTCATGAAGCACAACCACACCCTCTAAAATATTCCTTCCAGGAACAAAGGCAGCTTGATTGCAATCAATAACTTTGTGAGCAATTTTTGTCAGCCTCAAAGTTAAAAATTTTGTGATTATCTTGAAACATACATTCAAGAGACAAATAGGGTGAAAGTGCTTGATATTATTTGCCTCTTTGATTTTGGGAATCAGCACAATCACGCTATAATTGAGTCTAGACAAATTCAGCTCCCCCTCATACAACTTATCAAGCATTTCTTTAAAAATATTCTCATCTGAGGCCAATTATTTTTATAGAAAATCACCGAGAGCCCATCTGGACCTAGGGCAGAATTAGACTTCATATCTTTCACAGCTTCATCCAACTCCTTAAAGGTGAAAGGTTTGATCAACTCCATGTTATCACCCCTATCCAAGTTACCTCTGTCAGCCCACATGTCTCTTTTTAAATAAATTTTAGGAGGATCTTCAGACCCAAAGAGCCTTTTATAAAAGTCATAGATATGTTGTTTTAAATCTTCAGGTTCAGAAATCTCTGTTCCTTCATTTTTCAATGTGAGGATAGTAGCCTTCCTTTTCCTCCCACTAGTCACTCCATGAAAAAAGGCAGTGTTGGCATCCCCAAATAGAATTCAATTTTAGCCACTTCTTCTTTGCCAATAACAAGCTTCATCTTGAAAGATATTCATTAGTTTGGTTTTCATCCCATAAAATTCCTCTCACTTCCCCTGATATAAAGGATATTTTTCATCTTGAGCCTCCAAGAGCTGCAATTGTTGGGTTAACCTTTTTTTCTTCTTGACTAACTCACTATTCTTATTTCTCCCCCACCCCCTCATGAGTTGTCTCAACAGATGGCCCTGATGAGTCTAATGGTCAAGAATGTGGCTCTGAACTCTTTTAAGCCATTTGGCAATCAGCCAAGGTTTAAAATCTGCACTCTGCAGTCACATAGGTTCAAACCTGAAAGGCTTGTTATTATGAGAGCACTCCCTGTCCAAATCAACCATTAGAAGGCAATGATCAGATCCTACCCTAGGAAGGTTAGCCCCCAAAGCTAAAGGATACACCCCACCAAAATTATTAGAAACCAGAATTCTATCTAGCACCTCCCTAGTTAGGTCCTTATGTTTGTTTGTCCAAGTATATCTCCCCCCTACTTTCTGAAGCTCCGTTAGCTCACATTTCTCAATGAAATCATTGAAAGCCCCTATCCACTTAACATTTGGAACACCCCTTGATTTTTCCTCCAGCCACCTTATCATGTTAAAATCACCTCCCACCATAATAAGTAGCCTTTGATCAACTAATTTAGCAGAAACCTCTTCCAAAAACCCACTTTTCAAGCTTTCTCGAGCACGACCATAGACATTCATCAACTCCCGTTGAAACTTCTTTAATTTGGATTCCATGCTCACACTTAAGAAATGACCACCTTGATCCACATCAACAATATTCATTAAGTCTTGATTCACCCCAGCAATAAACCCTCAGAATAACCACAAGCAGCTTTAGTAACCCAAAAGAAATTCTTATTGCCACCAAACATCTCAAGCTCCCCTGGGGTAAAACTTTCTCTAATAGTTTCTTGTAAGCAAATAAAGTCAAAACCATGATGCTTAATCAAATTAGCCAATTGCCTCTTCCTGCCTGGGTTGCCCAGGCGTCTCACATTCCAAAACAACACCTTCATGATTGATGTTTTTCAGCGCCCCCCACCCCCGTCAAACAGATGATGTTCTAATGTTCGATTTAGTCTCCAATAAATATATTTTCAATAAAGTTTTTCCCACGAAACAGGGCAAATTATATTAAAACAAGAGTGGCTCGCTGCTGTGAGGAAAAATTACATAAGATCTGCCATCACACAAGAGAGGCTCTATGGTCATCAGTCTATGAACCTGGTAAACAGATCATCTTATCATCTTATCATAGTTACTCCATAATATGTTTTTAAGATGACATTTTTCTAGACGAAAGAAAGATAACGTGTGTGCTCTCTTCTTCGGTTCTTCCACTGCCCAGTGGGCCTGAGCGGCAGCGACAAGTCTGACAACCACCGGTGCGTATGGGCTTACCTCTGTACGGGCCCCTGTGCCCCGCCATCCTTGGGCCCACTCCTACTCCACTAGCCCACTGCTCGTCGACAGAGAGAGCAAACGTGAAACGTGCGTGTAAACGAAGGCCCACGAGGCCGCGCCCACTCCACTCCGCTGCACACACGACGCCGCGCCGTCTCGCCCGCCGTCCGGCCGTCTCGCCGCTAGCTGCCGACTAGGCGCACATGGCACAACCAACCAACCGGCAACCGCCCGCACGCGCGGCCGACCTGCACGTCCTTTTCCTCTCTCTCCATCCTCTGCGTTGTTGCGCTTATCCTCTCGGCCTCGGGCCTCGCCCTCCTCCGTCGTTCGCAGCTGAGCTCTCGTCTCGTCATCCGCATCGCCTCCGTCACGTGGTGCGCTCGCATAAATATCTCCACCGAGGCAGGATTCCTCCCTCTCTCTCAGTTTCTCTCGCGCGGCGGGTAGGAGCCGCGCTGCTCTGTCCTCCTCCGGATCCCTGGGTTCAGGTGAGTTCTCTTGCGCGGTCCTGGTGGTAGATCAATCTGGCATTTTGCGGGTGGGGGAGGTGCTGTCTGCTGGCGTTGCGCACCGGCGGGTGGGTTTTTCTGTGGATTAATCGCTGTGTCGTCGTAGGATTGAGGGCTTTCAGGGTGAGGGGTTCGAATCTGTAGAGGGACATGTTCGGGAAAAGACTTGAGATTCAGTTGTCGCAGTGGTGGTCGCCAGATTGGCGCGTGCCGACCTTCTTGCGTGTCCGTAGTTTAATGAATCTTGCACTGAGGATGATTTTCTGTGTGAAAGTATGGATTTTTACTGGCCTTTTGCCGTACATCTGGACCTATCAGCTATCAGAGGATTGGTCGTAGAATGTGGTTACAAAATCGACAGGTTTCTTAATTAGGGTGAAAATCTTACAAATTTCTGACCTCTGGATGGCAGTGAATGGGGTGGGAGGCGGCGGTGGCAGATTCGCCCGGGCGGATGAGGGTGTGGGGATAATAGGGAGGTCAGGAGAGATGTGAAACGTTGGATCTCAATCCAATGATTGAAAATTCACAAGATTTGCAGTGGAAAAATCTTACATATATGGTATCGGCAGTCCCACCAATCGATTCCCTAATGGAACGACTGATTCAGCTGTGTCTATGGGAATTTGCTTCTTTAGAGTGAGATTTTTGTACATTGGGCACAACTACTGCTGCATTACAAAAACCATGTTGCGCACCAGTACACATTCTTGTATTTCTCATGATAGTTTCTGATACTATGTAAGATGAAATTTCTTATATTGTTATATAGAATACACGATGTGGCTCATGGGATTTAACTGTTCCTGTTAGAGATATTATGGTTTTTATTGGAATGTGAAACTGTTGGGGGAAGATATTGAATTCCCATTGATTATTGATGCAAATGTGGCAACTATGCAAAAAAAGAAACATTTTTTCTTTACTATGATTTATTCTACATGTTTTGAGGAATTGTTGTTTGTGCAGGGACCTTGCTGAGCAAACTGTCTTAAATCTTGTTCCTGACTTCCTGTCATGGGCATGGAAGATCTGATGAACGCTGTGAATCCTTCATCAGGTTATAGGCACACTTTGGTTTACTATGCATTGTTTAAATGTACAGGGAACTGTTGTTACTGACTGCTTGTACTTTCATTACATCTTACCAAAAAGGCCTTATGCGTCATGGGAACAGAACAATTGAGGAAATGAGAGAGCTAGAGAAGTTGAGAACAGAAACAATGATGAAATCCTGCCAAAGCACAGCAAGGAGTGATGGAGCGATCAGATGTCCAATACCACGCAAAAGTGGCAGGTATACGTACACTCTTGTTAACTGGGATTTTAATATGATTCTTAGTATAAATTTCTTGTCCACAAGACAATGGTGATATAAACATGCTAAATACCCTAAATATGCGAATGCAATCCTATGTCCTATGATTTTATCAAGTTCATCCTATCATTTTAATATGATTCTTAGTATAAATTTCTTGTCCACAACAAGACAATGGTGCTATAAACACGCTAAATACCCTAAATATGTGAATACAATCCCAAGATTTTATCAAGTTCATCCTATCCTAGTGTCTATCGCTGCATTAGACTGTTTGAATCATCTTGCTCTGGCTGAGTATGTTATTATTTATTCATTTTTCATGTTCAATCTGACTATATTAACACACCCACTTCTGATCTGGAATTTACATATTCAGATAAGTTCTAGTGTTTTTTTTATTTTAACTGTGTACCATAAGTGATTTATTTTGCTGTTCAGGTCATATAAGGACTATGATTTGACACAAGATCTTTCTGATTTCATTATGAGCAAGGTTAGTTTCTCTACAGTTTACCACATTGTTTGGTGTTGCTCAAATGTGCTTCCAATTTAAGCTAGAAGGTCTGGCAATCTGCAGGCTTCCCCTCCACAATTTACAGGATCTCCCCCAGTTCGAGCAAGCAATCCTCTTGTCCATGATACACAGTTCTGTGCATGGAAGATACAAAGCATTGATCAGTCACTAGGCATTCCTATACCAACAAAGGGGTGCAACGTTCACCACCATGCGAGGGAAGGATTTGTTACAAAGGCTTGAAGCTACATTTATCAGCTTCATGATGGTCACACCAAGGACATGCTTGGTGAACATTCCAGCTTTGACATTAGTTTTAGTTGTAACTCTGCTTGCCTTTTCAAGGCCAATCTGTACATACGAGTTATCACCTCTAGAAGCTGGCGTTTTCAAGTTTTGTTTTCAAGTTTTGTGTCGTGGCAACACCTCATCTGTACTTGTGTACATATCTTCGCGTTCAGTTTTGTCAGCGATGGAGAAAGCTTTTGTAAATAAAGGCTACCAAACCTATGTTTACTGAGAAATGAGGTAACCTGAATGAAAGCGAATTTTCTGTGTTACTTTAGCTTCTGATCACCATGTCGAACTTTGTTGGATTTCTGCCTTCTATTCCTTGAGTGTTGCATTTGTTTTGAAAGACCTTATACTGTTATTGAGAGCAAGATCTGTCCATGCTCTCTAACATATAAGGTTGAGTGATTTTATGGTCTTATGAGGTACCAAGAAAGTATCATAATTTTAATATTAATTGTTAATATATTAAAATTAACACTAAAAATTATGACCTCCTCAAAAATTATAAAATATTGATCTCCAATTTAAAAGGTTAGATGGCCCCTTCATGCTTCACATAAATTTTGCCGAGTACTTCTGAGTTCTGAGCTCGCAAATTAAACATCATCATTTTACAACACCACTCGGAACCTCGTGTATATCACTGAAACATTGCGCAAGACCATGCAAAGCCTCAGGGTTGTTTGCCCTCCAACTAACTGTTGTAACATTTGCTTCGTTTCCTATTGGTCAATGATGTAAACTGTAAATACATATGCACAATATTACTTTTGTCTCCTGTACATGTTGCCTGGCCTTCTCTGCCTGTTGAACTGCTGATCTCTCTTCTGATGGCCACCATCGAACTTCAGTGGGACGACCTGCTTGATGTATGAGGCCCCTGGAAAGTTCCTCCTCTCCTTTGCAAGTGATCGGAGCTCTGGTAACCAGTAAGCAGCATACTCTCCATCAGGATCGTATGTCTTGGCCTGCAGAAGAATGCTCAATCATGGTCAGAAACTGTTGAGGTGCGAATGATCCAGACTACCATGCTCTAATGTTTAACATAATAAGCTTATGCAGTGGTCAGCTGATGCATGAAACCTTATAATTTGGCGCAATGGATAGCCTAGCATTTTACCTATGATTCTTTCTGGTAATCTAGACTGATTTTTTTTGAAGTGTTCAGTCTGGTAAGCTAAGTATTCAAATATTGTTAGTATTTAGTTTTGGTGCTTACTTGTTTAGGGATACTGAAGTATCGGTCTTCTCTTGGATCATTGCCAACTCCTGTCAAGATTATAGTAGTAGCAGTTCAGTCAGTCACGGTCTGGCATGATATATAAATGAGCTTCCACTTTTCTGTCATTTGTTTGCTTTGATTATACAATGCTTTCAAGAATAGGCACTGGATATAAGAAAAGACTAACCTGCTCCATATGTCCAATTGCCGTAATTTGAAGCGGGGTCATAATCCAGTAGGCATGTTTCAAACCATTCAGCTCCCATTCGCCAATCGATACCCATGTCTCGGACCAGAAATGAGCAGACAATCTGCAGATAAGCGACGAAAGTGAGATGAACACTTGGAAACAGATGGTCTTTGGTGTTACACCGTTGGACAGTTATTCTGTGGCAAAATTTGCTACAGGACATCTAAAAACAGTGGTATTTGCTGATGAACATCGTAAAAACATGACTTTGCCAGAAGACATCACAAAATTATGAATATTTGCTACAGGACACCGCCACCATTATTTTAATATTTTCTGGAGATAAAATTTTTAAAATGCCCAAAATGCCCAGCCAGAGCACAGAGAGAGGAGAAACCAAGGAGAGAGGAAAAAGAGAGAGTAAGGGGCATTTAGGACATTTCAAAAATTTTATCTTCAGAAAATATTAAAATAATGATGACGGTGTCCTGCAGCAAATATTCATAATTTTAGGATGTCCTCTGGCAAAGCCACGTTTTTATGATATCTATTAGCAAATACTACTGTTTTTAGATGTCCTGTAACCAATTTTACCTTATTCTGCTAATGTGATAATATGTCAAAGGTTACCTGACGGCCACGATTGGACATGAAACCAGTCGCTAAAAGCTCCTTCATGTTGGCATCAATAAGAGGATACCTGAAATGTTTTCACCATGATAGATTCAGAAGGTTTATCTGATGAATAATGAGTTGATCTGTGAAAAGATAAAACAATTTGGAAGACACCATAGAACCATACCCAGTTCGACCATCTCTCCAAGATTCAAACAGTGCCTGATCCTGACTCCACTTGGACACTACATTCCTTGGACCTCCTGCAGTATTTTAAAGAGGATTATACCATTTGCCAGCCAAATGTAACTGTTCTATGCCTATTAGCTAAATAATGGTGAACTCTTTTAGGACAATGATAAAGTTGAAATTCAAAATGATATTTCTTTTCATGGCATACTATCTAAGGACATGAGAGAGATAAATCTTTACCTAGGTGAAAAATGGAGTTCCCATATTTTGCTGATATGAATCGGAAGTAGTCTCTCCATATTAGCTCAAATAAAACCCTGAAACCATTGGCATACAGGAAAGTATTTCAATTTCACCCTTGACTTCTAAGGAAGTTGAGAACCCTCAGTTGTAATAATTATAAATATTTGAACACTCCTTACAAACTATAGCAAGAAGTTAGTGCATAAACATCACAACTCTCATTTCTCAACGACAGTGTAGCAAATTATAGCTGAAATCAGAGTCTAAAAGTGATAAAACTTAGAAGAAGGCACGCTTACCAGTATGTAGAATCATTTGCTACTCTCTGCTTCTCATATCTCTTTACCTGTACCATGACCGGAAAATATAGCATGAGACAGAGCTACTGACCTCTTCAGAGAACCATGAATTCAGTACCTCTTCACAAATATAACGTGGTGAAAGACTGCCAGAGGCAAGCCAAGGGGAGAACTTGGTGGAGTAGTCCGGACCTATCATGCCATTCCTGGTCTCTTTGTAGACTTTCAGCTGGTCTTTCTTCCAGAAGTACTCATGAACTCTTCCCAGAGCTGCACTCTCTCCTCCCACAAAATGCATTCCCTTCTCTGACTATAGAGGAGCAAACAGTGGCAGTTACAAGTGAAAGTCTTCAAAGCTTATCTACCAAAGTAAAGTTGATTACTGAAAATTAGCACAACACAGTTAACTGAACCTGCCTTTGTCACGCTTAGGCCTAGTGACTCCAGTGTTGGTACTGTTCCCCACCCTCCAATCTCATCCAGACCAGAATTAGGAGGTGGCCCAAGCACCGGTGGCAACTTATTGCAGTTCCGGACCGAGGACTTTGATTCAACAGCCTGAAAATAATTTGCATCGACAGTAACTACCATGACAAGAAAACAACATAGGTAAAGAAAGTTTATACCTTTCTGAACTGTGTGTATACGTCTGGCAAATTGTCCACAGAGAATGGGAGGTCATCGATATGGTACAATGTTGCTCCCCAGATGAGCTGCAGCTTAGGGTTTCGAGATTTCTTCTGGTTAGATGCTCCTCCCTGAGGAATCACAACTTGCTCCAAGCGTTTGAGCACAAGGCGTTCAACGAGGACTTCCTCACTGCATGTTTCCTTGTGAGCATAGACCTGGAGGTACACCACTAATTACTGTCCTAACTCTTAATCTGAAATTAGTACTCCCTCTACAGGGAATTTAATTATTTGCCACTCTTATCAGGTGAGTGGCAACAAATTTGCCACTCCGAGTCACTGACATGTGGGGTCATCTGAGTCACTGACATGTGGGCCATTAATTGACACATAAAGAGAGTGGCAAATAGTTAAATTATCTCTACATGACACAAAATTGAACATCATACTAGAATTGGACTCACTGTATGTGCATTGACAGCCTTTGCAATTGAAGGGAGAGTGTCTTCAGGTTTGCCATGGCGGACGAGCAAGTCGAGACCTTGTTTCATCAGGTTGTGCTTCAAGTCCCCCAAACACTCTATCAGAAATTGAGCCCTCAATGCTGAAAGAATCGAATCGAATCAATGCTTTTCCTCGGAATCCAACAAACATGCCGCCAAAATTGCACCAAACACAAGCTAATCTTCGAGAAGCAACTGAATTCAAATCAGAAGCTGATGATGCTCTCACCTCCAGTCTTGGGGAAACCGAAGTAATGGGTGCTTCCCCCAAAGATCCGGGGATCAACGCAGTACACCGGGAGGACGGCCTCGGAGGCGGCCCAGGCGCGCAGCAGCACCTCGTTGTCGAGGACCCGGAGGTCGTTCCTGAACCAGACAATGGACACCCCGGCGGCGCCGCTCCTCCGCAGGCTCGGCGAGGTGTACCTCCGGAAGGCCTCGCCGGCCGCCGCGCCAGTCTCGTCGGCGCCGAGAGAAGGCACCTCCAACGCTCCCCGCGCCGGCCGGGACGAGCTGGAGGCCGCACTCATGGCGTGGAGGACGCGCAGCTTGGTGGCTGGCTTGGGGAGGAGGAGGAATTGGGGATTGAGAGGGAAGGTGGAGGTGGAGGAGGAGACGGAGGAGAGGAAGTGGAGCATTTCTTGGACCCGGCGTTTGAAAGATTTTGAGAAGTGAGGGACTGGTTTGCAAAATGGCGCGGGAGGAAGGTGGAGGGAAGAGTGGGGAGAGGCGCCACGTGGGCAGATCTGAGTGGTGTTACGTGGCTCACCGTGGGCCTGTGGTAACGGCTACGGATTTTGTGGGCCCAGGTGTCAAAGTAATTTGACAGCGATTTCATACTATGTATATATTCTCTGTCGTAAAATATAATAATGCATGCATTTTTTTACACAATTTTTAAACTTTGACCGAGTAAATTTCTTTCATAATTTATCATCAACAATAAAATTAAAATAATGTGAATGTACTTCTAATACAAATCATATATGTTTTTAACTTAATTGCTAGTCAAAAGTTACAAAAGTTGAATTTTTTAAATACCTTTTTGAGATGTAGGTGAGTAATTTGGACTGGATAAGAGATTTCATTAGAAAAGGAATATATGCACAGCAGGAAGAGCATATTAATTTCAGAAAGAGGGGAAAATGTATAAGCCAGAATGGATCAACAAAAGATGCATCACTTCATAGTAACAAAAAATCTTAGGGTTAGGTACTTCTCTTGTCATCTGTCTATAGAAAGAATGGATCATATAACAACGGTATTACAAATGGCAAATTTCTGATCTTGAACAGGCATGGAGTACTGTAAGGGGACTAATGGAAAAATACAGAGGGCACAACAGATTACAATGGGGGCAGTGTCATTGCTACAAATTTCGCCACAGCCCTGGCCAGGGATTAAGAACTCCAAGCCGTCACAGTTGCTGAGATGATGATCTGTCTCTCTGGTCTCTAGGTCCAGATCTGTGTGTAAGAGTCTAGGTATTGATTTCACAATTTACAGAAACAGCAAAAGAAGAGCCCATGGGATTTTGGGACCATATGCCAAGGAAAAAGAATTTGATGGAACTCAAACAGATGTATAGTTGGTGAATAGCTTCAGTAGGTTGTCAAGAGTATCAGGATAAAACTTCCTCGCAAAAAGATAGCATGGTCTCTTTGATCCATTCCATAAGCATGGCTTCTGCGTCACAAGTTTCTACAAAAGGAAATAAAAGGCACATCAATATCTTCTAGTTGTGAAAGTTTTTAATATTTAAAGTTTGACACACTTCATATACTACATTGCTGTGAAAGTTTTTAATGTTTAAAGTTTGACACATCATATATTATATGCATATGCAGTCAAGGAATCCGTGCTAAACAGGCAACCAAAAACACTTAAATATGTACAAGATAATCCAAGGTGAAGTAAATGAAAATCATTTAACATGCATAGTTAATTTGATGTTCTTCAATAGCTACTAGTGGCAAAAAAAGATCGTGCTTACTTTGGCATCACTTGTTACATGGAAGTTCTCATCAACACCCTGTATAACAGTAATATATAGTTATATACTGTTATGTGGATATGAAAAAAACATGAAGGAAGGTAAAAAAACGTACTGTTATATTCTTTAACAGATCATAGGTGACATCTCCAGCTCTGTATGACCTTGGATGCCATTTTCCCTCAGACCAATCAACATGTGTAACTGACCAATTAGCGATTCCACCAGGATCTACCATCTGAAGTTATGTGAAATAAAAGGAATTTAGCAAGCAAGCAACCCCCTCCCCCCAACAAAAAAAGAGCCAAATGTCACTTCAATATAATGTAAACACTGACATTGAATAAGGTTGGCAAGTAATGCTCGTCTGCAATACAGTTGCGCCCGTCTGCTGGCTGTCATCATAGAAGGTAGCTCCATTTAAAAATCATTCTTACCATAAACATATATACAAAAACTAGAAAAACAGAAGTCATGACTGCTGGTTTAGACTCCATAAATGATGACTACAGCACAAGCCTGAATGTTTTCAGCATCTTAGGTAGTATATAACTAACACCACAAGAAAAGAACACAGACCAATACTTCAATCCCATGAGAATCAGGCTTATTTAGTATATTTACACTAGTAAAAGGTTAACTTTGTAAGAAGTATACACACTTTGTAATGTTTCAGGAAATAGTTATCAAAACTGATCTTCAGTTCCTTATTGTCATATTTGAGTGACATTAGTTGAAAGTCCATTTTGCATTTTAACGATTCGAGGTAATTGCAATTCATGTACTAAATTTCACTATAGCAGATCAGTAATTATTTAAAAGATACTAATCTCACAAACAACCATACAGCAAAACAAACATATAATTAAGTAATCATCATGTGCATATTTTCCCATTGAGATGCCCAGCTCCTGTTTTTATTTTATTATATTACACAAGTATGATAACTTTATAAAAAGCAGCACACCTTGCAGTAAAGCTTGAATTTCTTGTAGTAAAGGCTGTCTGCCAGAATCAGTAGAGCGTGTCTTCGTGTAATTGCAAACCACTATTATAAGTTAAAACAACAACCATTAACACAATAGTACAATACAAAGCTCAAAGCATGTTAGTTTAGAATCTGACATGCAAAGAAAATGATATACCACTAAACAAATGAACTATAATGCCAAGTAATCAGGTACACAACAAACTACCTGGGCACCCTTTCTGAAGTCTTTCTCCTCTATTTCAGGGAGCATCTCAACAGAATACCTCCCATTTCCATGTGGGCCAGGATCCCGGAAACTGACAAGAAAGGAAGATAAATCAAAATATACACAGATCAACATACTCAAGTGACAATACAAGAGAAAGAACTAATCAACAACATCCTTGTGGTATTGATCACATGTCAACACCACTTGTTTCACTAATTACTCTTACTTTATATTTAAATATGAATTCAGTGTTCTTAGCTTCTTACCAATCAATGAAGCTGACATTTGTTCCCATCAGATAATTATAGACATAATCAAATGTATACAGTGGAACACAGCTGTAACAAAAAGGAAAGATTATTTCAATATAGTGAAAGAAAGAACCAAAAATGCATTATCCATAATCACAGTCAGAACCTGTCCGAAAGCAAGACAAAGAATTGGTTATCAACATCTTCCAGTGCATTGGCTAATAGTCTCTTCTCTGCATCAACCATTGAAATCTTTCCCCATACCACCTGCAGAGCAATCACACACTCTGTTCAATTTTGTCAACCTTGTGACACAAGTCAATAGAATAATCTGTTTGAGAAGTCTACTGAAATATGAAATGATATGAAGTCATTCATTTGCCAGGATTAAGAGATTAACAGTTTTTTCTTACCACTGCATACTTAATTGCTAGAAGTGTTCTACTGTTCTTAGAATAGCTAGATCTCACATCATATAGGAGCCCTTAAGCTACAAAGGAGTGAAATACTTTGTTGAAAAAACCTTATGTTGGAATAGAACTTACTATAGCATGATTTATCTCTGACATGGCACATCCTGAAAATGGTGCTAAAATAATTATTTAATAAAATTATCTTTATTCCCAAAGAGCAAAATTGACTTGGGAGGAGACAATAAAAAGAAACTTGAAACGATGAAATATTCCTAAAGATTTGACCTTAAATAGGATTGCATGTAGAGATATTCATGTGCATGAACCTTTTAATGGCTCCTATTGGATTCAACTCTAGCCTATCCTAACTTGCTTAGGATTGAAAGGCTTTGTTGTTGTTATTGTTGTATTTTTATCAAGTCAATTCATAGGCTTGATATGAGATCACTGCTATAGTGTTATGTCCAGTGGTGTGTCACAACTATTTGTCCATCGCTGCTACCTTGGAGTATATAGTCAAATAAAGAAGTTTCTTATAGGACCAAGATCTACCACTTAGTCATTAACACATTCATCAGTCATTTAGAATGCAGATACATAGAGATTCTTCCATCTAATCATAAGCTTCAAAAAAAGATATAATTTACTGGACAAATCCTTAATAAAGAATATAATCTAAGAAAAAACATTATACACGAAATTAATGAAGAAGATGAAAATTATTACCGCATCACTGTGAATATCACGACCAGCAAACAAAGAACTAGTATGTACAGGCTTTTCACGTGATGCATGAACATAGATGGAATATCGTCCCTCCTGACCCTGTTTGGAGAAGTCAAAATGATTCAGATTTTTTAGGTTCAAATTAACTATATAAGCAACAGCCATTATTACATCATATACACACGCGCGCAGAGGTTCAGTAGAAAACAGGGAGAAGATTATAGTGACTAGTATACTTATTAGTTGCTGCAATATAATATTGTTTGTTTGTTTGTTTGTTTGTTAACTATAAGGAAAAATACATTGGTTTGACCTGTTATGCAGTGAAGGAAATTGTCCTCAATATTTCTCCGCTCAATGATGTATAATGATCCTATGTAAGATGATAGCTAAGTCACTAGCTATGAACACAGTAATTCAACTTAGCATCTATCACTTTCAAGCGCTGTTCATAATACTACGGTTTGGAGCACCACTACAAATCTACAACTACCTATAGGAACTTCATAAAGATTACCAACATATTAAGTGTCATCTTTCAACAATATGTATCTAAAAACAATACTAGAGTATTAGTCACTGAACCAACTTGTTTTCATGTATTTATTCTCAAAAGAAACTGATGTTGCGTTGAAGTTAAAGGAAAACATATGGTCCTTGAATAATTTATACTTCTTAAATAGCACAAACACAACAAACATGTCTGTACCAACCTGTAAAAATTTTTCCCACAATTTCTCGAAGGGCAGTGAACCAGGTGTCAAGAACATAAGAGCAATCTTTGGATTTTTTGACACTGGCATCGGCATTGCAAGTATATCCCTAATAACTACAGATGAGATGATCTCCTCGTCAGTCCTCTCCCTGTACATAGATGGGAGCCAATCCTTGAAAGGTGTGCAGACACCAGAACCAAAGAGGTAGCATTGCGAATAGCCCCGTGGTGGGTACACATAAGCCCCAATCAACACAAGACAAACCAGTGACAAGAGAACGATTATCCATTTGGGCTTCTTGGCGGCAGCCCGGTGGCGCAGAGGTGGCATGGCAGTCATGTCCTAGCTGCTCTGCTGCAACATTTAAGATACTTCTATCTCATCTCCATCTTCAGATCATCTAGAGGTCATCACCATCGAAGTATCAAACTCTGGTAATTATGATGTGAAGCTAACACACCAAGGTCCGATGAAATTTAAGAGAACTAACACGGCGACACCTTCCTGCAATTGCAATACAAAGTAAGCACTGCATTAATCATGGAATCAAGAAAGCTCCTAGATATACCTTCTCTTGTAACAGAATTCGGTCCAACAAAAAAACACTACCAACGGCCAGCGGTTGTTCTTGCACAAATCCTGAATCTGCTAGTATGTGGTTTAGTTACGACCAGCTCCGATGCAAGCAACCAAGAAAAGTCACTAAACTAACCCTTCCTACTTAGAGCTTTGCAAGCGGTTCGACGAATCTAGTAAATATGGTAGTGCAATTGGTTGGAAACAGGTGATCTACACGTCGAAATCAGGCGATTTCCACAGTAGGCAGCGTATGAGCGTAGTCGAAGTCTAAGGTGGCGGCTCGCGAAAAGTCAAACTCTGACCAAACCACCTTGATCCCAATCTCTAACCCAGCACGGCATTACCAACTCGATCCAATCTACAGTTCGCCGCCACCAGCACCACCAAGCCCACGCCAAATCACAGAGCCAGAGCCAGAATTCTCAGACGAAAAGCTCACGTCAAAATCGAACCCACGCACCCAGAGCACCACCAAAACCACCACAAATCGCGCGCCAAAAAGAACCGCCCAGCTTACCAGCAACCAACCAAGCCCAATGCGAAGACCAGCGCAGCGCCACCGCCGCCGCGCAGCGCAGGAGCAGGAGCCCCAGAGCTCGCCCGAATGGCGCGAAGCTGGTACAGAACCGGAGAGCGAGAGGAGCCGATCCCACCGAGGAGTTCGCCGCGGCGAGCTCGCCGGCGGCCGGGGAGGTGGATCTGGAGCTCGCGGAGATCGGATTGGGAAGGCGGAGGTGGAGATGAGGAGAGTGGGAAGGAGGAGAGAGGCGAGGGAGATATAAACAAAAGGGATTAATTAAGCTGGAGGGGGCACTAATTGGTTGGGTTAAGCAGTCGCGGCCGCCTCAGGTGGGCCCCCGACTTCCAAACTGGAGGCAGGAACGGAGGAGGGATTTGGATTTAAGTAATAGTTTAGCCATGTGCTTTTTTGCACCTGGGTCCCTTGAAAAGTTGAAAGTTTCTCCCTTTTGGAAGAGCGATGAACTGATGGGTTTCTAGATTTGAGGATTTTTCAAGTCGGATCAGTTTGACTTAGAAATCGTTTATAAATATGTTCATACACGCTATCAGAAGGAAAATATTGTTGTTTTCTCACACGTCTCTAACACCATTGTACTGTCTGTCTATGCTTATGCTTAGTCTTGTTTGTTTGTTTTTTCTGAGATAATGCGATCCTCTGGTAACTTTGCCATGGACCCGAAAATATCAAAAAGAGGGATACCTTTGTTGAATATACACATCTTTGCTACTCAGTACGTCCGTTTCATATTGTAAGATTTTTTTAAAATATTTGATTTTATAAGTTAAACCACTCCAACTCTCGTCAGTTATATATATATATATATATAAATATATTAACAATTACAACATTAAATTAATTTCATTACACTCACTATAAAATATTTCTTACTGATGTATTTGTTTGATATTATAGATATTAATATATTTTTAAAAATTGATCAAAATTAGATAGGTTCAGCTAAAAAAAGTATAATATAAAAAACGAAACGAATATTACCTTTGGTATCAAAGTGCATATGCATTACGGTGAGTGCTACACTACTGTCGATACCCCACAAAAGGCGTATTAGCACTACATCTTTGCTGGTCCCTTTGGGATCAAATCCCTGTTTGGATATTAAAGCACAACAGAGTAAACAGAACATTTCACTATTTCAGCAACATTCAGAAAAAATCAGAGTGGAAGCCTGAAAACAAGTCCCTTGGCTAGTTATATGGGTTGGTGTGCGATTTACATAGCCGCAAAAAAATGACAGGTACACAGAATCTGAATTCTGGATCTACCTATCAAAAATAATAACCTCACCTGAAAACAAGAAACCGAAGTGGTATTGGGTGTTCAATGAGGCAGAGGGTCCAGACAAGGAGATATCCAGCCATCCAGGTAGATACAAAGCTGTGTAGGCTGGCCTGGTCGGCAGCGATGAATGGACTGGCACTGGCTGCTGCCTGCTGCTTCCATCTCTGCCTCTTCCACGCTTCCAAATAAGAGATCTCATCCATGTCCAACAAGGCAACAGATAAGAAATATTGGAGCTCGTCTCACTGGCACTTGCATGATTCCAAAAGCCTCCCTGGCTATGCCTACTGCAAAATTTCTGCGATGCTTTGTGCTTTCTACAGGGGAGACCCACTTCAGATTCGGCTGGAAATAGATGAAAAGTATGCGTTAATGGAAGAAATATAGATATTGTTGATGTTCAAGTAGATGGGCATCGTGCTTATTCAACTATGAACAGGTGCACCGCTATCTTACAACAAATATATGGTGCATCAGAAAGAATGCCTTCATCCAGCGCCAGAGGCCAAACATAGAAGCCATAAAAAACAGCAGTGTCGATTTTTAAAAAGGAAAAGTAACTCTGAGACGTAATTCACATCCTACAACCTCAGTCGAAGAAAAACAAATTTGCCCGAACTCAATTCAGAACATTTGGTGGTCTTTATTGTTTTACACGAATGGATCCTCAGTTTACAGTACTTCACCTAGCTTCATCTTCTAGGTTGCGGAATCCGGTTGTAAGATCATCATACAATTTCTGAAATTTTGCGACTAAGACATCTTCACCTTCTGCAGGGCCCTCAAACTTTTGACATCTGTTGTACAGAGTGAATATTTTAGCAACTAGATCATCAATGAAAATAAAACCATCAATGTATCGTTTTGAATACGAAATTGAAACACTTACACTAGGCGACAAAATAGATCACCCAGGCGGTGCTTTATGACGCTGTATGTTATTTTTTGTCCATCAGCATTAGCTGCACGCTCCACAGCCTGCAAAACAGACAGAAGCATACACTTTGTTAATATATGACGTTTAGTTATCACTTATCAAACAGGTTTTTTAAAAAAGGTTACACATCAAATTTAACATAAAGGGTGTCACTACGTGCTACTCCTTCCCTAAAACTAGCTAAGTAAATTTCAAGTACCTGCTTGGTATGTTTCTTATTGCCAGATTGTGAATGATACATGTTTCTTATTATATAGGCTGACTTAAGTTTCAGCTCATTACTAGTCTAGCCAATGCCTTTTCAATTATACTTACCCCTAGCACCTAGGTGTTTGTGCACCAGATGCTAAAAGGAAAAAAAATGCAGTTTCACATTTTCACTTAAACCCATATATTTGACCTGTCCTCTCTGACTCAGCTGAGGCGGACGCATAAACACAATATCATGGCAAGAACGCTTAGGTGTTGTCACACTATCATAGAATCCAACCCAGTGAACCAGTGAGGATGGATGCAACAGACCAGAGGTGTACGTAAATCAATCTTTTTCCCCGATATGTATCATAGAAATGTAGAATTGCAGTACCATACCTTGAATTGTAGCTGAATCACCCTCAAGACGAATAATTTCACATTTTCCTCAATGGCAGCACCACCCATTCCATCAGCCACAACCACGGGTCCAGACTCCAGAGACCTAGAATGCAATATCAAGACGAAACAGCGTACCATGAGCCAATATGACACCCATTATCAACATATTATCCAAACGGACTAAACCCCAAGCGCAACAGCTCGATTACAAAATCTCAAATTCTCAACGACTGGGCACGGTTTCAGGATCGAAATCAGCCCAAGTATACTAGATTGATGAGAATTGAGAACTCAACCTCAACACCAGCTTACGCACCAATCCTCGATCCACACAATTTAGCATGCCGCGCGTGGTGAACTCGTGATCCGAACACCAGTAGAACCCTAAATTAAACCGCCCAATCCATAGAATCCCCATCGATTCAACTCGATCCAAAAACCACCCGAGTCTCATCAGAGCCGCACGACAATTACGTGCAACCGAGTGTCATACTCTAGTGATCGAGACGACACTAAAATCAACAGATAGCAGGAGCGCTACACTCCAGTGATCCAGAACCAACCGAATTCAAAGCAGAGGCTATTGCATCTACACATGAGAGATCACTGATGAAAGCGAGACGAGAGGGTCCAAGTGATCCAATGCAGGGGAGAGGAGGGGGGAGGAGGGAACCTTGCGGACGTAGCCGTACTCGCTCTCCTTCTCCGAGTCCTCGAAGGTCGTCACACGATCGTACGACATGATCGCCGGCGCGCGGCGCCTCGGGGGGCGAGGGCGTCGGCCGACCTCAGATCACGGGGAGGAGAAGGGAAGACTGAAGGGGGGGAGACGGGTCTCGTGACTGGAAGAAGCGACAGGGAAGGCAGCCACGATTGCATAAGCTAAGCGAATTTCGTTTTTATTTTTTCGAATTTAAAATTTGAATCGAGGTTCACTGTTTGGCTTTTTGTTTGCAGCTGATTGGGTTTCAATTTTGCTTGCTTCCTCTTACAAATACTTTATTTGTAATAATTTCTAATTTAATTAGTAGTATTATCAATTGGTTAATTGGAGCCCATTACCAAATGAAACAAACTAAAAATCAAATCAAATAGAACATTGTTTTGGTATAAAACCATATGAAAATCTCTAAAAAATAATAATTAATTAAGAATAGTTAAATTAGCCCTATATATGTGATATATTTTTAGACTCGACTATATACAAACATTCATGATTTTGACTATTGCCTATGGACTTTGTTGAAACATGTTAACATCTCAGTGATTAAGGAAATAGTATGTTGTTTCGGTGATAGCATTTTTCGGTTTTAACTTTTTTAAAAGTTAAACTTCTTCAACTTTGAATAAATTTAAAAAATATATTAAAATTGATAATATCAAATAGATACAATATTAAAATATATTTAATGGTTATTTAATGAAACTGATTTTTAGTATATCTTTTCATTTTTAATATCTTTCATTCTTTTGTAAGGAATCTTGGTGTAAAAATCCAACAAACATTTGAGTCCAAAAATAAAAATTTCCGATCGACCAACCTACCGACCTACCCTGGCCATTTCCCAGGCGCGCCGCTCCTGCGCCACGTCTCGGCGTCTCGGCGGCATCGCCATCCCCTTCGGCTCCGTCCCTTCCGTCACCTGCGACGCGGCGGCGCCCTTCGTCTCCGATGTAACCCCAGGACGGCGCGGGTGGGCCGTGGGGGTGGCAGCGGGCGCGCCGCCGCGCCTACTTACCGGCCATGCCCCAAGATGCTACCACGAGCGCTCGAGAGGTATGCTGTACGCTACATCTTAAAGCTCCGTTTCGGAATTGTATGGTTGATGAAACCATAGAATACCCTTCGAGTTGGTGCATGGCACCTGCAAATCTGACTACAATGGATGCGCGTTGTAGTGTTCTATTGCTAGGGCAGGTCTAGTGAGTAGCGAGTGGTCAGTGGTGAACTGGTGACCACCGACACTTCACTGTCTGGTTGGCTGGTTTCCTGGGGGCATTAGTTGGGCGAACTGCTAGTGTAAACAACTAATTATCGCCTGATTTTTAGTAAATAAGTTTTTGGTGTAAGTAATAGGAATATGATGGGTTAATCTGTTCGGCACATCAGTGTCACACAACATGGCTGCTGCTAGATCAGGTCAAAGCGCAGTGTTAGTGCCTCCAACAACCAATCAACTACCCAGTATCCACTACGGTCCACTCCTACAGGAATTGAACAGTTTCATGTGAAGTTCATTTGTCCAGATTCCGGAACAAGTATTGTGTATTTGGCATAATCTGCAAACAGGAAACGACTTGCCTACACGTAAAACATCATTTGTAAAAAATGAGCAAGAACTACACTACGGATGAAATGACTTGCTCTAGATCGTCTTATATTGAATCTCCTTACGTGCTTGCTTGGGTCATATAACCGTCCCTATGCCTGTGTGCACAAATGGTTGAGTTCTCTTGTGTATTAATCTTCTATGTTCCCTCTTAATGAAATAGCATGCAAGCTTTTGTGTTTTCTCCAAAGGAACATAACTGATTTATGGTATTTATGAGCTGCTGCTTCTTTTTTCTGGTAGTTTCTTTTAGTAGATCTCTACTGATGGGAATTTGGATTTGCTGCATAGAAAAAATGTGTTAGCCTTTATAGGATGTCTTACTGATTTGAGCAGAGCAGTTCCCGTGACTCCAGTTTTATTTGTTTAGTGGCAACTCTTCTCCTTGTTATTTCAATACACACTCACAATCTCGTATTGGCAAATCTGTTCTTGCAAGCACACTATCCTGGGCTAATGACCACAATACCACATGGATATTTCAACCCTCACAGTGGTGGACGACGGACGAAAAATAATGTATGGCCGAGTGTCAGAGTCGATAGCAAAGACTGCAGTGCAAATTCAAAATTGTGTATGTGTTATATGATGATGTGACACTAAGTAGACCCGTGAACTATAATCCACATACACACTTAAAAAAGCAAGGAATTGCAAAATTCCTTGACAAATGAATATTCATAACAGTAGATTACCAAGACACCAATATATCAAACAAGTTAATTTGTAGAGAATAGATACAAATGATATGTCAAACAAAGAGCTTAGATATACTAGCAGTGTCATGATTGTGAATTTGTGATAGAGAAACAGGTGGAATCAAAAGACATATCAATAATGAATTATCGAAGTTTTAAATTGTGTCTAGGAGACTAAGGCAACTGCATTTGCCATTTTGCCTATCTTTCACTCCACCTTTTCCACTTGCTCAACGTTATTTTCTATCTCTACTACAAATATGTAAATCTGCACTCCACATAAGGAAACAAGTAATGAATCTCACTCAGGTCACAAATAATTTTGAGCCAAATAGAGTAATCAAAACTGTTGATTTGCAATGTACATGTAATCTAATGTCCAATTTTTACCTATTTACATTGCCATCACTCATCGCATTTCTCTTACTATTTTTATTCATTTTCAGAACATCAGAGAATCAAAATTAACACTTGAACACCTCACAATTGATCTATCTTGCTCTTTGCTGTGTGTGGTGCGCCTGTGCTCTGTTATCTGCTTGGCTGCTGCTTGACCCCATGGCCAGCGCCACACACAACTACCATGGCAAGCCCTTCCAGTCCCCACTGCACCGCATCTTGCCCAGCCGGCCAACAGGCTTGACATCTGGACGACCGAACAAGGCAATAGTCGCATGGCCAATGGCTTGATGCCTCCGCTGCTCACCCACTCTGATGCTCTGCCCTCGCCAGCCGTCACAGCCCGTCCATGGCTGCCACCTGCTGCTTCAACCACCTGCCAGGCCCAGGAGCCTGCCGCCTTGCCGATCATAGGTCGCCGCCTGCGCCCAAGCGTTGCCATTGCTGGCTCACCATGTCGTGCCTCCTGCCTCCTGCCTCCTGCCTCCGCGGCTCAGGATATGTTCTTTGATTGGAATTATCGGACTGAAGTGTTCTCTTGTTATTTTTCTGTGTGTGTTGGGGGGGTTCTTTGTGGAAGTGCAATTTGCCGAAGTGTCATAAGGTTATGGGATACAAGCCTCCTGGACCCTTTTCTCTTTCAGAATGTCTCAAACTCCTAGAATACACAATACAGCAACATCATTTCCAGTAAAACGTCACTTCTTATGTATTTTAACATCATATTGTACTCCCTACACAAAGTAACTAAGATGAGGCTTAATCTGTTACAGCTAGGTTTGCATCAAAATATATATTCTCAAGTCAGTCATGCAAATCCATCAGAATATTAGTTTTAGATAAAAAATACTCTAGTAAAAATTGATACTCTTACATGTAATTTTAATTCTTGGTTTGTTGAAACATAATTGTCTCGCTGTGCTGGCATTACATCTTATGCATCACCCCTTTGTCACAGACTTGTTTTGGAACTACTGTTTAATTGTATAATGATCAGGATTTCTCACACCATGCTTTTGCAGCTTTGTTTACTATCTCAACTGCCAAGAAGTGATACGTTTCACACTGATGCAGTTCACCAGAGCTACGTGAAAGAACTGAAAAAACTGGTGAATGACTGTAGAACTATTGGAACAGATGTTACAGAACCTATGGATCAAAGTAACCAACGAGCTAGAGGTGATCAACATCAAACTGTTTACTTCTATTAAACAAGTTTCGATCAGATGGCCTTGATTGTCGCAGATCAGCCACACAGCATATGTTCATCAGTACCAAAATCACGACTGATTTCACTCGCTTCAGAGAGTAGTACCTCAGCGGCTTGTCAGTTATGCACATGTTCCCAGTACAGGAGCTATTTCTTTACATAGAGGTCATGTTGAGGATTGAATGTTAAGGCCACATATCAGCTGAACAGCTGGTCACCTCGCTGGACATCCGGTTATCCTGGCTCTCTAGGATTGCAGTGCTTTGAACTGGTGAGTTCTGAATTTGTTGAGCAGGGTTCAGACCTTTAAAGCAGGCATTACCCCCTGATAAGTCCAACCCTGTGACTGTGAGCATATCCAAAGCTTGGCACATCTTTCTGGAGTTAAGCAATGGTGCTAACCCAAGTTGGCCTAGGCCACAGGACATTGCAGTTCTTGCTACCAAATCTTCCGCCATCTTGACCTGGATTGAAACTAAGATGGGTAAGTTGGAGAGTTGCAGGAGCGACTGTTGTCAGTATTAAGTGGTGACTGACGTGAACTGGTTACCTTGACTCTTAAGGCCTCTACATCCGATTTGAGGATTCTGTTGTCTGTGACTGCTGTTGAGAACTGCTGGCTGGCATCTGTGAGTTTCTTGAAGAGGGATGCATTTTCGCCTTTAAGTTTTTCAACCTGCTTATGAGGGCATCATGTGGATTGCCATTACTTCACAATGATCTTGCATCAACGCATGTGCAATTTGAAGGCCATACTGAGCAACACGTGCTGCTTACAATACCTGTGACTCGAGGTCAGTTAATTGTGCCTGCTTTCTCCTCCTGGATCGTCGAGCAGACTCCCTGTTAGACACCATCCTGAAATTGAACCAAGCAATTCACCCCCCAACGAATACACGGTAAGCTCTCTGCTCAAATGTTACTAAAAGCAAGACGATTTGAACGCAATATGATAGATTTAAACCTTCTTATTCGCTTCGTTTCAGTGGATCTCTTGCCACGCACGCATGGACTTCCCTCTGTGTCTGGCAACGAATCGCTGTCAGAGTCAGAGTCTGAGTCGCTTTCAGGGGCGTGATTCGCTGAGGTTGTTACTCTGGGGCTTGCTGTGACCAAAACGAATACAACATGTGAGTAAATCTGTTCCCGTTTGACTAATTTGGATATGTTTCTAAAACTTCGAATCGATGCATAGAACTAATAGAAGATGTTTCTTCCACTCAAAATTTCGCAAAAATTCGCGTGTTTCGAATGGGCTGTTGAACGGTAACAATTATGCCTAACTGCTCGCAGTTTATCTGTGCTCTGTACGACTGTACGTTTGACGTAGGTACGTATCTTTTTAAAGACTATAATATTTTGTTATGATCTAAGGGATGTGTGCAGCATACCGGAGATGGACGCCGCCGTCCGCGACTCGACCGTCGTTGAGACGGCGGGGCGCGGTGTACGGATTCTCTCGGGCCACCAGAGGTGATTGCCGCTGCTTCCATCATCCAGCGTGTTCTGCTCGAGCACAGAAGAGGGAGCTTGTTTAGTCAAATGCTCACCGCTCTGAGCTGACATGCTCTGATCGATCGGCAAGCGACGCTGCTGCGGTGCTCGCGATCGGCAAATGGCGGTGCTCACCGAGTCGGCGAAACCGAGGCCAGAGAGCTCGCCGGGGGAGAACACGCCGGCGACGACACCTCCTGCTCCTTCCCCGGTCTTGCTCCGGCCGCCGCCGCCGCCTGCGGCGTCCTCCCGGATGAACGCCTCCAGCTCCAGCTCCGACGCGCACTTCTTCATCCCAGCCGCAGCGTTGCCTCCCTCCGGCCGGTCGTGCCGTGTCTCCGGCGACGGCTTTATAAAGGTTGGCTTCAAAGGTTGCGGCCATTGATAGCTCGCTCGTCATGCGGACAGCGACGGGAGCTGACTCGGATCCGCGTCGGGCAGGGGCGACGTACAGCGCAGGCCTGCGTGGCCCCGTAGCGGCCGACACGCGGGGCCCACCGCCATGGTGGGCGCCGCGGACGTCTCGGGTGGCGGATCGCGGTGAAAGCGAGGCGGGTGTCCCGAGTCACCCGATCCCGTGGGTGGGTGAGAGCAGTCCAAATGTATGCGACGAGCTGTTTCGTAAGTAAAAAGTTTTATTATTTTATTATTTTTATTTATCCCTTATATATTATTTTTTTATTAACAAGAAATTTTTTGTCTTTTATTTTTACCATTAGTTTATTAACTTTATCAGATTTTTTTAAGGGACAGGGAGAGTATAAAGTAGTCTAAACATCTCTCAATAGCTTTAGATTTTAAGAGCTTTAGATTTTAAGAATCTAGATGTTTTTTAGATTATGAATTCCAGTTTATTTCTAAATTTTATGGTTATTGGATTTCACAATAGTTATTCTAGTAGTAGCTATAGCTATCATAACTCTCATAAATAGTCCCTTAGATCTAACTATATTAAATTACAAAATGCTAATTTAATACTAATCATCTCTCATCATTCTTCTCCTTTTCCCTTATTTAATGTATTAACTTACAATCTTCTGTTTCATATTGCATACTTTTAATCTTAGAAAAACGAACCCGCTGGACCAGCTATGACTGGGTGGGTTGGGCGTGGGGCCGCGCGCCGCGTCCGTTCGTTTTTAGATCCGGGTGAGTGGGCGGTGACGTGGCGCGGTTGACCTGACCCACCTCGGGCGTTGATTCCGCCTGGGGCCACTAGGTGGCGCGAGCTGACGCGGCTGCTGCGGCTGAGCGGCGACGGAGGGTGGGTGGAGGCTGGACGGAGCGGAGATGCTGCGCCCTCGCGCGCGCGTGGCGTTGAGTCGGAGATGACAGCGCCGGCATGGCCCATGGCTTCTCGAAGCGCTTCTCTTTAGGGCCGTGCGGTTCACGCCGGCTGGGGGTGGTTGTGTCGCTGTGGGCTTTGAAATTTTGTTACTACAGGCTACAGCTCTAATTCAACCGCTTGCTTTTTAAAAAAAGATCAACTGCTTTTGATACCTTCCACGGTACTAACAGAGCCTCAGCCAATTCTTCATCCTGAATGTCTAGGTCTTGATTTTGCTGATGCAGATTGTAGTTTTATATATATTGATTACTTTAATATTAGTCCCTTTAATCACGGAAGTTTGTCGTTTTGTACTTTTTAATGTCAGCAAGATGTAACTTCGACTCCTTGGTTCTTTTGTATAAATAAATAATATTGCGCATGTATAATATTATGAAAGTTTTTGTTTTGACAACTTTGGCCACATCATTTTCATATGCAAAAACTTATATTCTTAGCAATAATTATAATCAGAGTTAGCTTGTGTTGACTAAGTACCGACTTTAGTATTACTCACGTAATGACTTTATTTCTGCTTGTTTTTTCAGTTAATGTGTTTGCAATTAATGAGCTTTGTTATCATTCAACTAGTTTGTCTAAATATTAGAGCTAACCCCATTAATTAGGAGCACTAAAATTATTTATCCACGTTCTTAATGTCTCTTAAAATTGTTAAAAATAAAGTCTTTGTGGGATAAAGTAAGTATTAGAAATACTCTCCTTTTTTCTTTTGAAGACAGGGGACTTTCATATTTTTATTTTCCTTTTTGACTAAGGATAATTTCTTGTTTTTTCGGGACTTTCTTGCTTTGCTCAGCACGGTTAGCCTGTCTGTGTCTGGTCGCATGTTGGACCGGTTTGTTTGATGTTCGCCAACTTGTGTTAGAACAGAGGCTGGGAGGAAAGAAGTCCAGGCCACCATATTTGGGCCGCATGGGCTAACTTGAACACCTATAAAATCAATGAGACTTTCACTGGCACAGTAGAGACTTTCATTTAGCTTGATGCACGTAACTCCCCCCGCACGTTTATGGGCCATTTTGTACGGCTCTGGATTTCGATACTGTTGATTATAATTTCTGATTTTATTTGAAAGTGATTATATGTTGAATTATATTTAATTATAAAATTATTTGACTAGATAATTAGATTATAGTTCTGGTAAAAAGGATAGTAGTCTGAAATGACTATTATAACCATGTATTTGAGTTGCATTATATATGTGATGTTTTATATTATATGATTTAAAACTATATAAATAAAAATAATAAATCATAAGAATTATAAATCATATTATTTATATTGTATGGTGTGATATTATAGTTTAATTATTTATAAATATTTTCTTAAACTTCTATTGCTATTTTTTTTTGTTAGCCTTATTGACGTGAGAAGGAAGATTTTACCTGATTTTCTCCTACATTAAAAAACAATTCTTCTAAATTTAGCATAAATTACTTCTATTTTTATCCGTTTGATAAAGATTTTGGAGATTTTTTTAAATCATCCCTAAGAATCCTTCCCGAGGACCTTATTCTAACAACAACATTTGTATATCACACGTGAAAATGTGTATATGCAAAATAAAAAATGATGACCTTATTATTACACCAACCCTACGCAACAACATCACCGCAACTCTCCTCTTTCTTTAACAAATCTAGCAAATTAATGTACACGCACTGAAGTTTCTCACGTTCACAGATCTGGACGATGTCCAACGCGTTGGTATCGTACGGCTCAGATGCACCGAAAAGTATACAAGCAGCACGTATTACGCGCGCGCGCGCACACACCCACGAGCTCAAGTTTTCGTGTGATTTTGTGAATTGTCATCGATCCGAGATCCGTCTGGTTGGTGCTGTTGCTACGTGGAGCTGGAGTGCGGCGGCTCACCGGGCCGCGACGGCGGCGCCGGCTCGCCGACGTCGCTGACGAAGGACGAGGCGGCGCCGGGGTCGCGTTCCCGGAGCTCCTCGATGCGGGCGAGAGCCTCCCTGAGGTCCCAGCGCTTGTCGACGTCGGTCTCGCAGCAGGCGAGCCCGAGCTTGAGCAGCTTCACCATCTCGCCCTCGCCGCCGCGGGTGCCGCGCATGTCGTTGTCGAACACCTCGCCGCTCCACTCCTCCCTCGCCACCGAGTGCACCCACCCGGCCAAGTCCGTGCCGGTCCGCCCCTGCCGGAGGTAGTTCGCCGGGAACTTGCCGGTGAGCACCTCCAGGATGAGGATCCCTAGGCTCCACACGTCGCTCTTCTTGCTCGGTCGCCCTTGCTGCCCGCACTCCGGCGACTTGTACGCCACCATCACCTGCAAATCAATGTAATCCCCATGTGTCAGCGCCGCCGCGTGCGGTGGTCGACGGCAGCCGGCCGTCGTTTAGCTACAGATCGGTCGGTTAATTTGTCACCTGCGCGGCGTGGTGCGGCGTGACGACTGGTACGAGGGCGTAGTCGCTGAGGATGGGCTCGAAGGCGGCGTCGAGGAGGACGTTGGAGGACTTGAGGTGGCCGTGCGGCACGGTGAGCATCGGGAGCTCGTCGTACAGGTGAGCCAGCCCGCGCGCCACGCCCTTGATGATCTTGAGCCGCTTCGGCCAGTCCAGCGCCGGCACGTTCGACCTGCTCCCTGCAAAATCACATCAAAAATTCACATCGATCCATCCATGATTCATCCATAGAAAAATGCAATTGAAAATGCAGCTTGTTTGTCTTAGGATGCGATGCGATTGTATACCGCCATGGAGGAGGTGAGCCAAGCTGCCGTTCACGATGTAGTCCGTGACGAAAAGCTTCTCCTCCTTCTTGTAGAGGTAGGCGACGACGGGGAGGAGGTTGGGGTGGACGAGCCGCCCGAGCCGCCGCATGTGCTCGTTGAAGTCCTCCCTCCCGACGCCGTTCATCTCCTTGAACCGCTTCACCACCATGGTTTGCCCCTCCATCAGGGTCGCCTTGTACGACGCGCCGAAGTTGCCGCTCCCGAGCACCTCCGCCGACGCCCTGAGCAGGTCCTCCAGCTCGAACCGCTCCCGGCCCTCCTGGATGAACACCAGCCGCCCGTGGTCGTCCCGCCGCCCGCCACGCTTCGCCGGCGCTGCCACCGCCGCGCCGTGCTGCTCCGCGCCGGACTATCATGCATACGCGACAGCATCTCAGTGCGCTGCCGACGCTAGAGTTTTAATAGCCACCGCGCGACTGCGCGAGAGATCGATCGTCGCCTACCTGCTCGATCGTGATGGCCGGATCGGACGTGGCCTTCGCCTTGGCGGCGGCGGCGGCGGCGGCCGCGGCGGACGGACCGCCGCCGCCGAGAGTTTCCGTGGTGGCCTGGCGGCGCTCGTTGCGGCGGGAGAGGAAAGCCGTGAACAAGCCCGCCGCAGACAGGAGCGCGCCGGCGACGAGCACGACGATGGCGATGATCATGAGGATCCTCAGGCTGCGCGGCGACGACGTCGACGACGTCGGTAACGGCGGGGAAGGTGGCGCGACGAGTGCCTCAGCGGGGCACTCGGTGCCGAGCGGCGGGCCGCAGAGATTTTTGTTTCCTGAAGATTTCACAGAGGGAGGTTTGGATCAGATGGTGCATAAGCAAGGATGAACAATTCAAACCAATCATCGCAAATCTGCCTATACTTTAACAAAATCATCACAAAAACTATAGGTTTAATGCCAAATTTGTCACAAAATTTTCTACTTCCTTTCCAAAATATAAGTAATATATTTTTTTTTACATATTTTGCAACTTTATTATTAGTTACTTTGCTATATATACCATCGACAATTATTAAGATAACAATAGTGTTTTTAATATTAATCTAACTCTACGATATATATAACTCCGAGCATAAATATTTTTAACTTTATTATAAGTAAAACGTTATAAATATTAACTTTCTTAACAATATTGATGAAAGCGATTCGTATGTGATTAAAAAAGATGCATGGCTTATAAGTAGTTTTAACCGCAGTTTAATAAGGAGTAGTAAAGCAAAATGTTTTTTAAACTCTAGTATTAATTGCTGAGAATCTCTTTTAACACCGTGCGTGACACAATCAGTTGTGTTTTTTATTCTTCTGCACGTAACCTCGAAAACTACAGTAACTGATGGCTGGTTTTGCAAAACCTGAACACAGATAGCTCAGTGCTTCTGGTAACTAGCATTTCTTAGCACATCGTTTTGTGTTTACATAGCTCTTGCAGACCATGTTATGCTTGGATTCTCACACGTCAGTCTGGGTTTGCTAAAAAGAATTCCTTAGTTGACCACAGCAAATGCTAAAATAGCCTCATAATCTCGACAATATTTCATTATTTCTAAATCCTGTCGATTTTATGGCCTGCGTTAATTGCATATCAAACAGCTAGTAATTGTTTAAGAAACTAGAGAAAAAAAAGGATAATGGATATAGCATTCGTGCTCGTGCATGCACGAATACATGAAAAGGCAGCAAGAAAATTTCACCTTGGAAGGCGGTGGCCTTGAACCGCTGGAGGCCGGTCGGGATGGGACCCGAGAGGTTGTTGCCGGAGAAGTCGACGGACCGCAGGTCCGCCTGTGCGAAGTCCGGCAGGGGCCCCTCGAAGCGGTTCTTGGAGAGCTGCAGCACCAGCAGCCTCGGCGACGTGATGGAGCTCGGAATCGGGCCGGTGAACGCGTTGTCAGAGAGGTAGAGCTTGCGGAGGCCTCTCATGGACGCGAACGCGCCGTCGGGGATGTCGCCGGCGAGCTTGTTCCGGGACAGGTAGAGCATCTTGAGAGCCGGGAGCATGGAGAGGTCAGGGAACGGGCCGGTGAGGTTGTTGTTGGCGAGGCTGAGCGCGCGCAGACCAGGGAGCGCGGCGAGCACGGACATGTCCGGCGCGTCGCCCTGCAGGCCGAGGTACTCGAGCCGCAGGCCCAGCACCTGCCCCGTGCGCTGGTGGCACGTCACGCCGTACCAGAGCGACACGCCGGGGCCGGCGCACGGGCCGGCGGTGGTCACCCACTGGCTGAGCGGATCCGGCGGCACGCCC
>KE372132.1:137455-163145 GCA_000418225.1 Zizania latifolia | reverse complement strand
GCGACGTGAGGGATGCTGCGGGGGATGCGTGCGGCGCATGCGCGTGCGTGGCAAGTTACTAAAGAACGGGAGGCAAGGAGGAAGGCAAAATTGCTCGGCTGCTCGGGGGGACGTGGAGACCTAAGAATAGCGCGGCCGCGGCGAGGTGCATCATTCGTGTTGGTTTTGGCGGGCTGACACCCCCTAGGCGTAGCTGCTGTTCCATTGTTAACAAAACGGTTTTACTACGGTAGCAGGTCTGATAACACTATTATCGGTTTAGTTTCATGATAACCGGTTATCACTAACTTGGAAACATGGTTATAACCAGTAATTACGGTTTTGTTAAACCTGCTTTAGTCAATTGCTTCGTGTGTCGCATGTGAATCACTGGGACTGCAACATTTTCTTGTTGCGGGTCATGTGTTGATGTCTCCGTAACAGAGAAGGTAATATGTCCGATATTAATACTGTTATCAGTTTAATTTAATAATAATTGATTATCATAAACTTAAAAAACTACGGTTTCTTAGCTGGTAATTACGGTTTTGTTAACTTTGATTTCATCCATTGCTTGCTTCATGTGTCACGTGTGGGAGTCACCATTGGCAATGCAATATTTACTATCAACAAACTTAAATAATCAACCAAATTCTGAAGATGCAAAATAAGTAGCGAGATTACTTTCTTAACTTTTTATAAGATGTTTTGTACCTTTTCCTTTTCCCTTTCTTTCTTATAAATTTTATACTCTACTTATCCACTTTTAATATAATGTCAGGTTTTTTTTTTTAAAAAAAAGACGTCTCCCCTCCGGTTCGGGCTCTATTTTTCTGTCTGGCAAGTAATCCGGCTCTGTTCTACGGCTTGCATTACACAGTGACTAACTGGGGTGATATTTGTATTAATCTGAAAAGTTTGGATCGAAAATTGAATTTTCGAATTTAGTGTGAAAACAGACTTCGACGGAAGTAAAATGACAAAAAAAAGATCTTTTGCTTAAAAAATGTGCATGTTTCCCAAGGATAAACACAAGACATACACGCACAGTTTTACACAAGTAGCCCTGAAAGTTCAGAAGTCAGAGAAGACCACTTGCGTCGGTTGGGTTATACAATCATCTGTGGATCACTCAAACAACGGTTAAACCACACCGGCGCTGCCTGCCAAGAGTTGTCTGAATCTTTACTCGTCGAGTTGTCTGAATTTTTACTCGTCGACTTGTCTGAATTTTTACTTGTCGAGTTGTCTGAATTTTTACTC
The DNA here is from genome assembly GCA_000418225.1 of Zizania latifolia. Lineage (NCBI taxonomy): Eukaryota > Viridiplantae > Streptophyta > Magnoliopsida > Poales > Poaceae > Zizania > Zizania latifolia. The sequence goes on along the minus strand of KE372132.1, from coordinate 161,903 downwards.
GTAACTATGGGCGGCCCATATTTACTTCCTGTGTCCTTGTAGCGGCATTGCAATAACGGCACTTTATTTTTCAGTAATTTGCCCGCGGTGCACCGATCTACTTCCCTGCATTGCCAGATTAATGGCCATGTCTTACTTAGCTCTGGAAACGACATTCGCCAAGGGTTCTGTAATTTGGTTACAACTATACGCGCGCCGGCAACGCGGTTCCTCTTATGCTTAACTTAATAATGAATTCCGTGCTACCAACTCGCGCCCACGATTCAAGCGAAATCAAGAGTATGCGACCCATGAATATATTCCTTTTGGAGCAAAGTGATCGATGACTTATGTATACATGGTGTTGCGAGGAATAGAACCCGGTACATTACAACCGCTATGTGTCCTATTTCCGTATTAATAAGTACACCTCAAACATGTATCTTAAGCCTATTTATTTCAGCTTTTGACAATTATAGATACTTATATAATCTGAACCTCTCTCAAACAGTTTAGATTCTAAACTTAGATCGTGAGAATCAGTAGCTGTAGAAACTAGAAATGTATTTAGAATTCAGAAGCTGAAAAATATCAGCTTCTCTGTATTCTCATCAACTACATCCTTTACTAGCTAGGAGCTCAAGAAAGCCAGGAGCTCCCATGCACACAGGCCACAGCCTGCCTAAATAAAAAATTTGTGTCAGCATAGTTCAGAAGTTCAAAGACACCAGGGAATAGTGTCAGGATACTGCAGGATTGTCCCCGCCAAAAAAAATAGAAGACAGTCCACTGTTTGAACCAATACAATCTGGTATCTTCTCGGTAACCCGAAATTTCAATTCTCAACTGGTGAATTTTGTACGTCTTGTTTTCTCTCCAACAAGAAGATACTACGGAATCAACAATGAAGCACCTTTGTCTGTTGAAATCCTCGTATCCAACGTCAACAAGGCAGAGGCCTTCTGGAGGTGGCCTCCATCAGGTTCAGCAAAGCATCTTCTTCAGCACCAGCAGGCAGCAGCAGCCTCCCTTATGGTGGTTGCAACAAGAACCCTAACCAGCTGCTCATTGTAATTTAGCAGTAGCCAGGATTCAGAGGACGACTGAGAATAAACAACAATGCCACAAACAGCTTGAAACTAGCTCAATGCACAGGGCCCTCTGCATTCTTTGCAGTTCTGCCAAAAAAATGAAAAAAACTAGAACATAACAGTATCACTTGAAGTGATTATGTGCATGTAGAATGCAGGGAGTCATCAACTGCATAACTACGTTTGAGAGCAGCAACTCAAACCTATATAATCCACATAATTTCATAAGTCATAAATTCGTACTCTAGCAGTCTAGCTATGCTAATGTCCAGCAACTAAAGTTAAGCTCAAGTATGCAAAATAATACTGCTAATTCTTTCTATGTAAAGTTATCATCTCAGGACCAATATGGAAGCATGGGCATCATGATTCCTGACATACAGTGACATGCAAAGTTCCCATACATCTCGTAATATTGCAATTTATAATTAGAAATGTCATTTCATAATATAATGAATCTAAATAGTGGTATTATACATATTCATTGTACTATAAAATGTTTCATTCAGTCTAGATTGTAATATTATGGGGGGATGGAACGGCACTGTATCACAGCCAGCAAAAGCTACTGCGTTATTTTCCGGTTTAAAAGTACAATCTATACTGGCGTCACCTCATCAGCAGACAAGTTTGAACCGATGTCTTTTTTCTCCTCTGGCAAAAATTTGGTGCTACACCTCACTCTGGCAAAAGTACCCAAAAATCCCAAGAAGAAACTTTTACCTTTTTGCGGAGAAAGAAAATAAAAACTTGAAATGCACTGTACATTTAACTGGAAGTCTGGAACATGTTCAAAATAGCCTAGTTCGCCCCAAGTTTTCCATATAAACCACCCAATTCATCCAATTTACACCGGTTCAATTACGTTAATGGTTTTAAATCAAACCAAACCGGTGAGTTAACGGTTTTGATTCTTTTGAGTTTAACCGTCAGTCCGGCCCAGCCCAGTTTGTTTCTATGCACAACGCTCCTCTACGTACAATTGCTAGTCGGAAATAACAAGGGACCTAGCGAGTAGTTTTCCCGCCATCAGAAAAATTTCAACAGCAACTGATCGATCTTGACAACAGCAATGCGAATTTCGCAGGTAGCGAAGACTCAACCTGTCATGAAAAACTGTTGTGTTACTTATATCTTGTACAAATCCTCATCCGGTGGATCCTTCAAGCTTCCATCTCTGTAAGGGGATGACAATGGCTGCTGGCCATCAGAATCTGGAGATGGGATGTACAGCTTGCACTCAAAAGACGGGGCGCTCTTGCTCCGGCCATTCCCTGGCCGTGTTCTCCTGCTTTGAGGCACTGGCTTTCCGTTCACTGCCGCCACCGCCACCGCAACCGCAACCACGTCTGTTTTCGCAGCTGCCGCTTCTTCCTGCTTCGTCTTCTCCGGCTCACCACCACTCTCCGTGGGCTCCTTTGGGACCTCGTAAAGTGTCACGGCGCCAGTCATGCAGTTCTGCAAGAGGATGTCTTGGCATTCAGGCATGCTTTGCACAGCCTCGAATGTCTCCACGACCTGGCTCATGTTGGGTCGCCCTTTGGGATTCTGGCTCAAGCATCGGTATGCAAGGGCAGCTACCTCAATGGCAGCCTTGGTGGAGTACTGCCCTTCCATTCTTGGATCAATAATCCTGAACAGCTTCCGGTTGTGCACCAGGAGGGGGCGTGCCCACTCAACTAGGTTATGCTCGCGGCTGGGCCGGCTCTTGTCCACAGCCCTCCTGCCTATAATCATCTCGAGAAGGACGACGCCGAAGCCATAGACATCGCTCCGCGCAGTCAGGTGGCCTGTAACAGATCAAACTGGTTGGATTAACAATTTAGCAGGCATGAGCATTGTTGAGTACAGTGGCACTCAACATAAAACGCACTCAAGAATGAAAGGATTGGCATTCTAAAAATATTGGGAGATTCCTTTGCTCACCTGTCATGACATATTCAGGAGCTGCATAGCCAAAAGTTCCCATGACCCGGGTTGAGACATGGGTTTGGTCTCCACTAGGTCCAGTTCGTGCTAGGCCAAAGTCTGAAAGCTTAGCATTATAGTCCTGCAGGGATGATACAGAGTGAGACTGCAGAACTATCATAACACATTATCTTCAACATACAGCATCCCAAGATCTGTAATAAGATATTTAGATCAATGTTCCTTGAGCAGTTGCATGGTTTCATGGGATGGATGAGGGCACAAATAGTGTATTCTATTCCTAAATAATGGCGCCACACCATGTGTAACCACTAACCATGGAGGACCAAGGGCAAGCAAATATTAAAAAATGAAAAATAGTAAAGTACAACAAAAAAATCATCATTGCATGATTTGGCAATATAAAACAGTCTTGCCGCATCAAACTCAATTGAGAATATGAAAAGATTTCACATGGTGATGACCTTATAACAAGTGATTGAAACAGGGTAATGATATCAAAGTAATTCAAATAGTAGTTGAGATACGGACCGCATCTAACAAGATGTTTGATGTTTTGAAATCTCGATAAATAATGGATCTCTCAGCTCCGTGAAGATACTCCAGTCCCCTTGCAGCGCCCAGCGCAATCTTCATGCGAGTTGACCATGGCATATTAAGGCAAACCCCTGTTATCATACAAGTAAGAAGATTAAATCAATGAAAGTGCCCTTTTGGATTGGAGAAATTTATGTTCTCTAAATAGATCAATCAATGATGGAGCAAGCTAGATTTGGTGCCACCCGACTAGCATATCATATGGTCAAATGACAATTGTCGTTGAACTCCTACTAGAAATTTATTTCTTTTCTTTTACCTAGTAGCCCAGTTAACATGTGTACGACAATCGTAGAATTGACTGAACAATTCAGCTTGGTCACTTACCTGATAGACATGGCGATACAGCTACAGCAGGTAAATTAAACAGATATTTGGGGGGACTTCAAAGCACATACTGAATTACTGATCATCATCATTTTAGAAGAAAACATGTTACTTTTAAAAAATTATACCTAGTGGTCATTCCTCATTAGATTAAATTGTACCCGTAAATCAGACACTGAAATAATTAGATATTTAGATGTGAATGCATTTTATATTCTTGCATTAATTTATCTAGTGATAAGAGTTTCTCATCTTGTTGAAAATAAACTAGTGATTTTGTTCATGTCGCATGCACCAAACTGATTACTTCCTTTATGACTATCTTCATGCAAATGCAAAAATGATATCATTCAATAAGGTGGGAGTGCCAATTGTCAGAAAGGAAAGGGTTATAGCTTACGGCGAAAAAGATGCTTTTCAAGGCTGCCACAAGCCATGTACTCATAAACAAGAAGTCTATGAAAACCCTCACAGCAATACCCAATCAGTTCGACGAGATTTGGATGGCTAAGTTGCCCAAGATAGTTGACTTCTGCCTGGAAACAAATAAGAAAACAATTAGCATCTGATATGTGTCATTTAATTTCAAACTCCTAATCTGTATAGAAATACAGTTTTCCAGTGCTATGTGGAAGTTATTGCTTAAAAGGTAAATAAACAAGCCAAGTAATGCCTGAACAAAGATAACAAACAATGGTTATGATCATTCAATTGAATCATAAAAATCTAGTTAGTTGACAAGGGCTCATACTTCACATGTGCAGGAAATCAACATGTGTTCTTATTATTTATGAGTTTATCATGGTTTAGAAAAAATGAAATAAAGTAAGCAGACTTACCAACCATTCCTTGTCACCCTGAATTCCCTCTGGGTTTAGTTCTTTAACAGCAACTTGTGTAGATGGAAAACCCACTCTTACATTTTCATCAATTACACCTTTGTAAACAACACCAAACCCACCCTCTCCAAGAATTTGGTCAGGCCGGAAATTTTTTGTGGCTGCTCTCAGTTCATTATATGTGAAAATATTAACATTTCCGTATCCTTCTACTTGCAGGTCCTCCACATCTTTTGGAGGGGCGAGAACACTTGCTATAGCTTTAGAATCAGATTTGCATTTCCTTAATCCATCTGGCCCACCATCTTCAGCTGATAGAAATTGAAAAATATCAGGAGAGCACCAATGCCATATATGAAGGTATTAAGAGCTACAATGTGGCAATCTTGTCTTAGTAGTTCTTTTAATGCATAATAGCCTCATAGAGTGCCTGCTGCGCAGTCTTTGTAATGTGTTGTGCATTATGTAAAAATGATAATATGGTAAACATGATATCTTAACTTGTAAAATACCACATCATTAATCAGTGCATAATCAAAGCATCACTTGAGTGTACAAAAATCATAAGCCAAAGCATGTTACTAAAGTTGAATTGACAAGGAATGTATGGATTGCTGGCAGTAAACATTAAAGAATCCCAGAATGCAAGAATTTTTTTCGGCCATCCCAAATTCACCCTACCATATTCAATCTATGCTGATCAGAGTGTGCTATTTATCAAGCTAACCTACCAACCATTATTTTCTTTGAAGATGAGAAAATGGGCAATAAACATGATAATCATCCCTATTCCCTACCCAAAATGGTCTTCCTCTTCTAATTAAGAAACATGTGTTCCATCGTGTCCACCTACAATGTCGCTTTGCAAAAGCTTTACAGCAACAAAAGGTCTCCATAGGCTCTACGTTTAATTGGCAGGCCATAAATGTGCAGCTAAAGACTGACACGGACAAGGAAAGGTCTCCATTTAATTTGGTTTATCAAAAATTCTAAGAATAGCTCCAAACAAGCATTTGTTGTCACATGTCCCCCCGTATGCAGGACAGCATATGCCATCTCTCCCAATTTCTGAACAAAGAATCTGCTATGTATAACAGACTGCTTGCATCGGGGTTATTGGGTTGCTCAACACTGCCATCCAACCAAGTTAAAATCTTCTAGCAACTTTGCCAATTTATGTTTAGCTTACTCTCCCCCCTTAGAATACTGAATTTCAGGAACCGTACTTGAGAGTTCAGACTTCAATTTCACAAACAACCTACCAGTACATCATAACATCATGTCTTCCACTGGCTATCAAAGAACAAAGTTGAACCACGCAAACTTTGTTAAGGAAGAAGGGAAAGGGGGTACAAGTAGAAGCCTGAATGTACCGATGACCAATCAAGATAATTTTTTAGCAACCAAACAGAGTATGCATTTCTCACATTCGATACAGAAGAATCAAACCTCAATGACACCATGCCTGAAAAGCCGAATTTCGTACAGGGCTTACTACAGCATAACTCCCATAGACAAAATTGATCTTATCTCCACTCTCGTATAAACCCGACCAAAATCCTCGCTCAAAAATGAAATCTTTGTCAGCTGAGTATGCTGAAATCCGTAACCCATAGCCCATGAACCCGTTCCATCTCACTAAACCCAACCGCACGACTAATTCACAACCAAATTACAACACCAAACAGAGCCAATCCGCGAAACTTCACTTCCATGCATATATATAGCTGCTACGCGCAAACGACATCAGAGATGGCTCAAGACATGAACAACAAGAACACGAACCTGTCCTGCCCTGGAGCCGGTGCTCCTCCAGCGAGAAGCATCCGCCCATGGCAGCCTCCAATATCGCACCTTCCCCTGCAATCCAGGTCTACTCCCGCCTCCCCATCGCCAGCCTCCGGCCAGATCCACGCCCCTCCAAGCACAGACCACCAACCCAGACCGCACCGCGCACCAACCCGGAAATTTCGCCGCGCCGCGACTGCCTCTCTGCTCTGGGCGGAATTGCTCCGCCGCCGCCGGCCTCCGACTCCGTCCGCCGGATGGATTCGGCGCGCAACCGTCGCCGAAACTCCTGGCGAGTTCTTCTTGGATGCGCCTTTTGCTTTTCTTTTTTCCGTTGCTCCGTTTGCTTGGTTTTACTTCAGGATTAGCTGTGCCAGAGGGAAGCGTGAGCAAAAGGAAGCTGCTTTGGATTAATAAATAGCGTTCCCTCCCTCCCAAATACTTTAATTTTAGTAAAATAAATAAATTACTAGTTACAGTAAAAGTCAAGTTCCCTCTCTCCCAGAGACTTTAATTTTAGAAAACAATAATAAATTACTAGTTACAATAAAATATTATTTATTATTAATAAGAAAATAATATTATAAAACGATAGTAAAAATAGGTAAAAAGTATTGAAAAAACAAAAAATATTGATTTATAAAACGATAATAGGTAAAAAGTTTAAAATAAAGTTTTTTTATAAAGTTGAAGATTTAGAAGCCAAGTCTTTTTCTACACGGGATTACAACACTGAGAGAGCAATTTGGGAGATGAGTTTTTCCTTTTTTTTGGCTGGGGCTTTTGGGTTTGATTAATTTGCATGGTTGAAGAGATATTAGGCAGTGACAGTGGCTTAGTTTGGGGTTTAGTGGATTTTTTAGTTAAGTTTAGTTGGTTTTCTTGGTAGGATAGTCTTTCGTTAGACTGATATCTTGTTTATGAAGTGACATATGTGTAACGTGGTGTAGACTAAAATATAGTCGTTATTTTGAATAACAATAATATAAGAGTTAGCGGATCATATAACCACTTACAAAGGATGGTTCATCTAAAAATTCATATACTAGAATGCACGTGTTGGAACAAATGACATACTACAATGTAAGATAATTAAGTGGTCTCAGATGAATATGCCAAATATCAATGACCTTTAAAAAGGGAGCATCGCCATTCTTGATCATCTGGTTAAAATGATTTAATATACGAAAGTTGGTAGAGATTATTTTTTGCTTAATTTCACGAAATTGATATGACACGAGCATTTGGTATGGAATTTTGGAGGAACTAAATCCTATATAAAATTTTCCAATATACATTTAAGGATCATATATACGATGGGATAAACTCTTGCCGTCAACTTTTCGTTAGTTGGCTTTAAAAGTTCACCCAAACGCATCTCTCGAATAATTCGTACACTTTTATTTCGTGCGGAGAGCCAGTTTGGTGTACCAATTTTTTTCCTTTCGTGCATTTCAAACTACCCCTAATATGATATGTGCATACTATTGCAAAGTACTCAACTAATTATTTACGTAGGTCGTTCTGGACTTATTTATAAGAATCAAAAATCTGTTCAAATAACTTTGTTATCCTCGTTTATTCTAGTTTATAAATTATGAACTAGTTATCAGTGAAATGGACAATCGACAAGAAATTATTTAAAAAGGTTAGATGAAATAAAATAACTTATATAACAAATCAGAGTTAGCAATACATGGGTTGCACTGCAATTTGTGGCACGGCGGGAGAGGTCGTCTCTTAGTTGTTGAACCTAATGAAGCAAGAGCAGGTCGCAAAACAGGGGGCTCAGTGCAGCTAGCCGGTAGCGCATGTCCCCCGATTCCAGGTGCTCCCCTGATTTCATGTGTCCATCCACTCGATTCGCCCAGCAGAGCACGCACCCAGGCGAACCAATCAATCATTTCGCCTCGGTTTAACGATGGCTCGCGCACATTTGACCTTTTTTTTTGTCACGCCGTTCACGCACGTCAAGACATCAAGGCATGTTTAGTTGAGATATATATTAAAAAGGTTGTCAACTAAGAAAAATGATCGAGCAAATAGCATAATTAATAATTACCACGTAGCTGTATCGTTACGTCTAATTACAACGATTTGAGAACACGTGAAATCCAACCAGCGGCGGACCCTGTGAAGGGGCAAGGGGTACAATTGCATCCCCAAATTTTTTGCAAAAATTTGAGTATATATATGTATATGTATATGCATGTTAATTAGGTTAAAATCTATCCCAATACTTTAATAGTTAGTCCAACAACCTATTTTTCTAACCGGCTAATCCTATTTATCTTCTCTCATATGTTCCCAGCAGCCAGCAAATTACGTTACGCCGTTACATACCGCTAAAAAGATAGTATGTGCTTCATATAATTCTGTTATAACTTCTTTTTTAAGTCATTTCAAATAAGCCCTCTGGAGAAGTAAGAAATTCTCTTGTTATAGGATAGTCTATGATATACTTTTCTATGATTTATCATGAAAATACCACAAATTTACTTATGTGGATTTAATCTTCGTGGTAACTATGAAAGTTGCCTGCTTTAGACAGTCGAATTTAGTGTGTTCATCCTTCAAGTATAAGTAAATTATACTATCCTTTATAAAAGATTTTTTTGTAGGTTCATACCGTCCAGTTTGTCGAGCACACCTACTGCCCGTAGGACGTAGACCACCGCCCCGGTTGTTGGCATGGCAGTCGTGGCGACATCTGCTAGCTGTTGCCCTACCTAGATAGAAGACATTCTTTTTTTCTTCTATTTTATCATTATTCACTAGAAATTATATTGGTTCATTAGTGTTGAGAATGTGAAACAAATTATTTTGATATATACATATCTAGATTAAGTGTTTATCATTGATTTAGTTTATTGTTGTTGTCAAGCCAATTTTCGGTATATTATATATGTGGTTTATAGTTTGTTTAATTTCGCAGTTCCGTCATATAAATCATGGGTCCGCCACTGAATCCAACTACAATTCTAAATGTAAGAATTTTTTAGTTAAGTTTAATCAACTCTTAAAAATATTAGATCTAAAGTTGTACAAAACAGGACTTGAGTTTTATAATCTAAAACAAGAATCGCGGTAGTTCGGAGGTCCACAGATTATAAGAGTAACTCCAGGCTCTCTAGATATAAAAATCTTTCCTAAACAGAACCTAATGTTATGTTTGGTTGACTTATAACCTAATGTTATGTTCGGTTGACTTATAGATTTAAAACAATTGTAAGCTGAAAACAATAGATGAAACAATATTACTTATGTACAACATGTTATTTAATTATTATGTAATTTATAGTTATGTTTAATTGTAGTGGGTTAAAAAGCTGTAAAATCTAATCTTCACAACTTTTTTTTTGGACTTTAAATCTTATGTTTTTCGTGAATCCATGTTATCGGTGAAGCCGTTTAATTTATCTTTTGAATTTTCAGACGAGGAGAAACTGATCAAAAAAATCACATAAAAAAACACCCTAAATCGGAACCAAATCCAAGAGGCCACATGGCGAGAGAGAGGCGTCCACATGGGACCAGAGAGCCGCACCCCCACGGCCGAATCGAGCGATGCCCGGTGGCTTTTCCTCTCGTCTTGAGACCGACGAGGTGTTGTTCGCCGCCGGAGTTGTCGCAAGATCCGGGCTTGGAAGGTTCCAACGAATGATTAAGTAAATGCCAGTTTCTGCAGCGGCTCTAATCACACAACTCAAGGACTCCGCGAGTTGGAGTTAGTGGTTGCCACCGTCTCCGTTTCTCCTTTTGATTTTTCTGTGGGATACATATGCATGCGCGGCTTCCCTCGCAATCACATCCTGGCGGCCACTAACTCAAGTTGATGGTACGCAAGTCTTCGAGCCTTAGGGAGACTTCGGCAGAGTGGTGGTCAGCCGACAGTGGATTTACTTAAATTAAGATAGACTTATTTGCAATAAGCAATTCTCTAAATAGTAAATAGTAACACTAATCAATTCCATTTTTACGCGTTTGGTACGGATTATAAGATTTCACTTTACAATCGTCTCTAAAATCTCTACCAAATGGGGCTAGATTTAGTGCTAGACAGGGGCCTAGATTTAGCGCTAGACAGTCTGAACTTGCTCGCTCTGTTCGAATGCCATCTTTTCTGGTCCAGTCGCTGTGGAGTAACGGCACCGTTCACCGACGTTGTTGTTATCTTCGACTCCGGCGAGGCTGTGACAGAGACGAGGACCGCCGCGGGACGGAGAGCATTTCTCGGCGGAAACCTCCAAAAAGAAAGAGGCCCACTCCACAGTCCACACGCTCGTCTGCGCACTATTCACGCGGTTTCTCGTCTTGTCTCCGGGTCTCCGGCGTCGCGGCCGATGGAGCGAGCCGGCCGCGCATTCCGCAAGCATTTCTGCCTCGGACGATTAGCATATTCATATCATATCTCCCTAGTGCCGAACCAACTACTGAAGTACCCACCGGCTGACCGGCGGCGGCGGCGGCGGCGGCGGACGCATTTGGCTGATTGCATCGTCCATGTTTCCGTCGCTTGTTCGCGTGACGTGGATGGCACTCGCCGTCTCGCCGTACTCTTCACTTCGACGTGCTGAGCATAGTAAAAGAGTTACTTTCTCCCTCCAAGGTATATCAACTTTTAAGTTTAAATTTTAGTAATCTAGTACTTATATTATATTTAAATTTTGTTATTCATTACTTCACTCATCTACTAAGAATGATATTAGGATCTTTTGCACATCTTCTTATAATACATATGTCCAAGTCTCTCTAAGCTAATTCATGGTTCACCATTTTAATCATAGTTTGGTTTGATAACATTATATTTCAAAAAAATTTGAATTAAATTTAAATCTATACACAATAGATATTCTTTTAAATATTTGAAAAATCCTAAGGAGAGGGGAGATATAATTAAAAAAATAGCCAATTTGTCTCTCTAAGACGTACTTGAGGCTGCTAGCTGGGTAGGGCCTGTTGGTTGGTGTATGCAACTATGCAAGTATGTACGGGTAGAGAACACGTTGTTGCATGACTTGTCACGGTACATGACTGGCATGACAGTTGTGTAAACGCGTGACCTGTGCACCGAACACGCACTGTGCTAGAGTGCGCGTGGAGGACCATGCAGCCATTGACTCCGATCGGGTGCAGCGGTCAACAATTCCACAATGCTCGCCAGCTAACGAACGAGTGTCCCACCGTGTTTTGTTCCCGGCTGTTCGGTTTTGTGGTCGGTTCGCTATAAAAATTGTGTTTGTAGAATCTTCTTTTCAGTCTGGGAAAAAAACGTCTGGACAATAGTTGTACGTATGTTATGAACATGTTAGAATTTGATAATTTGCTACTCTCTTAACTTTATATTTTTGTTATTTAGACTCACATTTATTGATACAATTGATCTTATATGTCAGTCTTAAAAGTGATATCATAATCAAAGTAGATATCTTAAGAGTGATAATTGATTAATTTTTTATTCGATATATTCAGCAATTGATAAGTGGCACAACCTATGGTAGATAGCGAAGACAATTTATAAAGGTACGAGTCCTCCACACCAGCAAAATAATAGTAATTAAATAATATATAATTTAAGATATCAAAGTCTAGACTATATATCCGTATTGTTACATCCATTTAGACATATAGGCCATTAGACAGTAGCGGTCCACAAACTAATGATATAGTGAAAAGACGTAAATATCTCTATATTCATCTATATGAATAAAATATATGGTTGCAAAATCTTATAGCTAAAACATAGGTCTAGCTCTCTATAATAAATAGATTTTGATAAGATACCCAGCAATTAGTCCCAAAAATCTCTATTATTGCCTAACACGACAACAACAGTAAAACAGAGAAAATCGGTTAGGAACTGTCTGCGGCCTATGATCGGCTTATAAAAATGCCTTACATATGTATCTTATCACCCGGGAGTAGAAGTGTGACATTTTCACTGAACTTCGATCGCACACGGTTGACCAAACTATCCTGTGAAGCCTAATTTAGTCTTATAAATTTTTATATTAGAGGTCGGTTGGCATGAAGAGTAGTTTTATGTCTATTCACCGGCTACTTTGGAAGTGAGGTCTGCGCCTTTGCCTGCCCTTTCTGCGTCAGCGTCGACCGTTGTGCCGTACTGCCGTCTCGTGCTGCAGCATACAGTGCAGTGCAGGCTAGTACTTCCTTCGTGTTTGTCAATGTAGCAGCTAACAATTGTGCCAACTGCCATAAGATATACTCCGTACTGAATTACTGAGAGTGAGGGGCCGAATGTTCAGAGCTTATATGCAGAAGCTTCACATTGCTGGGTGCCTGGGTGACTACTCGCACTGTTTCTTCAAAACAAATCCACGAACAAGATCATGGTGAAAGCTCTTCTGAAGGTCTAGGTGATCGGTGTCCCTATGGAAAATCCTTTGGTCAACTCATGTACGGCCGAAGGTGAGAGTGTTTTGCTTGGAGATTAGTTTAACAAACACCGGTGTTTTTTTGGATCATGCATGATAATACATGTTTAATCTGTGCTAGGGCTAAGGAGGACAGCAGTGATGCTACGGTGTGTTGCGCAAAGGCCAAACTCTGCGATCTGTTACGCGCAAACCACTAGGAATTGCCTATGGAAGACACGTTCAGTTACACCGGTCTAAACTGGCTGTTACTTTTGCTCGGATCAATTCAGAAACATGTTCGCAGTCTCATCCTGTTGGTTCTTTGGTGTTCTTGGCATCTTCGAAACAATGTGATCATGGTACCCGTTTTGAACAGATTTCAAACTCAGCTTCCTTCTTGTGTAGTTTCGTCAAGTCACAATTGACGACCAGGCAAAATCGAGTAGATGATAAAAGGAAATATGCAAATCTTTTAATGTTGTAAAATTTTCCCGTTATAACGTGAATGAAGTATTCCTCAAACTGAAATAACTCTGCCTGTCGCTTCGCTTTTAAAACCAAACACACCTTAGCCGTCGTAGGCCCAGTTAACTTGCAAGTTGGGCTGAAATGTGTGGTCTATATAAGCGGAGAAGTGGCCGGCCCAGTGGGGCGCAGTTCACCCGCTTCCGCTTGTTTCTCGAACCTTCCATCTCGCTCCCCTGCACCGCCCCCATCCCTAGATCTGCTTCACGCCGGGCGCCGGGGTCGGGATAGAGTGATAGACGTACTGCTCGCGCGATCGGCGCCGGCGGGGTACTAGGGATGGCCGCCGACGGCGGAAACCCTAGCTCGCGATGGCGTCGGTCGGCGGCGCGGGTGAAAGAGATGGCGAGCCGAGTCGAAGGAGCCGTAGCATTGATCGCCCAACCTCCTCGCGGCGTTGGGAGGCGGAGGCCGGAGAGATGGTGGCGCGGGTAGAGGGGAGGCGGGGCGAAAGGCGCCCTCGCGGGGGCTTCCTGGGTTCCTGATTCAGTCCGCCCCATCGACGACGTGGCCGTGGCCGCGGTGCAGTGGGGTTGAGCGGCGGCGGCGGAGAGGCGGCGCAGCTGGTGGAAGGTAGGAGGTACACCGGGTTCCAAATCCCGTCGAGGTAACATCACTAATTTGACATTCTGTGCTAGATTTGTTTCTCACCATGTTCCTTGAGTCGATCAAGTGTATTTCGATATTTACGGATTTGATGCTTAATTCTCTACCACACGCTCGGTTTTCATCATATGTTGGATCCAATGTTGTTAGCTATTGTCGCATGATTTCCTTATTTAGGTGTCAATTCCTTTCGTGCTAGCTCCACTCAGCGAACCTGTGTTTGTTCATGGCCTTAGGGTTGCTCTGCTGATGGCTTGCGTCAGATAAATTTCAATTCATTGCTGTGAACCTGTGACCTCCTTCCTTTGGTAGGACTAAATTCATTCTCGTTTTGTAATGTTTGAGTGTTTGACTCTGAATGGCTTAGTGCATTATGTGTGGCAACTGGCAAGTGGTAACCATATCTACCTGAAGTTTACCTCCTGTTAAAATGTTAAAATATTTTCTGTAATTTTGGCTGTACAAACAGGAAGGAGTTAGATGCAGAATAAGATAGGGGTCATCTGCACGATAGTTTAACGATGGTTCGTGAGGAGGGCCTTTTCCTCCATTACTATGTTATGCCTTACCCAATCCATGGCTTCCATCCTGGAAGCAACGCTACCAACAGGAGATGTATGGCTTTTCAACACGCACAGCTAGATGACACTGTGTTTGTGGATTAATCAGGATGTTTTCTGTTTGTAGAAAAACAAATCGATTTGTTGTTGGAGCTCAAAACCTCTTCCTTCTAACTTGCCGTTGGTCTGCCCAAGTCGTTCTGTTTCTGCTCTACTTTAACAGGACTGGCAATATTGACTTATAGTTTAAGAGTATCATTAACATTTCTCCAGTTTTGATAGTGAAAATCAACCTAAATTTATTTGGTTCAGCCATTGGAAAAATCATCAACACATGTATAATTCTCATAGAAACTAACCTACTTGCAGCTCTGCCCAAAAATCGAAATATTAACACATGTTTTAGAAAGCAAATAGCCCAGTTAATTCACATGTATGCTGTCACGTAGGTGTGCATAGTGAAATGGCTAAGGTCTCTCCTCACTGCCGTTGCTTTCAGCATGGACAGATCGAATTGGGTAAGGCAAACTTTGCCGTACCAGGGGTAAAGGCAGAGGATACGGATCAATTTGGCACTCCCTTACGTTCAGAAACATACATTTCTTCGGTGTTGAAAAAAATAGGCAGATCAGCGGATTAATCGTCAACCCGATTAATCAGCCCCACCAATTAATCGGCTGTATAAAAGACAGACACTAGGGTTGGTCACTTCTTTCCCACTTCTTTCCTCTGAACCAGCGTTTCCCTCACACTGTCCTGCTGCTATAGTAGATCTGGTGATTGCCGCTCCTGCCGGCCTCGCGTTAACGCCTGCTCAGATTCGTCGGCGCGACTGTCGCTATGGTCTGCCGCGCTAGATGTAGTACCGGCAATCCATCTGCCGCAAACAACTTAGGGCATGTCAGATTCTTTTTGACATCTGCAGTCTTAAATATGTGACTTGAATTATCGATTTTGTAATGATAGTAAGCAAACCAACAGAAAATCCTAATGTTTGTGAAATTTGCACGACCAGTTTATTTGTGACATTTTCATATGAAAAACGTCCAATGCAAATGTATTCATTCCATTGTATTGTGTGAAATGCAGCTGATATTCGTATAGTTTCAGTGCAAAACTTTTGTGGTTGGGTGAATGTGCTAGATGCTAGTTTCTGACTTGATATGCATATTTTCATGCTATTATGTGAAACACGGCAAGGGTAATGTAGCAGTATATGTTGGTGTTCCTGTTCAGCTAATTTCATAAACATTCTTACGAATACATTTTCTTAGGAGAGATTTGAGGATTTACCACTAAAAAATTTGTGCTATTTGATTATTTGTCACTTGTGTGAATGATAAGTGAGATCATCTGAGTCTATCACTGTGAGCCAAAGAGACAAATAATCGAAGCTATTTTTTAGGAGTGGTAAATCATCAAATATTTTTTCTTTTCCTAGCGTTCTTATTTGTATTCCTCTATTTCTTTGGTTACGGTTTCACAAAAATAAGGATATATCGCACGTTACCATTTTTAGCAGGAGAGAATGAGGTCCTCTACAGGAGATTTTTTTTATAAATAATATTTATTTTTATGAAATTTTAATCCTGGTTTGCGAACTCAAAAAATAGGAAAAATGCGCATCGGTCGACACTTGAAGTGTCCACAGAGTCTCTGTCGATAGTTGAAAAGTCGATAGAGAGCTTGACATATGATTTTTTATTAAAAAAATCGCCACGCCAGCGCCACGTGTCGCGTGGCGTAGGAGGCGTTTCAAATTGTAGCAGTGGGCCCTTTGTTGGGGCGTACAAGGCGGGGCGTTTTAAATTGTAGCTTCACGTCTCGGTATGACAAAGTCCGTATAAGGCGGGGCATTAGATGGTGGTATCAAAGCAAGAATTGGTCTTAGGATTAAAACCTATTGACCCTAAGGGTATAATTTCATATTTATAATATTTATAAAAAAATATGTTTTTTTTTATTATCAGTTTATAAAATTTTAATTTGTTACTTTTATCTTTAAAATTTTGTAAATATGGTGACATGACCTGTATATTACTCTTAGGGTCAGGGCTTTGATGGTTTCGTTTGACTGTTGCGGGAGATGGTCGAGTATCTCGCTTATGCTACACTCGATTACATTGGCTATGTTTTTGCTGCTTCATCGTATCCTTGGCAGTTGTTTCTCTTGACCATATAGTTGTTCAGTAAACACTACACGATTATTTGTCCCACTTCCACTTTAGCTATGCAGGATGTAGCTTGTTTTGATATAGGTTAGCTTCGTCAGTTACACCATGGCTATATGAGTGTGAGCCAGTTTTGTTTCTTGCCATCCATCGAGTATGGATCCACTACTTTTACCTATCCGTGCATTTGTTAGGAGGATTACCCCTCTCTCATGATATTAGCTCGGTCCACTCAGGTCTAGGACTGTGTGTATCGAAGTCTTCTCGTGGCATACGTCATTTTGGAGGCTGAGGCGATGTATCTTAGAGGGTTGGTCTATTCAGCACCCTCTCCACCAGTTGAGCCTATAATATTAGTTGTATCAGTTAAGCTTGCACCTGCATTAGTTGTATCTATTTTTTAGAGCCGGTGGTCTCTGCACCAGTATTTCTTGTGGTGTCTGCAGTCGTAGATCCTATTGCACATGTCACATTAGTATCTCATGCGCCTACACTTGCTCTATCATCTAGTTCTCAGCTGCTCCACCCTATTTTTCCTAGAGATGATAATGGTGAGGACACTGAGATAGATTATACACCAGATATACCATACTATACTCTAGAGTCACCTGAGTACACACCCGAGATTCCTTTCGTCGTTGAGTATCGTGTTCAGTTTGTTCTCATAGGCGAGTCTCTCGATGCACATGTAGATGATAGCACCCTTCTGCTGAGCCATCACTTGTTCATTCTGATGTATCTATCGGTATTGCTGTACCAGTCTCTGCTTCAACATCCGCTTCAGCTCTAGCTCTTTTAATAGCATGTCAGTTGGAGATTATAGTTATCAGTGATGATGATTCAGAGGAGGATCTCGTGGAGTTCGAGCGGTACCCAGATAATACTGAGGAGTAGATTTCTACTTCAGAGAAAAATCTGAGGGGCTAACTGTTGCTGTATCGCGACAAAGCCTTGGGCCATGCCTTTTAGAGCTTGAATTTGAGCTTTCATTAACTGGGCTGTATTAAGTGGTGAGGTGGAGGTGGAGGAATATTGGGTTGCGACAGAGGTGGTGCATTCCGTGATGTTGCCTCTTGAGAAGATTCTTCCGCCTGAGACTGCTCTTAGTTTTGATTCATGTCTTCAAAACCAAGCTGAATAGGAGCACAAATCTGACGGCGGTCTCCTCTAGCCATCTAAACCAATGAAACAAGTAGCTATAATGATCGGTGCTAGAAAATAAAAATATAATGCAAATACTATTTTATAAAAACATTAGTGCTAAAAGCAAGTACATAAAGAGGTGATCTAGTCACAAACATACTCGTACATTGACTGAGCAAACCAAACATCCAAAAGTCAGTACATTCATGACTCTATCTAGACCCATAACCCATAAGGGGTTATTGCTATAAAAAGGTATCGAGACATCTACATCCACTCTAATCTATCATTTATTGCTGAAGTAGAAGTCTACTCCTCGGTATCATCTGGGTACAGCTTGAACTCCTCAGGGTCTTTCTCTGAATCATCATCATTACTGGTAACTATGATATCTAACTGACCTGCTGTTGAAGGAGCTGGAGCTGAAGCGGATGTTGAAACAGAGATTGGTACGGCAATCCCGATAGATGCACATGGTGGAGTAAGTGTAGGTGCATGAGGTACTAAGGTGGTATGTGCAATAGGATCTAAGTCTGTAGACACCACAGGAAATACTAGTGTGGGGACCACTGGCTCTACAGGATTAGGTATAACTGGTGCAGGTGTAGGCTTGACTGGTATAACTAGTACTATATACTCGACTAGTGGAGGGGGTGTTGGATAGATCAACCTTTTAAGATACATCACTTCTTTCTCTAGAATGTCGTATGTCGTAAGGAGACCTCGGTGCACATGGTCCTAGGCTTGAGTGGACTAAGCTAGTATCATGAGAGAGGGGTCACCCTCCTGACAAGTGAATGGGTAAGTAAAGGTTGCGGATCCATACTCGATGGATGGCAAGAAATAGAAATGGCTCGCACTCAGATAGCTATGGTGCAACAGGCGAATCTGACCTATAGTAAGATGAGCTACATCCTGTATAGCTAAGGTGAAAGTAGGGCGAGTAACCATTTATTGTTGACTGGACAACTGTGGGATCAAGGGAAACAATGCCACCGTCATCTGACAAGAATACAGTGGAGCAGTAGAAATAAAGCCAGCATAGTCGGATATAGCATAGTTGAGATACTAGGTCATCTTCCGTAGCAGTCGAACAAAATCATCGAAGCCTTGACCCTAAGAGTAATATATCGGTCCTGTCGCTATATTTACAAAATTTTGAAGGAGAAGTAACAAATTAAAATTTTATAAACTAGTAATAGAAAGAAGCATTAATCTTTTATAAATATTTTAAATATAAAATTATATTCTTAGGGGTTTTGATCCTATGACTAATTTTTTATTCTGATATCACCATGTAACGTCTCGTCTTGTATGGATTTTGTCGCATCTAGACGAGATGTTACCATTTAAAACGTCCCACCTTATACACGCCTAGTAGAGGGAGGCACGAGGCGGAGCGACACGTCGGCCGGTGCGAGCGTGGGCTGGTGGCTAGGTGGCATTTAACTGCGCGGCGCACGAGCGGCTTGGCGGGTGACAACATTTAATTGCGCAGCGCACGAGCGGTCGTCGTGGCGTCGGGACTGGTGCATACGTGAGCGGGCGACATTAGTTGCTAGCGATGGGGACCTACAGGTGCGGGCCGTGAATCGGTGTGGCAATAAATGCACATGGCTAGCTTAGGCAGGCCGCCGTTGCCGCGCGACGTGGCTGGTGTGGGCATGGTGGTGGTGGGTAAGACGACTGTTGGTGGGGCATGGAGCGCGAGCGGGCGATGTGGAGCGCGACTGAGCGAGCAATAAATGGGAATCGTAAATGCGCGAGCGAGCGATCGGACGGTGCGGAGCGCAAGGAATCGGGCGTGGGTGGGCGTGTCGCGGCTCGGTCGCATAGCGGGCACGGTTGCGCGGCACGGCGGGCGCATTGGGGCTTGGGCAAGCGGGGCCACGGCACAGTGGCCGCCGTCATGCGTTGCGTCGGGGCGTGGGCGATTGGCCGTGCGCAGCGCGGCAGGGGCCGCTCTGACAGTTTAACTATTAAAAGATGCTGTTATAGATGGTCATATGGGTCGAGGCACGAAGATTTTGGACCAGCCTAGGCCCAGTACGGTCCGTCTTTCATCGGGTCGGACTGGCTTAGCACGAAGCATCGAGCCATGCCTGGGCCAAGAGGTTAGCTCATGGGCTAGCCATGCCTGGGCCAAGAGGTTAGCTCATGGGCTGGTCTAGCACGGCCCAATTTTAGAGACAGGCATGAGGTTGGTCTGATACTTGAAAAGACTAGCAAAATCCTAGCCTAGCCCACAAGCTGCTAACCTTACCGTAGGCCATATAAATACCGCAGCCGAGCCACTCGTGTGACATATCGCTTGTTTTCCCAGACCCTAACCCTACCGTAGCCAGGCGCCCAAGCACGATCTAGTGACGTGGTGCAGCTCAGGCGGCGGCACGATGCTGCGCATGCGGATTCATCGTGTAGTGAAGGCGGCTGCGCGGGACAGCGCAGGCGGATGCGTCGGGTAGGGGAGGCGGCTGCGTGGGACAGCGCAGGTGGTGACGCGACGTAGATCTTGCGGTGTCGGGTCTCCTATCCGCCCCCGTTCCCTTCGGGTTCTGACCAGTCGCCCTCTCCGGTCGACCTTGATCCGCTAGAGCCCGCAGCCCCTCCCCTCGGTCCTCGATGACGGGTGATAGTCGACTGATCTCACCACCGCTCCCTCCCCTCGGCTAGTTGCCTCCTCTTCGATCTGTCGCTATATTATATGATTCTTTGATTTTTGTGATTTATGCATCTGTTTGTGCGACTTTGCATTCTAGGATGTGAATTGGGTCCCAATTATTGGGATGTGAATTTGTAATGCGACCTAGAAATGAAGTTGTAACCGTGTTCGAAATAGAATGAGCCATGGGTTAGCACGAGCACGTCGGGACATCGTGCTTTCGGGCCGGGCAGGGCTAACCTGGCCTGATTTTTTATGCACTCAGGCCATGCTTGGGCTGAGGCCTTGGCCCGTGGGCTGGCACGGCACGGCCCGATGACACAGTCGGATCGTGCTGGTCCGGGCATGAATTTGATCGGGCAACCTCGTGCCTAGACCTGGCAGCCTATTTGGCCACCTAAACCCTAAACAATTCAACTGTCGATAGAGACGTTGACTATGACACTGAGCCATTTGTTAAAGCATTGAACTGTCGATAGAGGCTCTATCGACACTTGGGACGTCGATAAAGTCTGTTGATATTTCAATGGCCGACAAATGGTTATTTCTGCTATTTTTTGATATCGCATATCATAAATGAAATTTCGTAAAAAAATATATTATTTATAAAAAATTCTCTATAGAAGCCCTTTCATTTAACAATTTTTAGGCATTGTGTCAATAGGCCTATCCTGGTCCATCCTACTACATGGGCTGAGATTTTAGTTCATTTTCCTGTCTCATACACATGGATGTGCCAGGATTGAGCCCATCAAAGAGGCCTTAGGGGATTGATAACCTATTTTCTTCCTGTATATTGACATGTGAACTGATTGGTATGACCATATTACCTGGTGAATTATGTTTTATTTTCTATGGAGCAGAAGCTTTAAAGAATACGAAGGGCTATAGTTTTGTCCCTTATAAATAGGGAAAGTTAGTAAATTTGCTATTATAATTTCCATGGTCTGGAAAT
This sequence comes from Zizania latifolia, assembly GCA_000418225.1. NCBI lineage: Eukaryota > Viridiplantae > Streptophyta > Magnoliopsida > Poales > Poaceae > Zizania > Zizania latifolia. Next base: position 140,354 of record KE372132.1, on the reverse strand, counting down.
ATACTATTGATATGACAGGGTCACCGTAGTCAGGTAGGGGCCTCCACAATAATGGACAGTGACATTCTTTAAATGTTTGAAAATTCTAATGCTATATATCATTTATTGCTTTTCTTATTAATCGTGCATGTCGGCTCAACTGCAGGTTGCAGATAATTACAACAGCTTGACATGTTAAAGGGAACCTGTTACCCGTTGCATATAAATTTGGTTAAACCATCTATATCATTCTTTTATGAATCTGAGTAACAATGTTGGTTGCCAGGTAAATCTATTTCCATTTTGGACGAGAATATCTTGATTATATTGTCCGATCTGTACTCATTTTTGTGGTGTATTATAGTAGATGCGGTGATTTGTTAACCTTTTAGATAGCAAAATTCTTTTTATGTAAAAATTTCTTAAAAAAAACTTTTTATGTAAAAATTTCTTAAAAAAATTTCTTAAAAATTTGTTAACCTGTTCGTTGCAATTTCTTAAAAAAAACTTTTTATGTAAAAATTACTGAAAATTTTATTTTAAAGCCGTTTGTTAACCTTATAACATTAAACTAAACTTGAAATTAAAGAGTACGGAATAGGCTAGCAGAAGCAGGCATCATTACCTACTGTCCCGAAATGAATGAATACGACGCCGCGGATTTTGGTTCGATTCGTACACTGAAATGATCGACGGCCGAGCTATTATACGGCCAACAAAGAAAAGAATAATAATCAACATCACTTTTTAGATGTAATAATCAAATATTTCGATTTCAACGAGAGAACGGCCCATTAAGCGTCGACCGAAAGACTAGCGGCCCACATAACACATGCTTATACATGGACGACTCAGTCGCTGCTCCTGGTCATGAAAGTAGCAGCAGCCTAGTGCCCTAGTTCACATCTATCAATGCCAACCAACCTACCCATTACAATGTGCCGCCGGACAATATTCTAACGCCCAATAACGGCTCAAAATGCAAAATGCAAATAAGCGACCAGTTCATTGCTAGCAAAAGGAGAAAAAGAACAGAACATCTACCACATAGCAAGACCTAGCAGGCTATCAGCAGCCTATAGGAGTGTTTATCAGCACTCAGAAAAGGCAGCAAGCAAAAGGAAAAAACAAACTACCTTTACAACGGCAAAAATACAGGTAAAATAAAGGTACCCCCTAACCCCCTAAAGTCAAAAATACATTAGGCTTTAACCAAAATCCAGTCAAACTTTAGAAGCTTTGATCGTTGATATCTTTTAAAGTACTTAGTTGAAAAGCATAAAAACGGTACGAGTAGATTTATCTTTGACGACTCATGGCAGTGAAGTATGTATACACAGTAATCACACTAAAGATGTGAGGCTTTCAGAAGAACACGATTGATATAGAGAACATTTGCGATCCTAAGAAAATGGGTCTTACTCCAACAAGAGCTCTTTCCAGCAAACGGCCCCTGCTTTTGTGGAAGACAAAAGTCTCATAACCTGCAGAAAAGGGCAAACTTATGTTGTTCATGGCATTGGCTCAAGATAAGCTTAAGATAATATTTACAGCAAATGATTGTTTTTTTCAGCTGAGGCTACCAAGATACGTAGGAGATTCGTGTTACATATTATAATGACAAACCGTTTCTATATTTAAAGTTGAGGCCTGCAAGCATAACTGTTATCAAGTAAATGTGTCAATGAAGTATCTTCAAACAGAAGTTCAATGAAGTCAACAGAAACATAAAGTAGCACATAGTCCTTCCTTGTGCTATTGCTGCCAAAGGACCAAAAGATTGAAGGCACATGCATATACATTTTGTTCCTTTTTGCTTCGTGAGTGTCTTTATTGAACAGGATCAGCACAGAAGGCACAGAATCATAAAAGTCAACTTCTTTCTACCTACAATGTATATGGTTCATCCTCCACACTGGTCATAATAGCTTTTAATAAATGATAAAAGTTGCTTGAAAACAACTTGGTAGCACTTCTCAATTTATTGAATGTGGGGGATAATGTAAGCCAGGTCACATAAAGGAGTAGTTCAACTCATGGGGTTAAAATATCCTAAAGACAGGACAAGTGACAAGTGACAAGCATACAAAGCCATTTTGGAACTAGAGAATAATCAGCAAGCAATTGGATAATGCAAGAATGCAGCCCCTCCTGGAGGGCCACACACAGTTTTGTAAAATCCATGAGCATACTTTCAGAGCCACCATATATGTGGCGCCTTTTTCTTGAAAAATATACTCAGCATAATCAATTCTGTCACAAAAATTTCACATGTCAAATAGCATGATTTACCTTATGGAGGAAAACAGCTTGCGGACGGCTCCAAAGATTTCTTCTGCAGTTCCCATTGCATTTATCTGCATGCCATCAAACAAGTGTTCTCAGATAACCTAAATATCTTAACAATGATATACAGACTTAGAGAGAATACATTTGCAGAGACAAATCCTGGTTTGCATCACTTCTTGAAGAAATACAGTTGCTAACAAATCATGGCTCCTTTTATCAAGGAAAAATCATTTATCTATCATCTAATAAATCGGTAATCTCACTTCCTTTCACCCACATTGTAGAAAATAGAAGTCTTACAACTATATATATATATAGAGAGTAAAATACATGACCGGTCCATAAACTTGCGTCGAGATGTCAAGTAGGTCCACGAACTTAGAAAATGCAGATTAGGACGCCTAAACTTATCTAAGTGATCTAATCTGGTCCAACCGCGCGTTTGACCCTCTCCGCGCCTACGTGGCTTGCCAGGTGGCGCCTCCATGGCGATACATCATCTCTTTTTTACGTTTTGCCCCCTACCCAGCCTCCCCCGTTTCTTTTCACCTCACTCCTCTTCTTCCCCGGTTCACTGGCCGGCGACGCCATCGGCGACCGGAACGACTGGTGCAGGTTAACCTCCACAACC
>KE372132.1:104874-126350 GCA_000418225.1 Zizania latifolia | reverse complement strand
CCCTCCGCCGCGACGCTTCCCGCGCTTCCTCCCGGCCGCGTCGCCGGCGGTGGCGTCCCAGTCCCACATCAGCGGCGGCGGCGGCGGCGGGGAGGAAGAGGAGGACAACGCTGCCACCGGGGTGCACTCCATGGCCGTGCGAGCTGGCGCCGGGATCTCCGGGGCTCGGTACTGGTTGGTGGATCAGGGAGGCGAGGGGGAGGAGGAGACCGGAGACTCGGGGAGGCCAGGGGTGGCGACGGCGAAGCGAGGGGGAGAAGACGACGCGGATTATAGAATAGGCCACTGGCTACACTACAGTGTGGAGGACTGGAGGTGGGGCTAGTCTTTCTTTGGTTTTTCTTTTTGTGGGGCCGTCTCAATACTTTTTTTCGTTTTAGTCCCTGGAAGACTGTAATTTCTAAATGCGGAGTATTAAAGGAGATAGGTGATTATAGAATATGCATGGGTTTGCTATGATTTTATGCACATGAGTTTATAGGTTATAAGTATCTGATTAGGATTGGGTCGAACATAGGTTGATCTTTCCGTATGCGGATACCCATAGATATGCCTAATTAATAATACCTAACGCACAAACATCTAGTTGTTCCACTTCACCCGACATAGACCCCGCGCACTTGCCCGAGGGTTTTTTGTTGAGCTTTGGTACCTGGTGGGTTTAAGACTGTTTCATGTGTGGGTTTTTGATGTGTCGATAGGTTTTGTATCCATTGCCATAGATAGGGGGAGTAGGTGATAGTTGACTAATGACTATAGGTGCGTTTGATTAAGCTATAAATTTTGAAAAAATTGTTATAAGTGGTGAGCTATGAAAAATTATTTAATTAGAGTAGTTATAGATCTAGAACAATTCTATGAAACTTAACAATAGAAAATGATTTTATATCTCAATTGCACGATAGAAAAGGAGAGTAAACTCCTCGCATCCGTGTCAGGAGACAGCCATTGCAACAGATCTCATTAGAAGGCTTCTGCACATAGCGTAGCATGCTTGTTGCTGCATCACGCTCATGCGTGTTGAAAAGCCTCCGAGACCACCTTCATCGAGTAGCAACATATCATTATCATTAGCTCTTTCAGATGTGGCAATAGCCATGATCCTAGCCAGCTGCTGAGCTTGATTCACCATTTGTATTTGCATTTTTCTCAATCTTCAACTCCATACAATCACAAGATTTCCATTCCTTTATCTTTGTCTTAATACTTTTCTAAATCTAAAACCGTGCAAAAAGTCAAATTTGATTTATTTTTGACCGGGGTGAGCAGAACAGACAAGCATCCAGTGTCAAAGAATGGATGCTGACTCAGCACGTGTTAATCGTCGACCTCTTTTCTTTAAAACGTGAAGGCTTTGTTCCTGCGACGGTTTTGAAATTATCGCTAGCCTGTGTTCAGTGTCAGCTGAAGGGTTAGCGTTGGAGGTCGTTTTCTGTTTCTTTCAGCCGTCTTTTCGTCTTGAAAACAAGAACAGTTCTTGAGTTTTGATTGATGGGATGGATTTAGTGAGATGATGATGATGATTATAAGGTGATCCACTCCATTATCGCAAGATTTCCCCCCTTGCTTGTTGCTTCTCTCAGACTCTCTGCTTCACAATTTTCTAGACCTAGTCAAAAAATTTAGTACTGTACTGCACATTTGCACTAGTTATTAGTGTGCATGAGAAAAATATTATTGTTGATCAACTTTGGTTTTGGCAACCAAAATCTGCACACGACGTTTCGACGGCTTTTAGGTCAGATCCGAGGTGTGTAAGCATATCCAGTTTCGGCTAAAAATATTGTGCTTTTGGGTAAATTGATCTGTGGAAGATCTGTCTGATGACGCAGAACAGCAACCACGTCATCCACTTGATTTTGCTCGCGACGAGTATTTTGTTCCTGTGATAACTAGGAATAAGATGAGATAATAGTAGTTTTGTAAGATGAGCAGCAATAAAATGGTTTTATTTAGTTGTTTTGTTGATAGAACAGGACGATCATCTGGTTCGGTGTTAGGTTGAGAGGAAGAGGTGGGACATGATAACTCTAAAATATCATTAACTAATTATATTATCTAAAGAAAATAATTAAAATTTTATAAACTATAACAGTACATGTTCTTACTAATTAACTAAGCTATTCACAATTATTTTTTCCTTAATATTATCTAATTATATACTAATTGTTCCCATTAATACTAATAGTAGATAGTTATCACTAATAGATACAAAGTTTATCCTAATATTCACTAATTAACTATAAGCATGCTACTTATCACTAATCAATATTAATTTAGTCCTAGTTGCTCTCGTATTCCTCGTTGGGACGATGCCATTTAGAATTTATTTGGAACAATATTATTTTGGATCCAGAGAGAATATTTCTTCAAGTATAATAAATCTCTTTCGCCCTGTCCTACTTCAACTCACGAACCAAACACTCAAACAAGATCTCTCATCGCTAGACATCTCGTTCAGTTCCACCCCATCCCACCAACGGTCAAGGCTGCTAATCTTTAAGAGTAAATTTGTCATGAATCAGAAGCAAAGCAATCGTCATCGTTCTGAAGGAAGTACCGCTCTCCAAATCTATTTTCCTACGTTGCATACAGCTATTCTGTTGGTTTGTGATCTAAATTCTAGATATAAAGACAATGGACAATGTTTCTGTAGTAAAGCGGAGGCCCGTCGCAGGAGAAGATAGAAACAACAAAATTCTCGCTATAAAACCTTTCCGATATAGTGAAGTTTTACTGTTTCCGATATAGTGAAGTTTTACTGTAGCCGGTGTTCGTGGTTTTTACCCTTCAATTTGGAGAGGTTTTTCACGTTAAATATGTGTCTTTATTCGGTGTTCTGATCTGTGATTTTACGTCGTTATTTCTAACATATTCCCTGTCCAAAAAGGCTGTAAGCCAAAAAAAAACGCTATGCTCATCTTGTCTCTAGATTCTCCGTTTCACACGTGAAAAAATAAAGAGGCACGAGAGTACGAGACTCGCTCATTCGCAATTTCGCATCATGGACAATCGAAAAGAAAGAAGACGCCGAAAAATCAGATCACCATGACAGCATCCACAGAAAGTCTCTTTCTTAATCTCGCATTTCAGAGCTCAGGGTGTGCCTAATTGATTCACACTGTGTTTCATTGCAATCATGGCCTAATTCATTTCCATTTTATTTTTCCAGATTTTGGTAATCACGCATGCTCTCGATTTAGCTAACATGCAAGCCATGGTGGAGATCAATGCTGCTATTCGATGCAGCAGCAGAACTGGTAGAGGGGCGGCACGCACTGGCCTCCCTTGGGGTAGCCTCCGGCCGTCTGGCACCAGTAGTTGCAGTTCGGTATGTTCTGGCATTTGTCCTGGCACACGAACTTGCCCTCTCCTGCATCCATCAGAAAAAAAATCCCCAATGTCAGTTCATGTGTTCAATAATCAATATACCACCACGAAGTGATGAACTAGTAACAAACAAGAACGGTTCAAGTATTCTGATGCATGGGCTTTGATGGCTCCGTAGCATCAATAGATAGATGTAATTGTAATGCGCCAAGATCATTTATTAGCCTCTCTAGATCTGGTTCATCTAAAGAGAGTTGAGCTTGTTAAAGAGAATTAGCAACACCATTAAAATCAGGATTATGACTATCTCTCCAACATACTATACTGTTCAACTATATTGGTGAATTATTGGGAAAGTATTCGATTTTTTTTTAATATTGCAAAAATCCCAGATAGTGATAAAAAATCTTGCGATGAATACCTGAGGAGATAAGTAGAGCAGCAAAGGCTACAGCAATGACAAGGATCCTCCACACAACAGAAGAAAATGTTGCATCCATCTTGGCGCCAGTCACCACCGAATGCTCTTCTGCTTGGATTTGATGAATGGGTGATGCTGCATCGCAGTCATCTCTGATCACGTGTATATATAGCAACCGACAGTAAAGAGCCAATTTTGGTGAACGGCAGTAAAAAAGGATGTGCATTTATGACTGTCCTAAGTTGTAGTTTGCCATAATAGGTGTATTTATTAGATTAGCTAAACAAGATATAGAACTTAATTATGTGCCAAAGATAGTCATGCAATACCTCTTAATCAGCCACCTCTTTTCTACTTGCTGAATTAGGTCCACAATTACACATTGCTTAATGTAACACTGTTTTAGGCTGCAAAAGTTTGATTTTTATTGCCATTCACAGAATTAAAATGTGTTCCCGTTATATTTTCCTTCATTGCAGATTCATGGTACTGCAAGTTTAGAAGCACCTCCAACTGGTCTATGAGCTACTGCTGAGTGCTGGCGCAAAGCAAATGAGCAGTATTGTTGGAGTGTAAAGTCAAATCTTTTATTCAATTTGTTAGTTGGTGTGCGTACAGCAATAAACGAACAGATTCAGATTGTTCAAATGTGAGTCACAGTCTGTTTTACAAACCACACTGACCTGACAAGTGAGTAAGTGACAATCACACCATGTACACACAAAAGAAAAAGAAAAGAAAAGAAAAGAAACTGATCCAGTGTGCAATGAAGTACTATTAAAGAGAGCTGCTGAAAAGTTACTTCATGTTGCAATGCCTCGGTCGTTTATTTCACAACAGCTACCAGATAAGGCTCCCAGATCAATCTTATTATTACTATTCCAGTTTTTGCTGGTTTCGAAGGAACACCTTAGATCTTATATCAGCCTGGCAAAAGGATGAAAAGAAAAGCCAAATTAGCATCCAATATACGAAGTGCTGGCATGATAAAACTTGAGACATGCTATTTACAAAATTCTACCTGGCGAATGGGCTCAGGAACACGATAATTACTACAGAACCTCACTATCTCAATGGCTGAATCAAGCGAAATGCAAAGCCCAAGTGAGATGTAGATTGGCTTCAACAAACCAGGGCATGAGCGCATCGCCTAGGATAAGTTAATAGTTGATTTCCACTAACAGCAACCCTTTACTTATCAGCAAATATATGATAAATGAAGTGAATGACTCAGTAAGAAGTCTAACAAAGGATCTCCTACCGCTCCCCATGTTGTACCAGGCTGTTCAGTCAATGAAACTAATTCCTTGTTGCTGTTTTCTTTTACTTCAAGCTGTCTTCTCACTTCAGATTGGTTAAGGCCATCCACTGCGGCGCATGCCAGTCTTCTTTCAAGAAGCTAATGTCGAGCCCTCTTATATATGTCAACTTGCCCCTAGTATTACTCTGATCTGAATTTGAGCCCATTGGAGGTAAATGCCACCCAAAATCATCTTCAACAACGAGCTTACACTTGAGCACGCCTTGTGTTCTGCATCCAAGAAATAAATCAACAAGAGATGTGAACTGACTCCTCTTGATTGGTGAAGGGCGCAAAAAGGTATCCTTTGCCCATTCTTGTTTCTGCAGCATCAGCTCGCAACCATCTCCTCCTACAACTCCTTGGCTATTATCCATTCCTCTTGTAATAATGTAATCCTCACAAAACTGCAAATTCTTGCCCCGCAATCTGGGTATCCCAAAGAACGGTTGCAAAGCCTGAAAAATCTAGCCGTGTTCTCCATCAAATAATAATGATCTGAATTGGCAAATTCAGCAATAGGCCGCTTAAATTTGCACACTGCGGAATTGCGGGTCAAACAACCAATAGCATTATGGAGGAGCATGATATGATTAAGCTAGCTATCCATGAGCCTACCCAGCACTCAATTAACGGGATTTTTGATGATTTGCCATTCTCAAAATCCTCGATTAACCGGCGAGTCGCCGAGTCTTGATAAGTCAGGTGTGCTGCCAGCGGAGAAAATCAACGAAACAACGGAATAGTCAGGTGGAGAGAAACACCCCGCGATTCTCACCTGATACGGCGCCGTCGCCCGATGCCGGCGCCAAGCCTCTCCCCTTCCCCTTTTGTCGCGACCTCTTCTCCTGCAACCACAACTCGCGCCCCAGTCCCCACACGTAGCCGGGCTCTAGCCTGCCCGGAGACCGTGGCAATCCTCGTGATGGCTGGTGGCTTCCGGAGACCTCCCCGGGAGAGCTAGAGGACTCGGACTCGGAGGGGAAGATAGACGGCGGACGCCAGCGAAGAACAGGGAGGAAGAGGTCAGCGGGCCCGCGTGTCAGCGTCGTAGCCGAACTGACAGGCTGACAGGTGGGACCAAAGAAGGGATAACTGATTGGCCTTGTACCTATCGATAACTGTTCAGTCGATTGTAAGATTAAGCCATGCTGGACATTTTCTTCCCTTTCAAAACATCTGATGTGTTCGTACTTTTTTAAAATAAGTTTTTCTAAATGAGAGGTAATTTTGGTTTTTAGAATTACAAGTAAAATAAAACTGTTTTGCATTTAGAGCTTTCAAAATAGGGTATACATTTTCAACAAAATTTAATAACTGCATATTAAGCATACAATTAAAATTACAATGTTTATAATATCAACAACCAATTAACCATAAGTCATGTAACGTATGAGTTGGCGAATAGTATAATCAACCGCTCAAAAAGAATATAAAAAAAAACTATTTCAAGGTCATACCATACTACGAAATCATTCCAAGCTTTTTTGGACGATGTTGCTCAACCTCATCGCGTGATCGTGTTGCCTAATTCTTTTCTATACATGTTCTATCTCAAACTCTGAACTTTTACCGATCTCGGGTAATTGGTACTCTGAACATGCTGCGTACATCAATCCACACAAGAACTCAATTCCTGCGCATGGCTGCATGCATGCGCGCGCAGCGATCAGCCCGCTGCTCGGCCGACGTACTCGACGTCGAAGAGGAGCGTGGAGTTGGGCGGGATGACGCAGGAGGTCGGCTCCCAGCCTCTGCACCCTGCCCCTCTCGCGCCGTAAGCCAGCTCCGGCGGCAGCCTCAGCGATCTCTTACCACCTGAACATTCGCCGCACGCGTCGAAGCAACTTCAGATTAATTCTCACGCTAGAATGCTAGATCGATGGTAAATCGAGGTAAATCTGAAAGCGACTCAATAGTTCATTTCAGAATTTATTGCAGGTTCTGTCAGAGCAAGTAGCAACACGCAGCACGTACCGGCAAGCATCGGCGGGATGCCTTCGCCGCCGACGATGCCCTGGTCCCATCCTTTGATCAACTGAAAAGGTTGAAGTTGCAATGGTGATCTCAGTATCAGAGAGGAGCCTAGCTAGTTCGTCGTCTAGCTGCGTAATCTGTTACGATGTTTTAATAGATCTTGCAGAATTCAGGCTCAGAGCTAGCTTCCATGGACACGAGCGTTTCGTCATGGCTGTGAAAGGCATCGACTTTTACCAAATGGGACCATGGAAGATGCTACGCCTGCTGCTTGATTAGTTACCTCTCCGACGCCGACGCGGATGGTGAGTGGCTCCCCGCGCGCGTAGCTGCTGTCGAACACCGTGCCGTCCTCCAGCCTCCCGGTGTAATGCGCCTGCATGGATGATGGATGCCCACACACGGCGGAGCAGAGATTAGCGACATCCCGAGACTTCGGCTCGCCGGCGTCCAGGCCGGTTACTGGCGTGCTGCGCCTACCATGATGAGCTGCCCTTGCTCGGCGGCGGCGCCGGTGCCGATGACGCGGTCGCAGAAGGCGAGCCCGGAGGGTGTCACCTCGAGCGGGCACTCGACGGAGGCGTCTGCCACCGCGGGGAGAACGCGGGAGAGGATGGCTGCGGACAGCACGGCGGCCACGGCCTCGCGCCGGCGGAGGATGACACCTCTCGGGTTGTTCCTGGAGGCCACGGAGCCGGCGTTCTGTCTCGGAGGCTGGTGAGAGGAGGAACGGGAGGAAGGTTTGGCGGTGGAGTTTGGGAGGCTGAGGAGGAGGCGGGAGAGCGGCGAGGCGGAGGTGGAAGCGGCGGAGGGAGCCATGGCTGCCGCCTCCGTTCTGCCTCAGTTCATTCCAAGCTTCAGAACAGAGAGCAGAGCGTTGCAACGGATAAGGTAAGGTCTTTTCCAATAGAAATTTTAAAGATTTTTTTTACAAAAACCAGTTTATTTTATCTAAATTTTATCTATATTTCTTTGGTTCAAACAGGTCTGTCTGGGTTTCAGTTTTTGACCGTCTCGTAGTGAAATTCACGAAACTCAGAACAACGTAGTGAAATTCACGAACTCAGAACGAAGATGGATTTTTTCTGATGCATCCAAGAAAAACATCAATTACCAAAATTTTTATAGCAGGGAGAAATCACTTTTTTTGTGACATATCTTTAGAGGGTTTTCATTGAACTTCATGAACATTCTTTCAAGCCATATACCTGCCATGAGCATTCTTCATGTTGGACCGTTGGTAAATAATATACAGAAAAATATAAGAAAATTTGTTCTCATGTCATAAGTTAGTGTTATTTGTTAATTTGTCCGTACGTGTAACAACACAATGACCACAAAAATAATATTGTTCACTCGTTTCTGGGCTAATCTGAGCTAGGACGGGGCGACGGGCTGATATTTTGCCTGAATCTGTCCTACTCAACATCAGCTGGGCCAATTACCCAACAACACAAGTAGAGTCCATAGAACTTGAGCCCAAGACGGATATCCTAGGTTCAGTAATCAGTAGTTCAGGACGGCAAGCTCTTCAGTTGTTGTGACATACCTGTCATCAGTTCGAGCCTCCTCCTCGTCGTCTCGTCGTCTCTTCCACACACGCCGCCCGGTGATGGCTGTCTGCATGTGCAGATGTGCTTGCTTTCGCCTGACCAAGTCGATCCAGATCGGCAGCCACGGCAGATTTCGGGCCCGGCATCTTTCCACACATATTACAACTAGTTTTTTTTTTAAGATATAAATTATTTAGAAGATAAAATTTATTGTTCAAATAAGATACAAGTTTATATTAGGTATTGTTAGTGGAAAAACATATGTTTTAAGGTTTTTCGTGATTATTTTGATCTCCAATGTACTGTATAAAAAATTATTCTAAATAATAATATCATCAGTTAAACACCAACTCAAATAAGACATCTAACTTTTTTGAGTTTTTTTATATCCACTTAATTAGACTGTTAAGTTTAAACTAGCTTATAAGGAAACTAAAACCAAAACAAGTGGCATTCGTTTGGCATTGGGAAGGAGAAGAAAACCGAAAAAAATCTTGAGGGACAATTAATCAAGAGTCGCTCCTCTGATCACGGTGGAAACTGTAACGCATTACGCATGTCGATGTCAGTAGTCAGTACTGTTTTCAGACAGGCAACGTGTTATTCTGGTATTCATTCATGGTGTAAACACAGGCGCCGTTTGAATAAGAGAATTTCCAGTCTTGTAAGATCTTGACAGAATTTCTTGAAGCAGGCGGCGAATGGATCAATACAGGGACACTGGCCAGAATGGACAATGGAGTCGCTGACCTGCTCATGATCTCTCTCTCTCTCTCTCTCTCTCTCTCTCTCTCTCTCTCTCTGCTTTAGGTCGCTTGCTGCACTGCACTGCACGCGCACTAGCCTAGCACTCGCAAAATCGGCTACTGCTTGTTGCTTTGCTAACCACACGAGCGCACACTACAGGGACATGAAGTCATCTCATCTTCTGCAGCTAAAGCGAAACGCCTCCAACTCCACGAGAAAACCCCGTGACAAGAACGTCCACAAGCTAGCGAATCTGCGAGCAAATGCATCATGCATCATGGCAAGCCAAATCCGAGGATTTAATTCGCGGAAGGTGGCTTAACCCAGAGCAATGAGCCATCCTTATCCACTGCACAAAAGACGAAAAGAGTCCTGTAGGCAAGTGCAGTGCTTGCAGAGTTTCAGTTGCAGGCTCAACTGTGTTTGACCTTCCACTGTTGCAGCACTGCCAAGTGCCAACCACTTCAAGATCCAGCCTTTTTTTGGTCCTGGATGCGTGTTAGCGTCATGGTGTTTTGGCCTTTTGGGGTCTCATAAAAATTTTCTTTTGACGCCGTCAGCTGACGACAAGGAGGACGAGGATTCAGTACGGGCAATTTAAGGGCCGTTTGGTTTGGGTGTTGCCTTTAAAACGAAGCTGCTCTCTTTTGTTTGTTTAATTTTGTCACTGGAAACGCAACGCACGGCTGTGTGCTAATGGTACCAAAGTGGCATTAGTGCTGGGTGTTGTGTTATAATTGTGTTCATGGACCATTGCACGTGAGTCCTCTCAAAATTGATTTGCTTGAGACAGAGGAGGAAGGTGCACATTCTAGTATATACGTCGTGCAATAATGTAATATACTTCGCCATCAACTGAATAATAAGCTCAGAAATGCATTTGTCACCATGTAATTGAGTGGGAATGGTAACAATGATTTGTATGGTAGACATTAAGACACTGATTGTCACAACTTTGAATCTAAGATTTTTTTAATCTGATCAAACCTAGTTAAAAAATCACAAATCTAGAGCTATGAATTAAAAATATTTAGTTAAACAATTTAATTTTAGTTTAAACTAAAAATAAAAGTTTAAACTATTTTAATTTACCGTATAAACTCTATTGATCTTTGGGCTGGAGTCCTAAGATTGTCCTAAGATTTTCTGAAATCCTCAGCTCTGCCACTGTAAGTGAGCTAGTTGCTCTTCTGCCAAATGCGGTATATTTTGGGCATATCTCAGTCCATTTCTTTGAGCAGAAAAGATGCTCCTTTGAGTAAGTATCAATTTTTAACAATAAATAAATACTTCAATTGATTGTATTTTAGATATAATCGTTATTAGTGAATTTACATATATTTTTTTTATCGTCCGGCTATCATCTTCACGTTACTTATCTTTTAACGATTTTATTCTACAAAATATACCGTAAAATTGCTAATGAAACTAGCAGCGGCAAAAAAGATGCTGCTCGGTGGAGTGGACATACGTTGCAGATACGTGGATGAGATTCAGTTTCAGTTGGCGAGTTGCATCAGCAACATTAAACGGCGAGGATTCGGTTCGCCAACTCCATTTTCCCCTCGTTACTCTCACTTCTCCCCAATGCATAGTTGCATACTCGAGCTATATACTAAACTTGCATCAGTTTCACGGGTGGCATCGCTTCAATACCACAGTACGACAGTACAAGTGTACAACAACACCACGAACAGCGAAATGAAATACACTAATACCCCCCTTAATTACCTACATATACGGATTGCTTGTCGGATTAGGTGATGGCACAATCAAACTGAGCTGCCTAAGCCAACTTGCCTGCTGCAAATTCTTCATGCCATATTGCCATGCTCATGCATGATGCATCCTTGCAGCGTCAACCGTCAGAGCTGAATAAATAATGGACGACACTGGCATGCTTGGAGAATCTAAGAATCTTTTGGAAGCTGGAATAGAATTGGTGTCGTGTCGTGTTCATGGCGCGCACGTGTCAACTTTAAAACTGCTTTTATTCTTCTTGTAATCTTGTGTTGAGAGTTTCTTCTACGAAGGGGCTACTCCCTTCAACTGGGCAACTGGCTCGTGTCTGAACTCTGACAGAGCTGGCTGACTGACTGTATATGGACAGCCCGTCTGCTACTGTATCAGAGTATTCTTGTACCACTGTACAATTCAACAACTACTTGTATTTCTGTATTCCTCAACAAACCTTGATAGTTTAGTTCGAATATTAAAAAAAACTCCAACTTTTTCCCAGTGGGGTAAATCACGTGTGGTTCTCTGAAATTTTTACTGCCGAAGGCCTGAAGAGTGAAGCCGATGCACAGGAACGATCTCGTTTCAGCGAAGTTATTCGAATTGAAATTCTCGCACGCATCTCGAAATTGATTGATTCATTGATTGCAATATTTCAAACTCGAAACAGTTCTCTGAAATTACCAGTAATAAGATACCAGGAGGGAGGAGAAGAAGAAACAGTGGTCCTGATGAAATCAATAAGCCGTGTTCAGTGGATCCGCGAGGTAAACGTCGGCTATCTGCTCTGTGCAGGACAGGGGAATCTTCTCATATCCGAAGTAGATACGGATTTGTGATGCACTGCAACTGCTGTTCTTGATGAGATTTGGAGTTCGGAACTTGAACTCCCAACCAACGAGTCATGAAGAAAGATTTGAATCTTTTTTCTCAAAACAGTTTTAAAATTATAATGCTCCGTGGCTTGAATCTGAAAATTTTGACGTAGTAAAACCAAGTTTTGTACTTTTGTTGGCATGATTAATAGTTCTAGAGTGGCTTATTTTTTAAAAACCAGAAAAAAAGTATGAGAATATTTTTTTCACTAACGGAACCCATGGCAAAATTCGATCAGAGGAGAAAAAAAGGGGAAAAAAAAGAAAAAAAGTGACCATTCTATATTTGAAGGATGATAATTTCACGAGTAAAATACTCCATATTTGCAGCTACTTGTCAATTTTGCGTGACTATTCAGAGTTTTTTTTATCTTTTTAAGCAACGTCAAAGTGATTAGCTCTTATACTTTCAGCTACAATCCCAATGATTGGACTCTTATGCTACGTAATCAGATATTTTTAAAAAACACATTAGTAAATAACTGTTACTCTTAGGTCAAAATTGATAGGTACACACAAACCGAAAGGGCACTAAAAATCGCTCATTCTCACGCCATTTCCCATTAAATTCGTTTTTTGCCAATTAACCCTTTAGATAAAACTGTTGTGTGACATCCTCTAAGAAATGGAATGTTTTAGACAACCTTTTCGACTGAACCTTGATTGCCACCACATTTTATAGCAAAGCATGATCCATAAACTTTGCATGTCGCCCCTGCCGCTTTTACACCAATTAAGACAGTCCACTGCATTTCTCATTGCTCATTTCAGTACGTGTCTCGATGCTAACCACTATTTCTTACTTCTTATATAAATCGTTTTAGATTGATACATAATAATTAAATAATTAACTCAAATGATTTTATTGTTTCTTATTTATTTTACATTAGAAAGGTTGATTGTTTATTTATTAGAGATGTACCATTTATTCAAGAATGACAAAAGTGGAAGAAAAAATAAAAATGCATTGAAATTCTAAAATAATATATATTTAAGAAAGAGTTAAGAAAGATAAAACGACTTATACATGGAACTGAATGAGTAAGTATAGGCTAAGGCAAGCATGGATATTCAGTGAAAGCTTCAAAGAATTTTACAGGACCTTCCAACCCTCCAACCTCTATCTATATAAAAAAGGCCACAATAGAATTAGAAAAGTGCAATAGTTGGAAGGATATCATATGAAAAGATAGTTATCCTCCAACCTCCAACCCTACTGCCACAAATAAATTGTTGTTTATTATCCCTGTACTAATCACACAACATCAACCTCACTGTCCCCTAACAACAACATGCAATCCATGCAGGAGGGTTACTGAAGAGGAGCAGAGAGAGGACAGTAACAGTCTCACAGACACGTCCAAATCCATTCTTTCTCCACCACCACCAACCTGATTTTCTCCCCCCATCTTCTCCATGAGAACCATTCCATTACAAAGGTCTTGTGACTATTTTATTCTCTGAATATTTTATCTTCTTCTCCTTGGTCTGTGGCTCTAGGTCCCCTACAAGTTTAGAGAGATAGAGAGAAGTCACTACAAAAGGTTGTAACTTGCAACACTAGAGTGATTCATTGCTCATTGCATTGCAGTGTCCCCTTCAGGACTTCCTATCTCTCTCTCTCTAGGTTCTATCTCTCTACAAGGTTCTCTTCTTTGGAGGGAAGAGAGGAATAGCTGCAACACAAAGGAAGGCAGCAGAGCACTGCTGCTGTGCTGCAGCTGCCGATGCCAAGTTTTCGAAAGAGCCCGCCACCCTCTTTCTCTCTCTACTGTCCTGCCAATTCTCTCTCTATCGAACAGTATTAATTTCTGTCTTGCCCCCATCCTCCATTTTCTTGGGCGCCGTGCGAGCCCGAGCACTGTTTGCCTCGCTGCCTGCTCGCTCCTTTCTTGCTTGGTTCCTCCTTGCTTCAGCGGTTGGTACTCGTCTTCAATGCAAGAAAGCACCAGGAGCAATTGTCATCGTTGAGTCTTGCCGGCGCCGTCGTCGTCGTCGTCGTTTGAAAGCGAAGGAAGGAGAGGGCGAGGGCCGAGGAGGATTAATATCACTCATGGCCGGCTCCAAGGAAGGTATTCTTCTGTCTGAAATATTCTGGTGTTCAGATTATCAGATACAAGTTTGCTCCTTTTTTTGCCTCCCCTCCTCTCTTGCATCTGTCTTGGGGAAGAGAAAATTCACAAGAACTTAGTCTGTGATGACGAAACTGAAGGAGTGTTTCCTGCTCGAATCTGCAGAGGCTGGTGAAGATGGGAGGCAGCAACAGGAGGATCTGCTTGAACCTGCCAAGGAAGGTTAGCTGCGGTGATTTACTGCTTTCATCATTTCTGCATGCATGTGTTGGGTCTATCCGTATCATTTCTTTCTCCATTAGTCCTGGATTTTATGGCTTTCCAGGCACGCTAATAGATTTAAAATTCACAACATTGAAGTTTTGAACAATCCTTTTCAAATGGGCAGAAAGGAAAAAAAGATGTCAGCTTGGGGATTCTGGTCTTCTTTGTAACTTATTAATATTTTAGGTTGGGCAGTCTTCCATTCCCCATCATAAAGAAGAAGGGTAGATTGTCAAGTTCTTCCAGATTTCCACCACACCAAAATCTCTGAAATTGACATCTATATTCTATATTGGTTCATGCACACCTCTTGATCTTTTGCAAACAAGCAGCTGGAGAGAGCTGCATGAGTTGTTTTCAGAATTAGCTGTGGTAGACAGAAGGAAAGCATCAGTTTTGGAAGGGTGCAGGGGTGGTGGTGCACATGTCAATTTTGGGGGGCATATCTCTGCAGGAGAACGCCTCAGATACTCTCAACGGGAAGCATGTGATTTTCATGGGTAACGAGACAAACACAAACCTCCCGTTATCATGAAAACTTCATGGGATCGAGTCTCTTCGTGATGATGATGTCTTTTCAGGGTTCACAAAAATATGGGTCATTTTTCGCCCATCTCGCCTACCGGCGTGGTAAGACCATCTTCCAGAGATACTCAAAAACCTACTCCCAATATCACCGTATAGATAGCCTTCTCAATAAATATATTATTTTCTATATATTACTCTTCTATCATTGATGGTGGACCTTACTTATCATATTTCTTTTCTATCTCTTTCTTCACTGACGGGTGGGGCCAAGGCAGATAGGGAACAAGAGCCGCTCCATAGAAGTAGGGATGATGGAGGGGGATTTTGGATCTCTAGAAGTTGGGCATAGGGAAGTTGTTGGAGGTATATTTTATACCCAAAATCTCTAAAAATAAAGATAAAGAGTTATATTGGGTATTTCTTGGAGATGCTTAAGTGGTCACCAGTCCCGTTTCTACGGTAACCGATCAGGAAACCGTTGTCCTGGCCTGATTTGCCGTGACCTGCGTTGCACGTTGTCTTGGCTTTTGTATTAGGTAGTTGATTTTTCCTGGGACAGGGTTCAGTTTTGTAGCATAACAGACTTATGATAACCCATGCTGTGTCTACATCTACATCTACTTTGATGTGCTCAGGGCCAGGAGAAAACCAAGAAAACACTGGGAGAGAATCCAACGAAACGGGCAATGGGGAGAGCGTAACCGAAGCCGTCATATCAAGTGAAGAGCCCAGTGACAGCAACGGCCAATCTGCTGGCTCCGACGGAGGCAGCAAAGAGGTGACTGAAATGGATCCCAAGTGCAGCAACGATGACAGCAGCGAGTGCACCGATCAGAGTTCTCCTCGAGCTGTGCTTGATGTCTCAGTGTCTGGTAGCTTGGACTCCGATGGGAGCTCCTCCGTTGAGCAGGCAGCAGAGCCGAGTCGCAGTGTGCAGTGGAGGAACCTGGTCAGTGGACTAATGCTCAAGAGAAAGAAGTCAATGGTGAGAGCAGCGACATTCCCTCAGAGATTCAAGGGCACAGGGCTTAGAAGGTACCTGGAGAGGATCCGGAGTGGTAAAAACCAGATTGATTGTGGTGCCATTGCTCCCGAGATCCTTCCTGAGATTGGCAAATGGAGGCCGTCATGGAGAAGCTTTGACTACGATGAGCTTTGTGCCGCAACTAACAGATTCAGTTCAGGTGATATGCGCACTTACTTCTATGTTACTGTAATGCTGTTGATTATTAGGCTCTGTTACTATCATTGCAGAACTTGTGGGATGTAGCTTTCACACTACACTATGAATTTGTAAAATGCAGTATTATAATTTGATTAATTTCACTAAGGAAACATCAGTCTTGAGGTTCAAATCATGGACTGTTCTTTAGTCTAATGATGGCTTGTTACTGATTAGATGTTGGAATACCAGAACATAATATTCTATAACATTCAAATCATGAACATAGGGCTTGATTGGTTCTACATTGCAGTAGCTGTAGTATAATACATAAATCTAACTCTTTATGCTCATAGTTACAAGAGTCATGTGATAGAAATTAGTAAATTACTGTTTTTGGCCTAAACAGATTATATGCTTCTATGTTGAATGTCCTCTGAACTTTTTGCTTCACACCTGATATTACTAGAAAATTTGATCGGGAAAGGCGGGCATGCTGAGGTGTACAAAGGGCAGCTTGCTGATGGGCACTTTGTGGCAGTGAAGAGATTAACAAAAGGCGGTAACAAAGAGGACAGGATTAGCGATTTCCTATCTGAGCTTGGAATCATAGCCCATGTTAACCATCCAAATGCGGCACAGCTCTTGGGGTTCAGTGTGGAAGGGGGTTTGCACCTGGTTCTTCAGTTCTCACCTCATGGAAGCCTGGCATCTGTTCTCCATGGTATAGTCTCCGCTAAATACTTCTTAGTTAATGAATCCAAACTGTTGAGAGATATGCTTCATCACTGCTATGCCGTGGCATATGTTTCACTTGCATTATACTATAGGCGGTATCGCATACATGAACTCAAGCATCACCCTTTTTCTAAAAAAACATTCAATATAAGAAAGTACTTAAGATGCCATTAAGTGGTAGTACTTAGGATACACTTGGTCTAGTGATAAAATGGTGGTCAGCTGAACAGGTGCAAAGGAAGCCCTCAAGTGGAAGGTTAGGTTTGATATTGCACTTGGAATTGCTAAAGGGCTGCTTTATCTACATGAGGGCTGCCATCGACGAATAATTCACAGAGACATCAAAGCATCAAATATTCTTCTAACTGAAGATTACCAACCTCAGGTATGTGTTCTGCTGCTAGTCTGTTGCAGTAGCTCTATCCATTATATGATTCCTAGGGTTTCTAAGTGCAACAGTTTTTACTCCTTGCACAGATATCAGATTTTGGGCTTGCAAAGTGGCTTCCTGACAAATGGACTCATCATGTTGTGTTCCCCATTGAAGGCACATTCGGGTGAGTTCGATAAGTTTTCTCATCCATCACGATAATTCTCCATATTACACGGTAAAACAGACAATGCCATGATTGATTTAACTTTTGACTCTACATCCTCTCTCAGGTATATGGCTCCAGAGTATTTCATGCATGGGATCATAAATGAGAAGACCGATGTGTTTGCATATGGAGTTTTGCTTCTTGAACTAGTGACAGGACGGAAAGCAGTGGACTCCTCAAGACAGAGCCTAGTGATATGGGTAACAACATCAAATTTCTCTGATACTCATTTATAAATTCCAACCAGTTCATCAGATATCATTGTTTGACCATATTAAGAGAGGCAACCGATGAACTGTGTTACACACTTCTGAAACCCTTGAATTCACAAGCTGTTTTTCATCATGTCCAAAGGCAAAACCGTTGCTTGACTCGAACAACATGAAAGAGCTAGTGGATCCTTCTCTTGGTGCTGGATATGACCGAGAAGAGATTGCTCAAACCCTAGCAGTGGCATCCATGTGCATCCACCACAGTTCAAGCTCCCGGCCTAACATGAAATCGGTGAGCCAGATGCAATCATTGTAAAGGCTAAAACTAAAAATGGGCAATTGTAAATTGACGGGATGATTTGTTGGCTGCAGGTGGTCCGGTTCTTGAAGGGAGAATCAAAGTCTCTTGAAATGATGCAAAGACCTAAGATCACAAAGCCCCTGATGTTTGACTCCGGTGATTCGGAGGATTATACTCGCTCAAGTTACCTCAATGATCTGGACCGGCACAAGAAGCTTGCCTTGGAGCAGTGACATTTGAGTTGATTCATGGGCAGCTCGGCCCTTTTTTGGGCCAGGCTGGGCCTGGTGCATATGCCTCGGGTTGGGTTCGGGCTAGGCTTGGGCTTCATATTTTGTGAAATTACCACTAGATTTTCTGGGCCAGGCTGGGTTTTCAGTCTTTTTGATGGGCTTGGGATCTAAAAATAACACAAACAGACCAGCTGGTTTGGGCTGGACCAGGCTTGGTCGTTGTGGTTTTGGACCGGGCTTTTTCAAGCCCGACCCAAAAACCCAGACTGGCCCAGGACTTGAACAGGCTTAATTGTGATCCTCCTACTTTCCAAAGATGTGCGTGAGTTGTATGGATGGATGTGAGGAATCAATTATCGGTAGGTCAGTTTGGCATGAACTCTAAATTCTTCCTAATGGCAAATCAAATTTAGATGTGATATTGTTTGGTTGTATGTCTAGAATTTAACTCTTGTAAAAGAGGATAGTGGTCTAAATTGATCATTATGCTTAATATTTGGGTTGTGTTATACATGTGATGTTTTGTATTATATGGTCTGAACTTTATGAATAGAAATAAACAAATAATATTAACTATAAATTATATTACTTGTATTATATGGTGTAATATTATACGTCGATTATGTATAAACTTTTACGGGTATTTTCAATTACGGTTAGCCTAATTCTTATTAGAAGCAAGATTTCACTTGATTTTTTGACAATAAAAAGATAATCAATTATTGGTCGAGGCTTCGTGGTGGCCGAAGTAGAGCGGGACGGGAGAGCGGAGGTCACGCAGGCCTGTGGGGCCAAGTAGGGTGGCGTCGACGGCCAGTGCAGGGCGACGTCTGACGTCGGAGCGGCAGCCGGCGGGGCGGCAGCGGGTAGGACGGTGGCCGGTGCAGGGCGAAACGGGCAGTGGTGGGTGCCGTCCGAATGGCTAGGATTGTAACTTTCTTCTGACGTCACGTCGGGGGAGCAGAGGATCCCGTTCCCCATCGGAGATGGCTATTCTTTGGCCCACGCTCTCCCGTCATCCACAGCCGACGGTTGCCGAGTCGTCGCTGGGCAGCAGCGCAAACGGTATCGACGACGGCGGCGGCCATGTCCACGGCGCAGTTGGCCTGGAAAAAAAGGAGACCACAGAATTCGCAAACCAGCCAAATCGTAGCGGATTAAACTCGTAGGCTTCAAGCGATCGATCGATATATAAATAGAAAGCATCCGCCGGCGGGCAATACCGTCGACTTGCCCAGCGCCGGCGGCCGCTGGAGTAGTGTACGATTCGCCGGAGAAGCCTCTTCTGTCTGATGCCGGCTACCGACATGTCGGAGGCCAGCACGGACGCGCCCTCCGCCGCAAAGCACACCATAGCTGCATGAGGTGTACAGAGATAAAAAATGGAATTTTGCACATTGCAGACAATGTTGTTCACATAGCCCAAATTTATGCTGTCCCTTCCATTCTTACCGCAAGAACTACAGCCAAAATTTCCTTTTTATATTATGCAGTCAAACCAGCATTGTCAACAAGGTAAACAGAAAACAAGACTAGTATAAACATCAGCTTTGCAAATGCAGAGTTCTGCCGTTGATACATGTGTTACCCTTTCCTATGCTACATATCTTCAGACCTCATACCCAGGATTAACCTTCTGTTGGACATCGCCATAGCTTTCCAACTCCAGCATGTCCTCCATGCTTCCCAGGAACAATGGCAGCCTCTGGTGCAGTTTCACAGGCTGAATCGAGAGGATTCTGTTCTTGCCATCTGAGCCCCGGCCACCTGCCTGCTCCGCGAGGAAGCTCAGAGGATTTGCCTCATAGACCAACCGAAGGTGATCCCTCGGATTCATGGCGACTCCACCGTATATTAGGGTCCGGTGGAAATCAGCAACCAGCGAGCACACGTACCGTGCTGAGTATTTCTTGGGATGCTGTCCCTTGCCTTGTCTGATCGTGTCAATGTACTTCCTTAGGCCCTCAGGCCAGTCAAAATATCGCGCATCATTCACCGAATATATCTGTCCTGCGAGTATAAGATTGCAGTTCTTGAGCAAAGATAAAAGCAGCTTCTAACAGATGTATTTCTAACTGGTAGTGCATTAACCCAAACTTAAAGGTTTGGGTATGGAATGGAGAGTAGGACTAGTGTTGTGAAGTATGATGGATTGTGCAGCTCATATTTCAGTATTTATGTTTCAAGAAATTTCTTCTATAACATCTCAAATTCTACAGCAGTACTTGTACCCTGTTTGTCTAAAAGGGAAATCTTCTCAAATTATTCATGTTGATAAGGTCATTGCCCTTCTATCCCAATAAATCGAGCAATCAGGTTTGAGATAACTTGTATTAATTGCGTAACTGAAATTATGTAACAACATCTCAACATTTAATTAAGACTATGGAAATCAGCAAATTACTGAGTACTGTTTTTAACTGAGTTACCTCTAGGAGGTATTTGGATGGATGGATGAGTGAGAACAAATTCTCCAGTCGACTGATCTAATGTGAAGCCATGGGTACCTGCACCGAAGCTGATACAGAAGATGGTGGCAGATGAATACAGGACATACCCTGAAGCCACAAGACGAGTTCCACTTTGTAGCGAATTGAGTTGGGCTCTCTCCTCTTCAGGTAGATGATCAAGCTCCACCAGCCTATTGTATATCCCAAATATCGTTCCAGTGGGAATGGAGACCTCAATGTTGCGAGAGCCATCAAGTGGATCCGTAACAACAACATAAGGACCGTCACTGGAAACCCAAATGGGGAGATCATTTTCTTCAGACGCCATCACTGCAACCTTTCCAGATCTTCGTAGTGACGATAAGATGATCTCATTCTAAATTGAAAATAATGTTAGTGTTCATGCTGTTGGAACTTGGAAGCTGTAATGCATATCACTTGCATCAGACAAACAATAACCATGTATGCAAATAGCAAGTATGTTCACTGATTATGCACTACAAATGCTTAAATCCGATTTTTGCTAACAGTGCAAGGGGTAGGCATGTCTCTTATGTGCACACTTCGCACAACTGAGCTCAAACAAATTAATGTAGCATAACATGAAAAGAACATTCTACACTCCAAATGAGTACCAATCTCTTAGAGGTCAGATCAATGTTGCAAAACATGGCATTTTTAAACAAAAAATCTCGCAAGAAAAGCATGTAGATAGATGCAAGAACAAGAATACAATCAAGAACCCGCGGAACCCTGCACGCACCGACAATTCGTCGAGCGGCTTGGGCGCGTCCCGCCCTGCCGCCACCGGCCCGCCCCCCGCCTCCGCCCGCGACAGCTCGGCGTTGTTTGGCGACGCCGCGAGGGCGGCGATGCGCTTGCACGCGCTCTGGATGTGAGCCACGAGGACGACGAGGTCGTCGGCCGTGCCGGCCTGGCCCATGTACTCCAGCAGCGTGGGCGGCGACGCCGCCGCC
>KE372132.1:0-13705 GCA_000418225.1 Zizania latifolia | reverse complement strand
GGCTTCTTCCCCCAGATTGTGCTGTCACTCAACAACAGGAGGAAGGGTGCACCACACAGGTCGCCACTCGCCTAATCACCCAGCTGATCGATCTCAGCTTGCATGCAACGATCATTAGTACAGATAATCGTACACCCCCTATATATGTTCCACCATTAGGTGCTATATTAGCTGTTAATTACGTACCTTAATTGTAATCCACCTATGATTAGCATTGTAGAGAGAGAGAGAGTTGGATGGGCCACCATCTTCGGGCGTTGCAGCGTTTTGACGAGACATGAGAGGAGAGAGAAAGAGAAGCAGCTGCAAGCTTGCAGACTCCCCTGTTACAAGACTAGGTAGTCACTGGCCAGTGGGCCCCGGGTGCAGGGTCTCAGAAGGTGGCAACCAATTTTGTACTAGTTGTAACTGGGCTTACGACGTTTGCTCGCATGCATGTGTACACTTCCACGACTATATATAAATATATATATCAATTTATCATCGTTTAATGTGTAATTAGTTATGTGCTCACTCGGATTAAAAAAAGTTGTTTTCGATCGCAAAGAAAGGAATCAAGAAATTGATTTAGATGATTTTGTTAACATATCAATTCGGATTGGGAAATATGTTGTTCATTTATATAAGAGGCAATATTTATTTCGAAAAAAATAACAGGTAGATGGGATGAAAAAATGTCTATGTTCAAAACATGGGTTATATTCAAAAAAGGTAGATTTACTTATATAAAGAATAGTAAGTAAGGAATAATATAATTATATATCTCTTTTTTAGAGATTTTGGGTATAAAATCTCTCTAACAATTTTCTATCTGGTACTAGATTTTCAAAGATTCCAAAACCTCTATATATCTTTTCTATTTTTAGAGAGCAACTCTTATTCCATATTCCTTTCTGTTTCACGCATCGGTGATATAAGAGATAGAAAAAGAAAGACAAAGATATGATATGATAAGTGAAGTTTCAGCTGCAGGTGATACACGAGTAAAATATAGAAAATAATGTATTGTTAGTATTCAAAATAAAGAGATTTAGATAATAAAATTAATTTATTATAAATCTTTCTTATATAATGATAGTGAGAATATAATGATAGTGAGAGTGAGTTTTGGGTATCTCTCGAGATGTGCACCCATGTAGATCTAATTTGAAACTCAACAATTGTAATTTGAATTTGGAAGAAGATTCATACTACCAGAAACTACTAGCTCGATCAAAAGTCATATTAGTTTGCAGATGGTGATCGATATAGTAATGGAGGAGCTAGATGGCGTGCATGGTTTTGTCGGTCCAGGGGCCGTGCATGCATGGATCCACCAATGGCCGGCTGTTTGTGGGTATCCTTTGACCGGCATGGACAGCCGACGAGCTCCCCAGTTGTGTCGCGTTGGAGAAAATGTTTCCCCAACCTTGGAGCGGCGGCCGTGCTCTGCTTGTGCCATGCATGATGCATGGGCCACCGTACCTAGCTCGTGGCCGGATGCCGCCATGGTCGATCGATCTCCATCGCTGGCTGTCCAGGGTAGAGGTAGAGATCGAGACAAAGACGCCTGCTTCGTAGTAGTATTCCAATACGTACGTACAAGCTAGATCTCGTGTTCTTCCTCCTGCGTATCGTAACTGCATGTGTACATGCACATCATGGTTGTTAATTAGCGAATCCTTAAGATGGAAAGTATCCCTAAAATTTGACTCTCTGTATAATTTTTTAGGATTCTTTTGGGATGCAAATCAATTTAAATGTGTTCTTTTCAACAGAATCTCTAAAGGATTATTTTTGTGGATCCTTTATTTTTGAGAGCCATTTAGAGTATCTGTTAGAATAAAATTTCTAGTTGTAATCTTAAAAATTTAGAGAAGTAAGCTTTTCAGAGCTTCTCTTGAAGATGCTCTTAGAAGTTAGAATTAATCTATATATAATTGTTGGTCGGAACGAGCCAAGACTATCCAAATTGGAAGAATCTCACTACGGAAAAAAATTTGCCGAGCGTATGCCGTCGAAACGTCCTAACCATCTAACCAACTAGCTGACCGCGAGAGACTACTCTCTCTAAATCATATAAATCAGCATGAAGTAGGATAGCTAGGTGATGATATGCCTTGTGACTTGTAAATAAGCAGCATAGTAACGCTATCTAGATTTTGATACCGCCGAATTTTTGTTGTGTAACTGGAGAGCTGAACATTAATGTGGGTGTGATCGAACTGACGTACAAATGTTAAAATGCACTTGTCATGCTGCTCCATCTGGCCCAAAATTATCAGTAAAATTTGGCTATTGATTAGTATAGAAATATGCTCCCTCTAATTACTTATATAAATACCTTTGGACTTACCAAAAAATTTTAAAATATAACTCGTTTTATAATTTCTATTCACTTTTTCAGTATTTGTCAAATAAATGATATCCATGTCATAAATCAATAACTCATCTTTTTTAAAACGTAAACAATGAAAGGCGACAAAATTATTTCAATTGATTTCTTAATTTATGTCATCATAGCAGTATAAGATTAAAATTACACATATCGTATAATTCGATTTATATTTAAAAATATTTTTACATGTTGTATAATTTATATTTATTGATGCTATATATTAAAAATTAATAGTCTAAATTCACCGTGTTAAAATCTTGTGCTAGGATTTATGTTTCCAGACCAAGTGGATGAAAGCTGTTCTTTTCTGG
This sequence comes from Zizania latifolia, assembly GCA_000418225.1. Classification (NCBI taxonomy): domain Eukaryota; kingdom Viridiplantae; phylum Streptophyta; class Magnoliopsida; order Poales; family Poaceae; genus Zizania; species Zizania latifolia. The sequence continues at coordinate 11,017 of KE372132.1, read as the reverse complement.
GGACTGGAGAAGTGTCGGCTTCTCTCGGAACTGAAGCCATTACACAGCCTCATATCCATCTGGATTGTCATAAACCAATATATATATACTCGTTCAACCATTGATCGATGCGCACGCAGCTGGCAGCTCTCCTACCTTGGTTTTTAATTTCCTTTGGTCAACTCTTCTCCGACCGGATTCATACGGGGATTCGATTGTTGTGATCGAGCGTGCGATTGGATTCAGAAAATGATTCTTGCTAAAGGAATATTTTTGGATTAGAAATACGAAAGCTGACTGAAAAAGTATCAGATGAGTTGAAATATGTAATTTTTTAACCAGAGCAACTTTATGCCAATAAAAAGTTAAGGTGGTTCATTTTCTAGTTTCTATAGCTTTATAGTTTGTGTTTCCAGTTTTTTATCAATTAGTAAAAGTATATTATGTTCATTATTAATTGATATATAAAATCATTATTTTTCTGTTGTTGAGCTTTATAAAATTGCTCTATCACATCTCTACAATAATTTTAACCAAATAACTTTATAATTTTTTTCACGGCTCACGGCTCGTAGAGTCACAACTTTCTTAATAGCTTAAAATAGTTTTTTAAAATCTGTTTCTCAACCAAACGTTCCGCGAGTATTAATCCATGGCTACTACACTTTTAGTTGGTCTGGCTGTTGTATCGTGCTGCTGCTCTCTCCTTGTCTTGTCTGTCAAGGATAAAATGGCCCTTTCTTGTCTATGTGATGTCTTTGTTTAGCACATGGAGAAGGGGAGGTGAGCTTCTGTGATAGCACATGGCCTATTATCATTTTTCAATTAAGTTGGATGTACATGAACATGGAAAGGAGCTCCAAAGCATGCTGGATAAACAGTGCCCTAATGAACATCTTATCAACGGGACAGTTCACATTTAGTTCCCATGATTAGCAAAGGGGACCAAAAACTGATTTCACTCTCTCCTTTTTTAAAGAAGTATGGGACCAGAAGTGACACAAGGTCCTGTTTTGTGGCCTGGAATTCTGGTAGCAGATCAGGAACAATATTTTTTTTGACAAATTCCCTTCTGATTTGATTTAGAAAAGTTTACAAAAATTATATATGAAGCTGTTATGTTCCAAACAGGGCATCAAGAAATCACAAAAGGAAGGATATCGCTAAAGTTTCGTGCAACCTCATTAGGCCTCTTTACATACGAATTTTACAGTTAGTTCAAATTGTTTAAAATTCCTCCAAATTTCCTTCGATGCAACAAAGCCTTTAGAGGATTTTAACATCCCCTAGGTACACGACTAGTTGGTTTGTTTTTTTAAAAAACTACTGACAGTTTAAGGTTCCAGCCGAAAATGGTAGGAGTAACATTTCTGTTATTCTTCAAATTAGCTTCTGAATCTGATGACCCAAGAAAAAAATGACTAACCTCCTAGCAGTAGCACAGATCGACGAGACGAGAGAGCTTCTATGCCCGTACCACACACTTTAGTGTTGCCGTACACTGTTGCTAGCTGCCATTGTTCTTGGTGTTCGTGTGGAACCCATGTGCCCGTTTGCTGCTGCTTCTCTGATGAGATGAGAAAAAGCAAGGCACACTGACCCTGGAAGAAAGGAAAGAAGATCACACAGTATCAATTCAGGGCCTGTTGAATTTGGTAACTAAACTGAACAGTCCGGAGCCCTTGAAGTTGAATCGCTTTGGAATTCGCCTGTTCCAAACTGTCAGACACCATCATCGCCGAGCTCTCGTTCAAACCATGGTTTAAGTTTTGAGTGTTCCAGAGATGAATCCCACCCCTCGTAATCAATCGAGGGTTCCACACCTGTACTGAGCTAACTACGATTGCACCACCTCACATGTGCTTCTTCTGTTTGCCAGAGGAAATGTTCAGATCTGCGCAAGGCAGCATCAAAGTCACACACACTCGCGTCAGATGCTTTCAGCTTCGAGCAAGACGCTCCACTTTCTCGGCAGAGAAAAGATGGCGCCAACAAATAAAAATCTTGGCAATGGCAGCGGGCAGCCTCCTGTAGCTGTAGTTGTAGCTGTAGCTAGCGGCAGGCAGGGAGGAGTGGCACAAACCTGAACTTGGCGTCTTCAGACTGTTGCGACGGCTCATCCATACCACACTTAATTCTCATCTCATCTAGGGTATCTACGTACAGATGCAGCGGCGGCCGATCGATCTTGCATTCTTGCCACCACAATCCCAAACGGACCCGGCTGACGGCGACGAGCTGCAGCAACAGTACAGCTGCTACTACACACAATGAGAGCCTGACATGACACGCTACTCCTATCATCTACACGTAGCTAGCTACAGATCTTTTTTTTTTCTCTGGCGATCGCTGGATCGGATCGTGAACCTTGATGGATCGCCAGAAAAAGAGGGCATCATATCTGCACAGTGGAACAGGAGTCGCAACGCAGTATGCTGGTCGTGACTCCTACTTTGTTTGTCCGAGAGGGAAGCTGCTGCATGGAACTGCATGCAAACGGGGTTACGGGGATAACTGAACAGGGCCCTCTATATGCTCTTTGTCATGCTGCCCTGTCCGAGGAAAGCTGCACCGTGCGATTTATGCTCAGCGACGATTTTCTTTAGTCCTCGTTTTGGAATTTCATAGGTTGTTGTCGACGCCATGGCCGCGAGATTTCAGATTATTATAGTGTTGGACAGCGAGTTTGAAAGACTGGAGTACTTTGTATGTAAGGAAATTTAGAGAATTTCTAGAGTAATTTAAGTATTTTTTGTAAAATTAGTGTTTCATTTAGAGCAAATATAAGTCCTGTTAGATTTAAAAATATTATAAGTACTTGATAGGTCTTCGTTAATGTTACATATGTGTTTAGATTCAATGATCCATAGATAAATAATTTATATTTAGAAACGGAGATAGTATTTTTTTTTTCTAAACCATAATTTTGAGGATCAAAATCGAAATGAAGGGGCGCATGTGAATATTTAGTAGTGCTCTTGTAATAACTCTGTTAAATTGAGTAGTGAGCGGACTCGGAATTAATTTCCTTTACAAGAGAAACAAATCGATGCATGGACAAACAATTTCAGCATATTTAGAGCAAAACAAGCAGGACAAGATGTGAAGAACTGAAGATAACCAGAGCTGGAAGTAAAGTGACGGATTGACGAGACACATGCATGGCGCGTGAGGTACGATCCCTGAACGATCCAAGTATATGTCCTCTCCTGCATGTGTACGCCCATGTAGCCCATCAGCCGCTGCCGCCGCGCGCCCGCGCATGATGACGACGACGACGACAATCTCGAGACGGAGAAAAGATGAACTGCTGCCAATGCAGCCAAGCTAGCAGCCAGCGCGCTAGAGTAGAGCATGGGGAACAGTGTGCATGGACATGGCCTCTGACCGGTGAGCTACAGCAGTATTCTGTTCTGGCAACACCACGTAAACACACACTGTTTGGCATGCCAAGTCTTTTCATCGCAGCCTCCTCTCTCTCGTCTTCTTCCCGGGGGGACCCGCCGGTTAGTTATTGGCATGTCCGGCTGCCCCCATGCATGCACGCTCTTCAGAAACTCAGCGTGTCTGTGAGAGAGATAAGAGAGAGTTCATGAGATCGATCGAGATGTGATCTTGATCTACTCCTAGTGTATTTTTATGTGTGGAAACTGGTGCAGACGGCGGCCGTCTTTCATGCATTAACGTGGGCTGGCCGGATAATGGCTAGTGGCTAGCTAGCTATGATTTGTCACTTCGGAGATAGGTAGTGCCATCTCGATCTTCGTCCCAATCTTGGTTGATTGCCCACGTTGCAAATCAGCTTGCTTCTTGTTCTTTAGCGTGGTGTGGTGGTGGTGAGTTAATTACCTGTGCAGGGATTTATTGTTGTATGCTGGTTTTGATCACGTGATGTAAACGAAACCAAACATTTTGATCATAGTACTGTAGATGTCCATGTATAGCATAGGCGCATAGCAGCCATCCGTGCAACATGCAGCTGCGTTGCATTTACCCTGGGCCGGCTTAGACTAAAATGCAGGGGGACAGCATCGATCGATTTATCGCTTTCGATCGGTTGCACCACAATAATTGGTGCGTTGCACAATTGCACGCACAGCTCATGAGCACAATGGAATGACCCCCTGCTTGGACCGATCGAGCTGTAACCCTCACGCCGCGCGCCGGCCGGAAGCGTGCGTGCGTGCATGAATGTCCCGGAGCGCGCACACCATGCCATGCCCCGACACGTCGCGCGACGTCCACAGTTGTGCTCGTCAAACCACTGCTCCCTCGCCACACGGCCCGACCCCAAGCTGCAGTACGCGCGCGCGCGCGCAGCGCGGGCGGTCGAGCGATCGAGAGAGGCCGCGCGGCACGATCCAGATCAGCACGTAATACTCGCCCGTCGTCGGCCGGCGGCGACACGCGCGCATGCCGTATGCGCCATCTGATCCGCTCGGGAGAGTTCTTTTCCCCGTTTTTTCGCGGCCGCGTGTCGCGGGGCAGAGTTTTCGCCGTTTTTTCCCTGGGATGACGGCGTTTTTTGCCGGACTGCCGGAGTGGCATGCAGCGCGCGCCCGTTAATGTTTGGGCATGATCTTTCCAGATCGGCTAATGTTAACTATTAGCTTATGGTTAATAAAAATCATGATTTATAGGGACAGAACTAAAAATATATAATGTCTACATTTAATATAATTATTTTAATTAATTATTCAAAAAATTAAATATTTCTTATACAGTTTTATAGCAATTTTATAGAAAAATGAGCTAAGGTGACGTTGAAGCCCTAACCGCGCCCACCCGGTGTCCCTGTCATCACCACTGTATGTATGCCTGGTTACGGAGTTGGTCACCGCGGTTTGATGGGTGGCTACGAGCCTACGAGTACGAGGGGCGCCACCGGCCGGGCGGGCGTTGGGGTCGGCGGCACGTACGTACAAATGGTCCCGGTCTGGCGGTCTGGGCGCCCGACCGGCATGTCGCGAACTCGTCAAGTTGACCGCCATGTAACGGTGACCACACAGTCCCAGGGGCGCACGTACGGCCATATCCGTCCCAGATTAATCCATCTGCCTTTTCTGGTACTGTCTACTGTCTAAAGCTGTAATGGTCTTTCGTCGTACTGCTGCTACACACGATTTCTTCCCGCTAGCTGTTCGCCTGGAGTTGTGTTAAGCTAGCTGTTGCTGTCGTCTTGAGCAAGTGATTAGAAACAGAGCTAAAAATATGAGCAATTTTATCGTTCTTGAAAAGATAAGGTACTACAAATATAAAATACTTGAAGATATCAAAATAAATCTAACCGTTGATTTGATAGGGACACGATTAGAACAACGGATATCATGCCACTGGTCAGAGATGGAGTATGCCGCTGGCACGCCGTCGACGAGAAGCTCCCTCCACCGCCCCGCCTCCCATGCGCAGCTCCCACTGGCCTCATCGCCCCACCGCCCCTTGCGCAGTTCTCGTCTGCAACATCAACCGCGCCGCCGCCCCCGTGCAGCTCCTGTCGACTGCGCCACTCTAGTCGAAAATCATTGTGATGTGCTCAGTCGAAAATCATTGTGCTATGCTGACGCGAAAATACTAGAATACCCTTCCACCTTGCAGCAACAGTGAAGTTACCATGCTCTGTGTACGCAGGTACCAGTAGGTACTGCCATAATCTCAACCATTGGATAAGTGTGAGCAACGACTCAGATTTGGTACATATTAGTCAAAAGATAGTAAAATTTCTCTAAAAATATACCGTGCTTACCAATAATTTTCATAGCAATAAAAAATCAGAGCTGTGACTCAAGCTGAACCACACCACATCCGTCTGCACCCCTGAAAGCGGTCGTTGTGGCCCAGCAAGATCTACGAGAGGTGGCCACTTTGCTCATGCGGCGAGCCCACATTCACCTATGATCAACATTGCACCACGTTTTGTTCTAATCCGGCCGTTGCCCGGCACAGTTGTTGTTTGCATGGACGCCCGGCAGTCAAATTATTGTTGCGCTCATTCACTGTCGCACGTGTGACGATCCTTGCAGGATTTACGTCATGAACGTGGGTGTCAGATCTTACAAGGACAAATTAAGAACCGACGTTATCTATGGTCCAATTAGTCGGCGGCATTACTCCCCGTCATGTATGCTTAAGTTAAAACAGCATAAATATGGAGATACGTGATTAGTTGTACAACTCGTTTTCCTAGTTTTGGAAGCGAAGTTATATGAAGCTGGACACGCACTATTGCTTTATGTCCGATTTGGAGCAGTAGAGTTATTACATGGTTTACAAAGTATTAATTATAAAGATGATGTGACAACAGAGTTAAAATAGAACTAAGTAGAAAAGAGAAAGAAACTATTTTTCAAGTAAGAAATCTACAGGAGAACAAGAAAGAAGAAGAGATGATTGAGAAACGAGAGAGAACGGGATTGTTCGAGATTTTTTTATAAAGAAATCATCAATTGGAAATATAGTTTCTATTCACAATTTCTATCGGACATAGCATGCATCAAAACCATTTGGTAGTGTCTACTATGAGATTGCCTTACACAAAAATCAATCCATGTTGATGATTCAGGTGTAAATGAATGCTGTCAAGCTTCTGCATTGAAGAGGAGCCCCTGCAGGTTTTGCTGGGGGTTTTGCCACTCTTGGAGGGGCAGCGGCAACGAGCGAGCTGAGCGAACAACAGAGCACCAACTACTCCTCTCCTAGTAGGCAGTAGCTGCATGCATTGCATGGTGGTAGCACCGTTCCTTCCCCCCAATGATTGAAGTGTTTTGCAGGCAGCAAAGCTCTCAACCCTGCCTGCGCTCGCTTGTCCTGAAACCTGCGGAATCTATCACAAACAGCACCACTCTGACCGTCGTCGTCCTGCTGCTCTCTCGTCTGACGGCCTCGTCCGCGCGCGACCCCGCTTTCCCCTACATCCATGTCAGCTTTACCACATGCAACCTAACCAACCAACAATCTATCTAGCATGCGTGCTAGCTACCCAGTGAGAGAGCGAGTGAGAACGAGTACTTAGTACACGGCCCCCACCATTACCACCCTCTTATTAGCTAGCTCTGGTTGATTAATTCTTGTACAGACTATAGATGTTAGCAGCAGGGAGTACGGGGTATTGCTGTAGGTTGTAAAATTTTACTGAGCTGTGGAAAAAACTGATGTGAAATGTATAAAAGCTACGGAATTGTTTGGTTATAATAGCTATATATCTACAGTAGAGCGATTGTATTAAGCTTAACAATAGAAAACGACGATATCATACTTTAATTAATAATAAATATAATAAGTTTATACAAATTGTTGAATGAACGAGGTAGCGCAAATCGTGGATCTATGTAATCTTGTTTGCTTTAGTTTTTAGCTTTCTAGCCAACAAATTGGTTAGGAAAGCTGACTAAACACTCGCTAAGTATAACTGTTGGCGAACTGGTGGTGACCGACCTAACTAGAGTAGAAACTAAACACAGGAGCTAGCAAGCTGCAAGAACACAACGTGCACAGGTACGTGCTGTTAATTGTTTTGTTGCGTCGATCGATCGATCGATCGATACAGGGGAGGAGTAAATTAAAGGTAGCTAGCGCTGTGGATGGATCGGGAGGGGCCGAACAGGCGGTCGTCGCGAGCGCGCAGGCTTTTCCCCATCTCGCCGCGGGATCGACCGATCGGAGGACCACGGCGGCGGCAGGTTTGCAGACAGGCAGAGCGAGCGCGTGCAGCGCGTCAGTGAGCGAGCGAGCCAGCGGGCCGGAGAGCGACGAGGAGACCAATAATGGCAGCGGTAGACTAGTCGATGGCTCGCTGCGATCGAGTGCATGGCTGCGTGATTGATTGATTAGTTCGCCGAGCCGGCCGGCGTGGCTGGCTGGACCATGGGTGGTGGTGGTGGTGGTGATCTCTGGGTGGGGCGCGGGCGCGGCCATGCATGTCTCCTCTGCCACACGCACTCGGTCCGTCCGTGTTCGGAGTTCTGCCGCGCCAATCAATCGTGCGCTTGACCGCGCATGATTGGGCGCTTGGCCGGGCTCTTGCATGCATCGCATGCTGCGCGCGTGCAGTGACGCAGCTAGCAGCTTGCATGGGGTCTGCTTTGTTGGCTAGCTGAGCTGCATGCCCGGCCGGCCGCCTGCAAGGGAGAAAAAGGACTCATGCAGTAGCAGTAGTAGTAACTACTCCCAGCAGCTCACTAGCGTCCAAGATGCTCCAGATTCCAGCCTGCTGGCTGCCTAATGCACCCTAAATCGATGTACATTGCAGCTTCTTGTGTACATCTCGAGGCTGAAGAACGACTTATTCAGGCCATATATATGTATGTATCCGCACGGGAGGATCGAGACAATACTGGACTAGCTAGTATACGAGTACGTATCATAGATGTTGGTTGGAGATCGAGAGCTAGGCCCAAGTACCCCAACAATAATGGAGAAGCTAGGTAGCGGAAGTGCAGAGGTGGTCCAAATCGAATGGGCTCTTGTGAATCGCCATTGCTGCGCCCGCACGGGTTGCTGCCTCCCCTTGGGGTCTTCCTTTTCCTTTCTTGCAGGGGAAAGGGAGGCAGCGGCCGCGCCGCCCCCAGAAGCTCAGATCTCCATCTCCCCCCACACCCTTGTCCACCATCCTTTTGACCGTTGGTCCCTCCTCCTGCTCCCCTGTTGACCCATCTGCATCTGCATCCTGCAATCTGCGTCGATCGCCTCCAGTTCAGTTCGTGTACGCCCGTGCGCATGCACGCACACGCTGAAACGAATGAGGCAGACATAAGCTTACTTCAAACATGATACTCTAATTAATATAAAAAATGGGAGACAGGAGGTTCAAACATGCATTGACTGGTCGGTAGATCATAGTTATGAGTAAGTAGCATCTTGTATCACTCAGTCTGGCTAGCTCGCTCGTATCTTCTCCTGGGAAATTGTTTGGCCCATCACTTAGGCCCACAGCCCATGATCAATCAGCCCACAGCCCATACCTTCTCCTGCGAGTACGTGACCACCGGCAATCTGAGCCCACGCACGCCGCGGCCCAGCAGCCCTCCCGTCGGCCGTCCGTCGTCGTCTACCCTGGAAACCCCGGCCGCCGCTCGCCACGCCCCGCGATCGCCACCGCCAGCGCCCGCGTTGATCTCGCCGGCGTATGTGCTGCTCGGTTCGTGCACGTGGCTGAATAGACGACACATTGATACGTGTGGCGTGGCGTTTGCGAATCGTTGGGTGTAGTAGGCGGCCGGACTGTGCGGCGGCTGTACGGCGAGCAGGACGCCGGAGCGGATAATTAAACTGGAAAGCGAACGCGGCTCCATTGGACGTTATCTTCAGCCGATTGGTTGGATTATCTTCACAGATATTTATACTCCGCTTCAAAAAAATTCAATTTCTTAACAAAATTCTATGTTAGAATTGCTTACACTATTTTAAAAAATCAAACAAATACTGATACATATAAAGTTAATCTGTCACCCGCTGAAAAGAACAAATCCAAACAGGAAAGCGAATGCGACTTATATCTAATTGTATTTTATCACATACAGCGAGTCCAAATCACTCGGTCACTCCCGTGTTGTTTCTGCATCAGCCGGCTGTACAGATGGACAAGCAAGACATGAACTGAACCGAGTGCAAAGCTCTGTATACATATATGCTCTACCCTAAAGCTAGCTGTACGCAGTACGCCTGTACTGTGTTGTTGCCATGAACCAGTGCACAAGCTGATGTTACACGACAGTGATCTGTGGCTGCCAAGAAACAGGTCTCAATCTGCTCGTTTCTCTTTTAGCCTCTGATGGTTTGTTTGAACCTGTCTCCTACCTATTAGGCTATTACTCTCTTGACAAAACAAGCTTTGTTGCCACTCGAAAAAAAAGCTATATATGCTTCAGTTGTCAGCGTCAAATCGCCCATAGTAATTGCAGATCATGTCAGGGATTACCGGTGTCGTCATGGAGTTGCAGATGCTTCAGTGCTAAGCATATAGAGTTGGTTGTTAGGCTGCTTGACCGATTCGTCGCTTACCTTCCTCGATCGCCACCAACCAACTGATGAAGGGTCCAAAGGTTAAATCTTATCCTGATCTTCTGCAATTATGTCTTACCACTACCATCAATCCACTAATCCAGACTCGCAGTCACGTGTAGGTAGTAATTGAAACTGGTTTATTCTGTTAAGAAACAGAAATTCCGAAGATTACGGTAACCGAATTTGGTTGTGGACACGTCTATCTCTTAGGGGTTTTTGTCTATAAATAGATAGGTCCCCTCTTCATTTATATACAGTTGAATCTGAGCAATAAAGAAGTTCGGCTTTCCCCTATATATTATGTCTTATCCGTTGTCGCATAACTCTAGACTACGTAGGTAGCAGAACAGTTTCTCAACATGTTATCAGCACGAAGCTCTACCGTGGGGGATTCGATCTCAGCAAGGCATCGCAAGTATGTATGTATCTGAATTTATCTCCGAATAGATTAGTTTATAGATTAGATCTAATCTACTGCATGAACGAGGCATGATGACATGCTGTCCAGCATGATCCTGATAGGCCAGCTGCCCCGAACGGCGTTGCGACAGTAGTCGTCGGCCACGCCATAACGCCGCCACGGGTAGCACCCCGCTGTCGCCGGTTGTGCCTCGAACGGCGCATAGGATCACCGCCCGTACGCGGATTGCAGCCCGAATCACTGCCACACGCCGTCAGAATGGCGCCGCGTGCCGTCCTGAATCGACACCGAATAGCAGGCCACCGCCGCCGCACGGCATGGTGCTATCCACTCGGCACGTGCACCACCGCCCCACATGGTTGTACTGCGCCACCTGCACGCCGTGCTATCATCGGCTCCTGTGTCACCCGCACGTGACGCTACGCTGCCCGTACGCGCGCTTCCACCAGCCCTCCCGCGGCGCTGCACGCACGCCTGGCAGAGAGCTCTCGTCGCCGGTCGACCGCCCGCATACGGCCTCGTTGTCCCACATGGCCCGAGTTACGGCGCGTCGAACCCGCTGTTGACGCGTCCCGCACGGTGCGCTACCCCGCACTGCCACACGTAGGCACTGCCGCC
>KE372130.1:0-10842 GCA_000418225.1 Zizania latifolia | reverse complement strand
CAAATCCAAATCCAAATGAGACCAGAAAGTCTACAAAGCATCTATCCTTGTAAATTTATGCGGATACTACCAATACGATGCTTCAAAATATCAACGGCTTAAAGATGATACGTTCCAATGCAAAGACCGATATCCTCCAACACTATACAAATGTGTCTTGGACAATAGAACCAATGTAAAGGGGGATTTTAAAGGGTAGGGTGTCTGGGGCATGTTAAACCACTCAACTCGGTTTAACATGAAATTGTGCTTTTGAACATCCCGACATGTTCTTGATTTCTCCACCAAATCAGTATAGTACAGATTGTACGGTTGCTAAGACGTAGACCATTCTCCATTGGGTGGTTTGGTACACATGCCATTAATTCGAAGTGATCACTCAGACACTCACAGGTATGTTCTTCCAGGATCCTAGGATGTTCTTCCAGGATCGTAGGAGTATGTTACTGTCGCCTGAAAAAAAAAAGGTTTTTACACTGAAGAAAGGGTATATCACGAACTAATCGGTTTGCAGAAATTTTTTAATAACTGAACACCGCATTCAGTAAGTTAACGTTTGGTTCGAGGACAAGTATGAATAGGATATGACCATTCATAGTTTTAGAGATGGGATGATACATATCAGGTATTTTATTAGATGGATGGGATGAGATAATTTTTTATTTAGTTAGATAGATATAACTTGATTGAGATAAGTCTAAATTTAGTAGGAACCGCTTATCAAATATATTTTTTAACAAAAATATAATCATATGAGATCTTATTTTATAGATTAAATTATAATAAATATAATAATGTAATTATATCATAAATTAGATAAATGATCTGAAAGAAAATTCATTTGAATATTTATAAACGAAAAATTAAATGCATGCTAACCAATCAAAAGATGACACGTCATCTCATCCAATATTAGATGGACTCGTCTAGAAAATTTTCTGAATCCCTCCATCCAACATATTGGAGGAATATTCCTCTCGGTGGCCATCATATTCACCTTTATCCTTCAATCAAACAGCTGATTGGATGAAATGACTCTATCCCATCTAAGATAAAGTATCTTCAAGAAAAACTCTAAACTTTATCCTCTCACTATTTATAAGGAATGACTCTCATTCTCTATCTACTATGATTCTACCTATCAATGATACAAAAGATAAAATAAAAAGAATAATATACTTAATAAGTAGAATCCACTTATCAATGATACAAAAATATAATATAAAAAATATGATATTAAAAATCTCTAGATTTAAAAATTAAATTTTATTAAGAGAACTCCCTATACAAGATTTTAGATTTTAGCGAAACAAAAAATAACAACTCTCTTAAAAATACTCTTAGTGCAGCCAATCCAACTCAGTGTGATTTTGATAAAAAAAAACACCTAATTACGTTAACACTGCTATATCGTCAACTGTCGCAAGCATCATCTGTGACACACCGATTCCGACAATCAAATGAACACCAGTAAAATTTATAGAAGGCACACCAGAACATGACTCAACTAATAACCAAAATCTCTAAGTGTTCCAGCCATGTAGAGATGCTGGCCATCACAAGTAGCTCATTTAACAATGACATTAGCAAACTCTGACAAAGAGGTAACAGCTGTTCTAGAGTAGACAAGCCCCGCATACACATTCAGGGCAAACAAATATGCATGTCCCCCACACCCTTAGGTGTTGGTTGCCCTGGTGTAGATCTGCTGGCTTGAGTGAACTGAGACCATGCGGATGAGGCCCCTTTCCATCAAATCCTTGATAGCCCTGCGAGCCAGGGAACCGTTGATCTGCAAAGAAACGGTAAGGCCATTTTAATTGTACATTGAAAAACAGTTTTGGGATGGTCCAGAAATCATCACAGGCCCAATAAGCAATGTAAAAAGAATGAAGCATAAGCATGCAATTCAAGTCAGAAGCATATAAACATCCATGTCATACACTAGATGCAGCACAAATGTGAATAGCAGAAACTGGAAACACAAGGAGCAATGTGTGAACCAACTCGTATATTCTACAAAGTAGGACTCTCTGGCCATTGCTCGGAACAATAAATTCAACAGGTACATTTCATGATGAACAACACATAAACAAGATGAATGAGCAGCTACTAACCACAGACAACACACATATGCGTGGATTTACAACAGGAAAACACAAAATACAATTGAAAGTACCAAGTGCAAAATGTACATAGATGAACATCACAGGCTACATGCAATCCTGTAACACTGGCGATATTAATGGGATTGGCAGGACAAAGAAGGCCATTCAATATACATTCAGCATGCCAGGATAACACAACATAGTGGTTAAACAATATTGCAAACTTAAGTGTTTAGCTATCAGGTACTAGAGTAACCACAAGGCATGCACAATGACCTATCCAGACAGTTACAGACTAGGCATCAAGGTTACAGACAAGTAGTAAATTCACAGCACAATAACCAGATAATTTAGACGGAAAATTCATGAAATAATTAAGGCACAAACTTGAATAGTTGAATGCTCATAGAGCTAGCTATACACAGGGTTTGCGTAACACGAGCAGTCTAGAAATCGGATACAGATCTAGGAAAGGAGATTACCCGAAGCCTCTCAGAGAGCACGGAGGGGGTGATTTGCTTGTACTTGGGCACCTCGGACAGCAGCTTGTCGTAGGTGGGCTGGTCGAACAGCACCGAGTTGTTCACCTTCTCCTTTTGCTTTCCCTTGCTCCACTTCTGCAGCGATCAACAACATGGCAAGCTGTATCCACCATGAGAACCAACAAAGGACAACTAACGAAATCTAGGAGCAAGTGATGTACAAGAGAGAAAGCGTCACCTTCTTCTTCTGCTTGCCACCGCCAGACTTGGCCGGCTTCGACGACGGCGGCGGGGCCTTGTCCTTCTTCGGGGCCTGCGAGGACAGAGACGAGCGTATCAACACGGCGCTACCAATCAGTACGTCCCGAACACGCGAAGGTTGAGAGAATTTACCATCTCGGAGGCGGCGGCGGCGGCGGCGCGAGAAGGGAGCAGAGGAGAGGGAGGCGGCGGCGGCGGCGGCGCGAGAAGGGAGCAGAGGAGAGGGAGGCGGCGGCGGCGGCGGCGCTAGGGTTTTCAGAATTCTGGTGGGATTTACTTATATAACGAGCTCTGAGCTATTTCAACCGTCCGATCCAATCGGACGGTGGAGAGGGGCAGCAAGGGCGAACACGGCACAGCCAACGAGCAGAAGCCACGTGTAGCCGTAGGATCGTCATCGTACGGACAGGAGAGCCTCCTATAAACGTGGCTCCCCGCAAGAAGCAAGCGGCGATCGAGGTCTCCTAGATGAATACGGTTCGGATTCATTCCGCCGAAAATGGATTTGGTTTCGGATTCAGGTTTTGTTTTTTATATGGATTTAGATTTGAATATTTTTTTGACATAGAAAAAATATAATATCACTGGTATCTACGCCAGTCCTGATATTTTGAGAGCATGGGACGAAATAAAATTTAGGGGCCCTCGTACTAATATAATGCTTCCTTAATTTCAAAAAACAAATCGTTTGGGATATAATTTCAGATATTAATAAGTGATTAATTAGTGTGTATTTTTTTTGTTTATCCATATTAAATACAGTGCAGGAGAAAAGATAGTGCGTGAGATGAAGATAAAGAGGAATTAGTACACCATCAGAGATATAGATGTCTAAAATACATAATAAAATATAAAACGACTTATTTTGAGCAACTCCAGATACAAGTCTAAAACGACTTGCTTTGTGGAACTAAAAGGAATACTCAAATTTATATACATATCTCTATGAAATCTTACCGATACATAATTAAAATATATACAAAAACAATATCAATCTTATCCAACGATTGCTTCTTAATGCATAAAGTTGCAAAACCATTTAAATTCTCTCGAGACATTGTAGATCTCTACAATTTTAATTTTAAGAAACTTTTTTCAGTTAATACCACAGTCACAGACATAATAAAAAAAATATGATTCTGTTAAAATTTATGAAAAGAAATAAGTATCAGACTGATCAAACATTCAAACCCAAAATAATACGAACATACTCACGTACATACATACCGTATACACGTATAGGGGGGCCCTCTGGAATATGGGGCCGGGGCGGTGGCACTACTGCCCCCCTCTAGGACCGGTCCTGTTGGTATCCAATGGATACGGATTCAGATAATCGGATAACTTCTATCCAGATTATCTAGAATAAAAAATACATCAAAGGCAGTTATTTGTAGTTGTCTGATTTTATTTGCTTAAAGATCTGTACTCAAATTCTTTCTCTTGCTTCCTATTCCTTTCTCTCTCCAGGCAGCTCCAGCCGTGAGCCCATGAGTCCACGACATCACCGCACGCTGCCCTCGCGGTAGCCCCGCTCCACCGCCGCGCCGCTTTCGCTTTGTTTCCGTCGCTTCAGGAATTTTAGGAGGTCATGGAAATTGATGGGGTCTTAGGACTTAGGAGGTCAGTTTCTGTTTGCTTCTGATATGCTACCGGCGCTTTAGAAATTTTGGATAATCGGATCATGTCTCGCAATCACTTACTTAGTTAGTTAGGTAGTGTTTAGTTACTTAAACCAAATCTATCCAAGATAGTTTGATACAGCTTCGAAAAACGAGTCTGTTTGGTTGATTGTACTGCACGAAACCGTCTAGGATGAGTTGATTCAGATTCTTTGACTATTCCTTCTAGATGTTGAATCCATACGATAAAAACAAGCGAACGACGCCGTCTAGGTTCTATTAACTACGCTAATTATCTATGATAAGTTAAGATTAGTGGTTATTAAGTATTTTTAGCTAAAATTTAACTATAATTAGTCGTAACTAGTTATTATTATGGATATTTTGTGATGAATAGTGATAGCTTAAGTTGTGATGAATAGTGATAGCTTAAGTTATCATTAACGATAATTACTAAAGATTAATACTAATTAGTATAATTTATTGAGTTATAAATATAAAAAATATTATTACGGGAAATTAATTAAGCTATACATAGATATAATATATAATTATATATACTTCTAAACAAATAAACGCGTGTGTATACCGTCCCGTACAACCAATCAAACATATTTATGTATTATCTTATACATCTAACCAAACAATTTACATGTACCATCTTATATAGGACCATAGCATCCCGAATCAATCCATTTAGAACGATCCCATAGCGTTTAGCTTCATACAACAAACTAAACACTACCTTACTTTCCTCCTTATGCCATCTCATGACACAGCGGCAAGCAGATAATGTTTGCATGCCGTTTGAACTCAGTTGCCATCTAATCTTTTTTGGAGAGTGATCTTTTAGATCCGTAGAAAATTGAGCCATTTTTATCAAAGCAACATTGTCTGATTAGGCATATATCAATGCAATGAATCAATGGTCTGTTGAGCTGCTGCGTAACGTGAATGGAGTTGATGTTCTTTTACTATCCTTGATGTGGCAAACTTGCAGATGAACAGGCTGTTTAGTTGCCAGTGAAAGCGTGGAAATATTTGGAAGAATACACAATGAATTCCATTGATCTGGTTGCAAGTTTACATATACATGCAAAGCCTCTATATTAGGCAACAAACAAGAAATATGACGTGATTAAAGGTAGCCGGTTTGTTGCCGATCTGATCCAATCTTCAGGAGCAATTCTGGACGTCAATCATGCATGCATGCAGCTGTAGCAAAGCAAGGATACCTGCCAAAATGTAGCACGCTAACACGCCCCGTAGTTGGAACGGGAGGAGGCCGGACGTTCAGACTAGCTCGAAATTCGGTGAAGACGGAAGTAGGAAGGCCCTTAGTGAAGATGTCGGCGAACTGTGATGTTGTAGGCACGTGCTGAACACGGACGTGGCCGAGGGCAACTCGTTCGTGGACAAAATGCAGGTCGATCTCCACATGCTTGGTACGCTGGTGCTGAACGGGGTTGCTGGACAGGTAGACAGCGCTCACATTGTCACAATACACAATGGCAGCACGGCGCAGGGGAGTCCGCAACTCCATCAGCAGCTGATGGAGCCAAGTAGCCTCAGCAACTCCATTGGCGACGGCACGATATTCCACTTCGGCACTTGAGCGGGATACAGTCGACTGACGCTTAGAGGACCAAGAGATGAGGTTGTCACCGAGGAAGACATCATAGCCTGAAGTAGACTTGCATGTATCCGGGCAACCGGCCCAATCGGCATCAGAATAAACAACTAGCTCGGTGGGGGTCGTCCGGTGAAGATGAAGACCATGATCCATAGTACCGTGAAGATAGCGCAAGATCCGTTTGACCACGGCGAGATGAGGCTCTCAAGGATCATGCATAAATAGACAGACCTGCTGCACAGCGTAAGCTATATCTGGACGAGTGAATGTCAAGTACTAGAGAGCACCAACAAGACTGCGATAAGCTGTCGGATCATCCACAGGAGCGCCTTCACCAGAGAGCTTGGAACTGGTATCAACAGGTGTGCGGCAAGGTTTGCAATCAGCCATCCCGGCGCGGTCCAATATATCAAGAATATAGTGTCGTTGAGACAAGAACAATGAACCATCATGTCGAGTCACTGAGAGGCCTAGAAAATGATGAAGTGGTCCGAGATCCTTCATGGAGAACTCAGAACGTAACGCGTCAATGATACGTCGAAGAAGAGTAGCTGAGGAGGCAGTCAAGACAATGTCATCCACATACTGCAGAAGATAGGCGGTGTCGAATCCACGACAAAAGATGAACAATGATGTATCTGACTTACCCTCCACAAATCCCAGGGACAATATATGTGAGGCAAAACGGTTGTACCATGCGCGAGGAGCCTGCTTCAATCCATAAAGAGACTTGTTCAGATGGCAAACATAGTCTGGGTGAGTAGTATCCACAAAACCAGAGGGCTGCATGCAATAGACTGTCTCCAAGAGAGTACCATGCAGAAAAACGTTCTTCACATCAAGTTGATGGATGGGCCAATCTCTGGAGAGAGCAAGTGTGAGAACGGTGCGGACGGTGGCAGGCTTGACCACTGGGCTAAAAGTCTCATCAAAGTCGACGCCTAGGCGTTGAGTAAAACCACGAAGGATCCATCGAGCCTTGTACCGCTCAAGCGAACCATCAGGGTTGAACTTGTGACGATACACCCACTTGCCTGTCACAATGTTAACACCAGAGGGTCGAGGAACAAGATCCCAAGTACAGTTCGACTGGAGTGCCTCAAATTCTTCCGTCATTGCTTGGCGCCAATGTTGATCGGCTAGTGCAGTGCGGAAGGACTTGGGAATCGGCGATAGAATATCAGTGTGAAGATTCAGCCGATCGGATTGTATGCGAAAACTAGACTTGCTTCGAGTAACCATGTGATGTTCATTGCCCAATGGTGTAGCAGGAGCAACAGGACGTGGGCCGAGTCGAGTCGGCACGATGATTGGTGCCATTGAAGATGTTGCTACAGGATCAGGAGACACACACGGCGCACAGGATGGCGCGAGTGCCTCAGAATCCTCGGATGCGGTGGGCTCACCAGAGGACCCGGCTGGCGTGGGTGCTCCAAAAACCGCGGCTGGCGCACTATAAGGCGCAGATGGCATGGGTGCAGGTGCGTCAGTTGCCGCACCAGAGGGTGTGCGAGGCAAGAGGTCGCCAAGCGTTGGAGACGCGGAGACGTGGCTTGCCCAGCCGACGTAGGCGCGAGTGTGGCCTACCCAGGCGATGTAGGCTCGAGCACACCGAAGGGCGTGCGAGGTGGTTCACCACGCGTCACGGTCGTGGCCCGCCCGACCGTCGAAGGTGCGAGTACGACCCTCCCAGCCGACGTCGGCTCGCACGTGGCCGGTGTGGTTGTGTGGCCAGTTCCGCTGGCAGCAACCCAAGGCGGGGAACCGGTGGGGGTAGCAGGACCGACCGCACAGGAGGGCGAGGGGAGAGCACCTGCAATAGGGAACTGCACGACGGGTAACTGGACAGAGTCCATGTCAGTTAAAAAATCAAGATCAGATGGGTTTAGGGGTGTATGTGTTCGGGCAAAAGGGAAGTCTGTCTCATCAAAAGTGACGTGACGAGATAAAATAATCTGATTCGTTGATAAATCGAGGCACCGATACCCCTTATGTTCGAAAGGGTAGCCAAGAAAAACACAAAGTGTGGAGCGAGGGGAAAGTTTATTGGCTGTTGTGGAGGAGAGATTTGGGTAGCATCGACATCCGAAAGCACGTAAGTGAGAATATTGAGGATGAACACCGTAAAGGGCAAAGTGAGGGGTTAGAAACTTAAGTGTTTTTGTGGGATGAAGATTTAGAAGGTATGTGGCAGCACGAAGGGCCTCAACCCAATAGGGAGAGGGAAGGTTGGCCTGGAACATGAGAGAGCGCATGATGTTATTTGTGGATCGAATGATGCGCTCGGCCTTGCCGTTCTGCTGAGAGGTATGTGGACATGACATGCGGAGTGCAATGCCATGGGTAAGAAAGAGATGACGAGCGGAGGAGTTGTCAAACTCGCGTCCGTTGTCACATTGAATACTCTTTATGGTGACACCAAACTGCGTGCGGACGTAGGAAATGAAGTGGGAGAGAGTGGAAAAGGTGTCCGACTTAAGATGCAAAGGAAAGGTCCAAGGGTAATGTGAGCAATCATCTAGAATGATAAGATAGTACTTATAGCCAGAGATACTAGCAACAGGAGAGGTCCACAAGTCACAGTGAATCAAATCAAAGTTTGTAGTGGCACGAGAGCTAGAACTCGTAAAAGGTAGACGAGTATGGCGGCCGAGTTGACAAGCATGGCAAATGGACTCGGCGGTCTCTTTATTACATGAAATAACATAAGTACTGGCTAATCTGGATAGGGCCTCAGCACCAATGTGACCAAGGCGGCGATGCCAAAGTGTGGATGTTGAGGTAGCGACGAGAGCCCGCGGTTGTGGTGAACATGGCAATAGTGGGTAGAGGTGGCCGGAACTATTGCACCTGGTGATTACGTTCCCAGTGCGAAGATCCTTCACAGAGAGCCTAAATGGGTCAAATTCAACAGAACAATTATTGTCAATAGTAAATTGATGGACGGAAATTAAGTTTTTGATAATTTGTGGAGTAACAAGAATATTTCTAAGTGAAAAATGACTGTGTGGAGCAGGAAGGGATGTGGAACCGACCGACATAACAGGAATTGTAGAGCCATTACCCACAATGATAGAAGGGTAAGAGTGAGACGGGGGTTGGGAAATGGAGATGTTACCGGCGTCCCGAGTCATATGAGAAGTGGCTCCGGAGTCCATGTACCATTCCCCGGATGGAGGGGGGTGAGCGACATGGTGTTGAACGAGTGTGTTGAACGAGTTCACCCAGGCAGCTTGATCCCAATGGCCGGCACCGGGCAAAGGAGTCCAGGGTGCCGTGCTAGAGCCGTTAGCTTGGGGAAGTCCGACCGAGGGCAGCCCAGCGCCAGATGTGTAAGCCGCATAGGCAACAGGGGCCGCCGGGGTAGATGGTGCTCGAGGTTGCTGTGGCGTTGAGTTAGGCCGTGGCCCAAGGATCGAGGGGAGACCGATGTGAGGCCACACTTGCACCGTTCCAGTCCACGGATTCCAAAACGAAGGCAGGCCAGCCCGAGGAGGCTGACCGGATGTTGGTGCAGGAGGACGCGGTCCGCCGCTGTTCTGACCAGGGGCGCCACCGCCCCCATTGTTGGCGCGCCCACCGCCACGTCGGTTTCGGTTCTTGTTGCGGCCACCACCACCGGTGTTGTTGCCTCCAGTGCTGCTGCCACCATTGTGATTTGCGCTGCCACCAGAATGAGCGTCGCTGCTATTGCCCGTAGCGAGAAACGCAGAGGTCTCGGTGGATTTGTTCTTTGCCGTGAGCTCTTCAAGCATGAGGTCCGCGCGAACCTCGGAGAAGGACGGGAGGGGCTTGGCCCGCTTGATGAGGGCAGCCATGTAGGAGAACCGCTCGTTCAAGCCACGCAAGATGGCGAGAACGAGAGTACGGTCTAGGACGGGTTCGCCCAGATCGCCGAGGGCGGTGGCCATGTTCTTCATTTTGCTGCAGTAGTCGGAGATTGAGAGATCGCCTTGGCAGAAAGTGCGAAACTCCGCGTCGAGGTACAGTGCCCGTGTCTCCTTGTTGCCAACGAACTGCTCCTCGAGGCCGAGCCAGACGCGACATGCGGACGACGTGGGCGTCATGACGACCTGGACAAGTTTGCTGGAGATGGTGCCGTACAGCCAGCTGAGGACGGTGCACTCCATGCGAACCTAGGACGGAACGTCGGGGTAGGCAATGTCGGAGAGGACGTGGTCGGAGAGCTCGTATTTGCCGACAACGAGAAGAAACAGACTGCGCCACGTGGTATAGTTCGGTGACTCGCCGTCGAGGACGACGGGGATGAGGGAGCGGATGTTGACGACGGCCACCGCTTGGGCATGGAGAGCCGCGATGGAGGCAGCTTCTAGTGCATCGTGCTGGACGTGGTGAGCGCGTTCAGCTTCACGGAGGCGCTGAAACTCAGCTTCGAGGCGCGCATGTTCACCTTCAAGGCGGGTGCGCTCGGCGGCCAGACGTGCCCGTTCGTCGGCGGCGGCCTTCTGCGCGTGCTCGGCCTCAGCAGCGCGTTCACGGTCGTCGTCGGTGAGGGAGCCAGCCATGATTCTGGCGGCTAGGGTGCGGAAGCAAGGGTCGCAGGATGCGAGCCACTCATGATACCATGAAAGCGTGGAAATATTTGGAAGAATACGCAATGAATTCTATTGATCTGGTTGGAAGTTTACATATACATGCAAAGCCTCTATATTAGGCAACAAACAAGAAATATGACGTGATTAAAGGTAGCCGGTTTGTTGCCGATCTGATCCAAT
>ASSH01052882.1:0-12918 GCA_000418225.1 Zizania latifolia | reverse complement strand
CGGAGCCCCAGCCGACGCGTTCTTGCTGCCGCTGCCGCTGACGTTGAAGCCCATCGCTTGCAGGCACCCGTTGATCACCTGCCGTGTAAACGGTTTTTTTCCTTTAATTAGTTGGGTGCTGACGTAGGACACTCAAAAAGTCACTGGACACCTTTCTTTATACGGAAGGTTTAGAATTTATTCTTCATATCTCATATCTCATTGACACATAGATTAGGAGGATAAATTCTCAAACTCCATCTAAATATAGGGTATATAATCAATTTTTTCTATATAGACAGAGGTGAACATGCAGAAAAAACAGAGTAAAATTATTACGTTACATTATCCTAAGCATACCAGATTGTAGAACAATTTGAACTGTTGTGATTCTGGCACTACCAAACTGAAGAACAGCTTTGCCTGGTGTGACTCTGGCAAAATTGATTACTAAGAACAAAACAATCATTTTTTGAAACTATATGCATTTATTTTCAGGTAGTGATTGTTGCACTAAAAATGATTGCACATGGTGCATTGAGACCTAAAGTACAAAATAAATCATAATGTCAACGTCTCCATCCTTTAACATAGCAACAACAGCCTTAATTTATGCCAAGCTGAAGTGTATACACTAGGAGTTGCTTTTGGGGTTGCAGGTCAATTCTTATTTTGCAGTGGTGACACCCCAGTTTTTTTTCAATGCCGGTATATTATCCCACATCAAGATTCGGGCAGATCACGCATGCCATGTAGAATCTTTGGATTCAGATAGGAGTTCTTGAGATGAACTGCCAAGTGCAGAGAAGAGAATGGCACGTACTGTTCTGTTGTCAAAGCAGAGAGCAGCTTGTGCCACAATCTGGATTGCATCCTGTGTTCCTGGGGCCACTGCACCACCACCTCCCCCTCCTTGCCCTGCATTGTTCAGACAAACATGTACACCACTTAGCTAGCACAAAACAAATGGAGGATTTATTTGGAAGGGCTTGAGACTTTGAGATCCCTGAGAAGCCTCACAAGCTGGCCTCTCACTCTCTTGGAGAATCTAGCAGCAACACATTTTTTTAGATAACAGAAATGGTTTACATATCCGGTCTCTCTGCTAATAGGCACATAGCCAATATGCTTGTCAGAGTAAAAGAAGTGATGTTTTTTACGGTCCTGGGACATGTATCGGTACCTGATAGTGTCAATTTGTCACACATACGAGGAATGATACCTCCTAAAGACCCTAAAATACCTCCTAATTTGTCACACATGCCGCATATAAGGAAACCTTAGAACTATGACAGTTTCAGATTTAAAGTTGAACCCTTCCAAAGGAGACCAAACTCCAATTTTCCAAGAAAAAGATTGAAATGCTCAACAAGCCTTGCCTAGTTCAGATTGGAGTGATGATAGATTACCTCTGCAACTGGAGATGCCAACAGAGAATAGCACCACTGTGAGACACACATGGCTGAGCTTGAGAGAGGCCATGACAATTGACAACTGAAGATTCAGTTACTCCTAACACAGTTTGATGCTTCTGGCACCTAGCCAGCACTCTCCCTTTATATGTGCAGGCCATGCAAGTTGAACTGGCCACAAACTGCTTATAAAATGCAACACTGGCTTAAACAAACTTGGCATTGGAATTTGGAAGTACATTGCTTCTTGGGGAACTTAGGATGCATACAAAAATATGATGAAAACTGTGATCCCTGAAACCATTGGGTGCATTGATTCAGTCCTGCAGGAACTGGGAGAAGTTTGCAAGTCTCAGATGCTATAAAAAAAACGATGCTTGCCAACTACCACTCACTTGGTTTCCAAGACCTGTTCCTGTGGAGTGTGCACAAATCACACACCAAAGCAGGTATTATAGTTTGGTTCCGGCCTTGTTTGCGTTGACCATGCTAGACCTTGCTGTACTTCGATGTCTCGGTTCAGGGCCAGCTTCCAATGAGGTTGCATGAATGGCGAAGTGTGTTTTGTACCACGGTAGACGAGTTCTTTCAGGTTCTGTTTCTGATGTAGGGTCCAGAGCAAGGGCGAAGGTGCTATGCAGTTTGTGGGGAATTTTTTTTATAAATAATATTTATTTTTTTGAAATTGTAATTCTGAATAGCGCAATCGAAAAATTTTAAAACTATATCTCTGTCAACATTTGAAATGTCGATAGAGCTTTTATCAATATTTCAAATGTCGATAAAGGTCTAGTTTTGTAATTTCTTAATTACGTTATCCAGAATTACATCCACTACTTTTTTCTAGTCGGTGCAATATAGTATACTCCTTACAATCTAATTAATAGTCTAGTTAAAAATATTAGCCCATATCTATTTAATTTTGCACCCTTTTTTCCTCTAGCTTCGCCACTAGTCTGGAGGGACAGAGGACAGGCGACGGTTGCCAGATGTTGAAGTTAATTTTTTGCTCTGTTTTCTTAGAAATTATACGTAGCAACAAGAATAGTCTGGTGAAATCGGTAAAATGTAAGAAAGTCAAACTATATGATTGCATGTCGAATATATTCTCGACTTCTCGACGGGACAAGTAGTTTTACGTTATCTAAGAAATACAATTTTTATGTAAATTTTGGTATCTCTTGATATCTTCTCAATCACCTTAGAAGAACTTATTCTCGATCATCCTGGTCAAACTGGATTAGACATGTACTTTCATGTATAGATTTGTCTAAAAAATACTTTAGTGCTGTTATAAATCATTAGTTGTGTACTTCGCACATTCTGTTCTTCATCAAACCATTTATAAATTCAGAATTAATAGATACAAAGTTATATTTGGTTAGGAGTTTCGATTGTAGTTATTTCATGATTTAATAAATATGAAGTTGTGGTCGTTTTGGAGTCTTGATTTCAGTACTTTATTAATTTAATAATTCTGAGATTTGGAATGAGCTAGTTGGCAAAATGTAGTTACTGTGGATTCTTCATTTAATATATAAGCCATGAACGGCCAAGTTATAACAGATGTTGGACTCTGGCCATATCTATTCATTATTTCTCGGATTAACATGAGAATTTTTTAGAGTGCCAAATTAGTTTAGCATATATGTGATAATAAATTTATCTTTTGCATGAACCCATGTGACATGCCACAAGCTAAAGCAAGCTATTTAGCTACATGCACCAGCCAATTCAGCTAGAAGAAATGTAAAAATAGACGTGGTTTTCATCTTTTTATTTACATTGGTTCAACCAATACTGAAATTAAAATAGCCCTAATATCATATCAAATTGCATGAAGCAATCAGTTTAGCCAAAAGTTTAAGTAGATGCGTGGGACAGTTCATCTATACTTAAGCATGCACAAGCCACTGGGTGAAGCGCTGACAACTTTACACAAGACAATGAGACATGCTAACATGGACTAACTTTGTTAACTGGACTACCGTTTGAGCTACGAAGATATATTATATTAAGTTAAGTGTATATATATGTATATATTTGGGGTTAAAATATGAAATTTATACAAAAAATTTAGTAGATGCATTTGCACCTACAAAGATTATCTGGTATATATGGTCATCACGAAGGGAACATGAACATGCACAGTAGCTAGCATAATTAGTGGAGATAGATATATCCAACTTTAAAATTCTGTTTCGATTTTGTTAAAACACTATAGATTTTTTTTAAAAAAAATAAAAAACAGTTAAACTAACAGTTAACACTACGCTCTGAGCTCCGCGCCTAGCCAGCATACATGCACACCTTCATGGCGCGCCGTTGACGTAGCGGCCGGCGATCAGAGGCAGAGCGCGCGCGAGAGAGAGACGATGGACCGAGCGGTGACACCATTGACGTGCTCGAGTCCGGGACTCTCTTCGACGTGAAGGAAGAGTGGAAGGCACTCCCGCCTGCGGCCTGCGTGCGCAGTTAGTTCCTTGTGCTTGCGGGAGTGAAGTGATCAGGCCCGGCCGTTGCGCCCACCCTTTGACCCTGCCCGCCGCGCCACCACCCACCCCCAACCAACCTGCCGTTGCATGCGATCAATTCCTGGCTAGCTAGCTAGCAGTATTATCTTATATAGCTTCTGATTGGAGAGATGGATCCTCACCGGAGATGTCCCCTCGAATTTTTCTTCTTAAAATCCTATCTATATAGTCGTGACTTTTTTGAAATGTATACATAACAATATAGATTTATTGACATCTACCGCTGAACAGAAAGTTCATATTGATTCAGTATCATCAAATGCAAGTCATTCCCTCTTTAATTTACATACCCTTTTTCCTCTCCACACGGGATAACATCCCGAGTTATTGAGAAAAGGAGGTTATACAAGCTTAATAATCTCGCATTTTTTCCATTCTAGTTTCTACTTTCTACTTGTTGTTTATGTAAAAATGGTTCGCAAAATGATTAATTGGATTTTTAATTAATCATTGAATAAATGAAACAGAGATTAAATAAAATAAAACTCTAAAGGCTTGTCTGGCTGCCTCAAATTTCGGCCCATCATGTGGAATGTACTGAAATTTGTGGCAGCCAAATAAAGCCTAAGTCTTAAATAAATGTTCCTATTGGAATCACATAAAGTGTAGTGGAAAAAACTAAACTAAACATACGAGCGAGGAAAAAAATAGTGATAAACAATATAAATACTATTCATATTTTGGATTTGTATTTTTCTTCCAATATATCGAATGAGTTTAGAGCTAAAATTTTATGAAGTGGTATATGTGTATTATATAAATATTATTAAATATTTTTTTAAAATCAAACATGTAAAAAATGGGTATCTCCTCAAAGAAATAAGGGTCACATTTTTGTAGAGAGAGAAGAATCATTGAAAATGTTGCTTCTTAGGATAAGCAGACTAATCAAATAAAGATATCTCCATGATTTTTTTCAAAAAGCTACTTGCCTGCCACTAGGTATACCCTTTCTCACGTACACCCCTAGCTGGCCCTATCCTCATCACACGGCCCCGAGCGAATGTCTCCATGAGCTAGGGTTTCGCCACACTCGGGGTCTAGCCACCGATGTCATATCTATATTATTTGTTCATTTTTATTCATATAACTTTAAACCATATAACACAAGCTAGCGCGTATATAATACAACAAAAATGACATACGTAAAATTGTCATTTCAAACTACTATCATTTCTTATATGAATTAAAATCTAGTTATTCAGTCAAATAATTTTAGAGATGAATCTAATTCACTAGAGAATCACTTTGAGGAGGAATCAAAATTAGGTACGCGCGTCAACAAAAAAAACATTAGATTTTGGTCAGATCTTGATCGATCGACACTACCTAGCTCCCAAGTTAACCTACCTTAGCTAGTAGGTAGGGGTGACAATAGGTCAGATCATGTCCGGTTTGGCTATTATCGAACCTAGACCCACCCTCGCTTAGACCTAAACCCACATCCTATACTGAGTTAAAATGCCAATCCAATCCTAGACCCAATAGGTCCCCATAAACCGATGCTCTACCATGCCACGCCCCATGATGGCTCACCGGCCTTTAGGGATATCAATGGGTAAAATACTAGTGGATGATGATTGTCTATGCCCATACCTGAGTTAAGAAACTCATACTCATACCTGGTCATATGCATCAATTCTTTCTATACTCGTACCCGTACGGGTATTTGATACCCGATAGGTACCCATAAATGCGGCATGAAATGAGCGATGACGACAATGAGTGTGGGATTGAGGGGCGGTGTGCGATGACAACAACAAGATAGGGAGTTACGTGCGACGGTTCAGGATGAAATATTGGCAACAGTTTGACACTATGAATCTAGCGATGAATCGAGGTTGAATGTAGCAGTGGTGTGTGGGACTTACCCTAAGGGATAGAGGATGGCCTTGAGCTCATTGTTTGGGAATTTCTTCGATTGTTGCTCGAGTTTAGGCATTTTCGTGGGATCTAAAGACTGAAGAGGCTCTTCTTAGGTTGGATCTTTCGGGAGCTGTTGGGTTCGAAGCCCCGTTATGATTTGTGGGTGCAAATACACCCACTCAGTTTTTTTAGTTATTACTTGATGGAGGATGAGGTACCCGATCTTCTATCAGATGGATGTAAACAACGATTTAGTGGAGAAGAAAACACACGATCTTTTATCCGATCCACGAGATCGAGAACCCTATAATCGTAACACCACTTCTTCTCTAGCTTTCAACTGTACACAATTCGACTGGCCTCACCACGAAGGCTAATCCCTACATGCTAATCGAATGACACAAGCAAAAACATAGAAGTCGTAATTGAATCTATAGAAATTCAATAGCAATCAAATTTAGGGTTCACAAACTAGCAGTGACGACTGTTCATACACAGGGATGTAAACCCCATAAAACCCTAGATGGCAGCGGCTATAGGATATATACTTATCTAGACATGTCTCTAATGGGCCCAACTGAATACACAGCCCAAAGGCCCAAAAAGACGGTGGTGCAACACCCTGAAAGATTCTGGACGTTATTTTTTAATGATTATCATTGATCTAGAAGGAATTTTGGCATAAGACATGTACTATTAGAAAGCTTATGAAATTAGCTTTCTGTGTATATATAGAACGTCAAAAACGAAGTCCGAACGTGGCATGTGCGATGAATTTAATGTGTGCTGCTCCTGGAATCCTAAATGGATTCAGGCTTGAGGTGGGTTGGGCTTCTTGCTCAACTTGGATGCTCTAACATCATTAGGTAGTAATATATTCTCAAGTATGTGTATCCGTAGGAGGCACCTCATTCAATCCAATATTTTGCATCTTATAGCTTAATTAGTAGTCTATACCCTCTCACGATGGTCTCACACCCCTCCCAAGTCCCAATTGATAGAGTGAAAGAGACATAGCAACGTGGTGGTAGAGGAGAGACACACGCGGGAGTTTATCCTTTGCCTCTCTCTGGTAGCCAACCACCACCACTCCTCTTCTTTCTCTTCTGTTGCTCGCCTGCTCCTCACTGCTCTCTTGGCGTATGCCCTGTAGATGCTCGACGTGGACCCAACAACGATGATAGATCTAGGGAGTGGCGACGGTAGGTCCAAGGAGCGGTGGCGATAAATCCAGAAGCGACGACAGATGAAATGAGTCATATTTATATAGTTATTTTATTAAATATGTGGTGAGTACCTTCATCAGTCTCTCCACCACCAACTTTCCGTTGTCGCTGCCCAACTGTCACCGCTATGCTTACCCAGTCGTCATCACGTTCTCCTAGTCGATGCCACGAGCTCGCCTCGCCACCATTGTGCTTGCCCAACCACCGCCGTGCTGGTCTAGCCGTTGTCATGAGCTCACCCAATTGCCATCACGCTCACCTAGCCGTTGCCATCCGTGAGTAGGTTAAGCTCATCCCTCGTTTTTAGAAAAAACTCGTTCCATATTAAAAAAATACTTTTCCTTAGAAACAATACTATTACTATTTTCAAGAATGTGCAAAACATCACTGTGAGTGACTGTAACGGTTTTTATATGTCAGCGATTCACCGATGATATATTACAAAACTATAAAAATAACGGTGACATAGACCCATGATTCACTTCTTTACAACCAAACACAGTGGAAGTAAACCCAATTTCGTACCAGTCCATTCTCATTCTCTGACCGTTGCCCACCTTCGCGTGCCGCACCCTTCTTACCCCGACTCCAAGCCGACCGGCTGCCCGCCCCAGTCGTCGGCGGTGGCTGATCCTCCTCCGCCGCCACCGCATCCACCCACCTTCTCCTCCTCCTCCCATTACCTGGTAAGCAGCCATGGGCCCATGGAGCTCGTTCCCTCCCGCCATCCGCGTCGCTGCTCTCGCCGGTATTCGTGCCTTGGATCTGGATCAGGCTGGCTGTGGGGAGCAGTTCGTCGTGGCTCTAAACCCTATATCTCACGGAGCTCCTTTTTCTGTGTGCGCCGCAGTTGCTCTGAGGGATGGAGAACGGGGAGATCGAGGCGGCCGACGACTCGCTGCCTGCTCCCGCGCCGCCGAACGGGCGGAGGTATCGGCCGGTGGGCTCTAATGATCGTGCCGTTATCCAGATGACCTCCATGGAGCCCGGCTCCTCCTCCTCATCCGCTACCACCGTTGGTGGCGTGACGCCCCAGCCGCCAAGGTGATGTAGAGTTCGCTTCAAACTTGTGGATTTCGTGCCCTTTTTTCGTAGGTCTGATGCGCAATTCGTACAGGTTTTGGGATCGAGTAGGTATAACACTTGTACTACGTGAATATGCATGTCATTGCTTATGCAAACCCGAGCGTGCATTGTCTTGGCGGTGCATTATTCAGCATAACGGAGTGTTCCGCCCGATCAATCAATCGGATGATAGTTGTAGTGTTAGGAACTGCTGACAAACAGTGTGGACACGTTTCGTGTTGGGTTTGGAGTGTTGGAGAGTCAGCTCGCATTACTATTTTGGCCTTTGGGCTTGTGGCCATTTGTGTTTGCTTGATTGCATCTTCCACGTAGAGTTTTGGACCAAGGCTGTGAAATCAAACGAGTTTTACTTGTTTTGCGGGATATCTACAATTGTGATTTTACTGCCTTTCGATTTTTGCAATGTTGTGACTAATGTCATGACTCATGTGAAATGATATATCATGCTCTTATGTAGAGCTACTGTAGGCACGTTGATGCGATATGGAGTTGTGTATTTAGACTTTTATGTTCAATGGATGTTATAGCTGCTTGAAGAGTATAATGTGTTATCTTTATGATATCAATTCTAGTTGTTGAACTTCTTGTCATTGGGAAGTGGTTCCATATGGGGTAGCCTGCCAATCTTGGGTTACAAAGAAATGGATATTACTTAATACACACTCCCTTATGAAATATATTTCATACTTTACTTATTTGGCGTGGTAGATGTTAATACTCTTCTCTATAAACTTGGTCAAACTTAAGATAGTTCGACTTAGAACAAAACCAGAAATACTTATCTTTTGGGACAGAGAGAGTACTTCCTTATTTGCCTCACGAATATGTTCATCTTGCTATCTGCACATTCTAAGAGAGATTTTTATTTAAAATTTATACAGAAATTTCCTTTCATGTGCATATTTGATACTCATTAACAATAGGGAATTTTAGAAGAATGCAGTTTGTCCTGCTGCTACATGTGTAAACTAACTCAACTTTTTTGTATACATATGATAGGAATCTAACTATTGATCCAAGCATGCCAGAAAGTTCCGTTGGATCTCAAAGCGATTCAAAGCTAGAGCTTTTTGGTTTTGATTCTCTTGTAAATATTTTGGGTCTCAAGAGGTATGATCATCCTCTGTCCCTGTTTGTTAAGCACCGCAATGTTTTGACTAATATGGCACATGTTCTCTACAAATAATTGTTAGAACTTTTGATGTTTTTTATGACGTCAGTATCTGATTTAAACTGAACAGCATGACAGGAGAACAGATTCAGGCCCCTTCCAGTCCTAGGGATGGCGAGGATGTAGCAATTACCATTGGACGCCCGAAGGTTGTCCCTCCATTTCAACATTTTGGATGAAACCCATTGGTTTCAAACTTAGTCATACTTTTCCTTGTTGATGATAAATAGCTACAAATTGGTATATTTTGAGTTACACAACAAACAGGTAGCTGTATTCAGTGTTTTACATCTAATTAGTGTTATAGATATTAAAGATAGACTCGGTTTCTTATAGATGGAGTCTGTTCAAATATGTAAACTCTAGCCATGTATAACCAGGAAAGGTTGCCGGTTTGGTTATAGATAGAAAACTAGAGATTGATTTCAATGTAATAGATAGAAACTGATCAGGCCTTCCTAAACTTGGGCATCACTGGTAATTTCTGTAATCTGCTGGGCGTTTTAGCCCTATATAAACATGGAGGGGTCGTCAGGGATCCTTACAGCCAATAAACTTATTCACAGTTAAGACTTCAGAATATAGAACCAATACATTTCCACTGGTACCTCACCTGCTGTATCCAACATTTTGTTACAAGTCTAAAAACATTTCTTAAACATAAATAAGTTTAAATTTTGTACATTTGAGTAATTGAATTTGCTTGGAGTATTGATAGGCTCATGTCTGGTCTTCAAAGTTTTTTCAGTGTTAATCTCATCAATTTCAATTTTATATTGCTCTTTTTTCTTTTTGCAATTTATTTGGTCATGTCATTTAAATTTATGAACATTTTAAAAGTTACATAGTTGATCCATTGCTTTTATTGGTCTGGCAGGAAACTGGACCCAAGTTTGGAACTATGATGGGTGTCTTTGTCCCATGCTTGCAGAATATCTTGGGAATCATTTATTATATCCGTTTTACGTGGTAAAATGTTCTGCATACTTGTTTTGTTACTCTATCATCTTTGTTTTGTTCCGAAATTCTTATTGTTTTTTTGACAAATATTTTCTTCTTGTGCTTGTCAGTGTAATGTACCTGTCATTTTTGACAGAACCCCATCTGTAACATTTCCTTTCTTGCTTTCTTGTATGGTCTTCCCCATAATAGAAACTAGTCTTAAAGTATTGAAGCAAAATTATTAAGTGTAAATGTTGCTGTCCAGTTCAGTTCTGGCTTAATTTATCGATGCAATAATCCCTTCGTTATCCACTTAAACTTTGGTACCCTGCCCTGTTATTCATATCATGTGGAAGTGGTATTTTAGCAATTGTTATCCATGTCTCTTTTCATGCCTTTATTCACTTTGTTGTTTCAACAACTGACTAATATCTTTTCCCTCCCTGTAGGATTGTAGGTATGGCAGGTGCATGGCAGTCACTTGTTTTAGTCTCATTCTGTGGTGCATGTACATTTTTAACTGGAATATCATTAAGTGCCATTGCAACAAATGGAGCAATGAAGGTATGCTGAACATAAGAAGTTAAGAACTACATGTGAAAACTTGATAGAATAAAGTTCAATATGCCCCATATTTTGTTTCTTATCCGTTGTCGTGCTCTTACCGTTTCCATTTCATTGGTTGAACTTGGTACCAGATCAGGGTTTACCTTACCTATACGGTCCTGGTAACCGGCCACGAGCAGACGGTCGGCTAAAATTCGAATTCCAATTTTTGAATTCAAAATTTTGAACCGGTTACTAAGTGATTTGGCCAAAAACTTATTAGGAGTGATAAATTAATTCTGCTTCAACTCTGGGAATACTTTAGAGTTTGGGTTGATTTTGGTCATTGTTACCTATACAAACGTAACCACCAATGAATTGATGTGCCTTTTTTATGATCCATAGGGTGGTGGGCCATACTATCTCATTGGGCGTGCACTTGGTCCTGAAGTTGGAGTTAGCATTGGGTTATGCTTCTTCCTTGGAAATGCAGTTGCTGGATCCATGTAAGTGTTCAAGTACTTGAAGGTGTCCTTTTCAAATTCCCTTCATTGTTTTTGCCTATGGACAAAGTTATTATTATATTATACACTCGTTCTGCACCTGCTGCTCAGAGGAAAGCATAATGTGAATTCCTCTATTACATGATGAATGAAATACTAACCATAGTTGTTAAGGCATTGCCTAAGTGTCCGGGTGCTCGGCAGCCGTTACTGCAGCCATCGTCTCGCCATATGTGAGCGTGGCATTCGCCTTGCCGCATATGGCGTCCAGCCGATGCCATATTGCACGAGGCGGACGACTCACGGCTGCCGTGGACGGGGAGCCATCCAGGTTCACGATTTAATTGGTCTATGTTTGATTGGTTCCTCAGATAATTATCGTGCTTTCAGAGGTATCAAAGCCTCATGTCTCTTGCTATAAATAGGTGGTTCATTACTGCTCAATTTCTGTGAGATTATGCACAATTAGTCAATAGATAGATTAGCATAAAATGGCACTAGAGTTCTCGGCTGGCCAGTTCTCACGATGCATGCATATCTAAGTTTCCTTTTTTGTGAAATGGATTGAGTAATACCTGTTGTTCTATTTGATGTGGTTCTGAATTTAATTTCCTGTTGTTCCAAAAATTATTGTGCCATGTATATTTATGTGAAGTGAGTATGACATCGCCTCACCACATGCCATACTTGCCTAAAAGGTGTGAAGGTGGTTAGTCGCCTCGCCTCGCATTGCCACCGTAATAACTATGATGCTAACAGAATATGAAGTAGTGAAACCAAAGGATTTTATGCTATATTCAGGTTGTTTGATGGTCTTATATGCCATAGTTCTGATTAAACCATTTTGTCAAGGAAAATGTCTTGAGGGAGATGGATGAGTAATGGCTCAGTGATGCGACTATTGTTTCTTATGCCCAATGAAATTTCAAACTATACAATTTAATCTGTTAATTTTGCATGCATTCATACATTGATGTTGTCCCTTTTCCCTCTTTTGCAAACTTATTGTGCCATTTTCAGGTATGTGCTAGGAGCTGTAGAAACCTTTTTGGATGCGGTTCCTTCTGCTGGTTTTTTTAAAGGTAAGTAAAAGTTACAAGTGATACTATTCATTAATGTTATTTTATTTTGTGAGTAAAAAGTAGAAAACTGAAATTATCTCCAAATGTCTAGAGTGCAGACCCTGTACTTTGGGCCTTCTGTTAGGACATAAAGGATCTCCATATTTATTTTATTTTTCATTGCCACTTGCCAGGAGCTTAAGTCTGCAAGCATTTTTTGCAATTTATAACATACTAGTCAAGTAATTAATGTGTGAATATTGAGGTCCTGTTTGGGGGAGCTTGAGATTCTGAAAAGCAGCTAGCTGAGTATCTAGCTGTTGAGAATTTAAAGAGCTGGGATCATAGTTGTCATGGCGTCGCCTAATCGTCGCCTAATCGACGATTAGGCGTCCGGGCGGCCGCTGGCCGACGCCACGGCCGACGACTCGCTGCCTGCTCCCGCGCCGCCGAACGGGCGGAGGTATCGGCCGGTGGGCTCTAATGATCGTGCCGTTATCCAGATGACCTCCATGGAGCCCGGCTCCTCCTCCTCATCCGCTACCACCGTTGGTGGCGTGACGCCCCAGCCGCCAAGGTGATGTAGAGTTCG
>ASSH01052881.1:0-12923 GCA_000418225.1 Zizania latifolia | reverse complement strand
ATAATATTGTCGGTGACGTCGATGATATACATACTTACACTTGGTTATTATTTAAGTTTGTTAGTGCATGTCACTGTCTGGCTCGGTGATTGCACGTAATGTCTACCCACACTAAAATGATCAGATAAAGACATCTCACGATACACGAGATCTCTGATGTATCATCGAATGCATGCAAATAATCAAGTTAATCCGGCCACATCATTTGGAAGGAGCTCTGGACCGACCTGCCACTGTAAGTGATTGTTAATTAATCATGCATGAGAAGAAAGTGCGTTCCTAAATCAAACTTAGCGTCTTCGATGATCTCTGGTTAGATAGTAGCTAGCCCCACTAACATTAACCAACCAATCAACAGCAGCAATCTTGATAAGTATTTTCCTATAATATTTTGCTTCTGTTCCAAGGTATAATATATTGGATAGAGAGTCGATGTACAAGTAACGTACGATTGATACCCTCGCTCTTACATTAATTATATTCGTTCATCCATTGCATGCAGAGAGATTAGACATGTAAAGTACAAGGAATCGATTGCACATTGAATCATATATTTATATATAGAGAGTGAGAACGGCCACTGCCGTGCAGAATATATATATATATACATGTGTTATATAATAGAGTAAACTAAAATAAAAAAATGCAGCTGTGCTGCAGTTACTTTTTCTTAGAGAATCATATCAATGCACTGCAGTTAAACGTTTTTACATAGATCACGTTATATTGCAGTTGCAGGTGTACGTACGTACTATTGTTTCACAAAAACATGTATGCAAAACATCATGCATGTTAATTTGCATGGCTCTGATATTTGCGGTCCAAAATAATGCATGTATGATCACAAAAACATGTATGCAAACATAAGCACATGTGTGTGTAGTTTGTGTATATGTTTAAGTTTAATTTCACCGAATACATGTGCTTGTAATTGTTTATACTGTTAATATATATAATAGTATCGACTAGCTAAAGTGCGTAATTAATTAATGTGTATACACATTCATGATTGAATACGGAATTATACGTATAAAAAACTTAGTTTATGCCCATATGCATCATCGTGTCCATTTAGTAATTAAGTTTGATTGGCTTGTTTGGTTGATCATGTATATATACGCGCATATATAGAGGTTAACTAATTCATCTGGTCAAATGTATGCATGTTAGGTTTAGTGACTTTAGTCAAGGTAAGGTTTCTTCAAGGACTGTACTGTATGGTAAGCCTGTGCGCGCCTGTCAAGATCGATATCTATCGCAGAGATCCTGTTCAACACGCCACAGCTTGACAGGTTGATCGATCTAGACGAACAGTACATACGCGTCGATCCATCAAATATATGAGACCGTACCCACGCCTTGGATTATATTCCATCCATCGATCGATCGATATCTGATTTGGTCGTTGGATCGCGATGGATCTACGCGTCATCCATGGACTAGAAGTGATCCATCGATCGATACATGCATTGCACGCCCTAGTCTCATTTTTACACTAGTGTGTGTGATGTGTGATCGCGAGCAAGCCGAGCATGCATGCACACTGATCTTTATCTCCTAATGCTATTTAGGAGCTCAGGCTGTATATATGAGCCTAAGACATTTACCGCGTACAATGAGCTTAATTATGAGCTATAGCTAGCAGACATCTATTGATATAAGTATTATAGATTCAACTATTCAAACGTCTTTTCTTTTAAGATTACACGGATCTTCAAACGTCTTTTCTTTTAAGATTATATGGATTAACAGATACAGCGAGCAACTAAACACACCCTTACAAACCAAACACTAGACTCTAGCTGCTACCATAGTACAGAACTCCATGTCTCGGGTCCATTGAGTAGTATATCAAGTCTACGTCCATCGATCATATCACCTCGATAGATCGATCGATCACGCAGGAGAAAGAAGAGACGAAGATGTAGCTATGACTAATTTTTTTTAGAAAAAAGCCATCACAGCCCGGTTTTATTTGAAAGCCAAAGACGGCAACGCTGGGGAAACCAGCTTACAATAGCGTTCAGCACAACTCAATCTCCAAAACCCCCCTGCGCACACCAGACACAAGGATCCCAGTTCCTAACAGCCAGCACAACACAAACGATCGACAGACAACAGGACCCCACCAGAGCAAAAGATCACTAGGATCAGTTTTTGACCACTACTTCAAAACACGGGAAAGAAAACTAAGCACAAAAGCACTACCACAACACAACTCCAAAGACTTTTAGATCAAAGCACCGCTTGCACGTCAGTCAGGTTTGCAGCACGATTCAGGCTTGAGCAGCTTCACATTTTGGCATAGAGCAAGTCGAGGTACTTGGTCACTTCCTCCTTTGAACGAGCATGCGCCAAATTCGACCACTGTGATAAAAGAGAGATAATTCTATAAAGCAAGCTCATCACATTAGAGGGAATCAAGTTATGAAAGACAAAATCATTGTGATGAAGCCACATTGCCCAAACACAACCAGTCAGCAACCAAACAGGGGTGTTATTTTTTCTTGATCCAGCATGGGTGAGGTGCTTCGCAACAAAATTCTCTCTATATGTGGGAATGACTTCCCACCCCAAAGCATCTCTCATAAAACACCAAACAAAATGAGACAAGTGACACTGGAAAAAAAAGGTGGTCAGCATCCTCAGGCTGATCACAGAGCTTGTAGTTTGGATTACCAGGCCAACCCATTTTTTTAAGCTGACAGCCACTAGGAATCCTGCCTTTAGATAAAAGCCATAAGAAGATTTTCACTTTCAAATGGATAAAGCTTTTCCAAATATCCATTGATCTAGTATCTCTAACCCCACCAAAGACAATCAGTCTATATATGGATTTCGAAGTAAAGCCCTTTTTATCGATCTTCTAGATCATAACATCAGGCCTATTTTCAGGAACAACCTCATCAAGCAAGTCGTGTAAAATGGTCCGCTGCTCAACTTCCTCAGAAGTCAAAGATCTTCTTAGGTCAATGTTCTAGCCATTCTCACCATACAAATCATGAACAGTAGCCATGGGATCACTGCAAATCTCAAAAATCCTAAAGAAACGAACACTTAAAGGAATCTCCTCCAGCCACACATCCTTCCAGAAGAACACACTTTTGCCATTACCCACCTGGTAGGCACTACCTCTCTGAACCTAACTCTTAATTTTATGAAGACCTTTCCAAAAATAAGACCCCCAAAAGAGTTGGATTGGATAAAACCTCTATCCTGACAATATTTCTTCCTGAGAAGAGTGTAGCAAAGCCCTTCATTACCAGATTCTATACTATAGATCCATTTACTTAGCAGGGCAATATTCATAGCTCTAGAATTGATGAAGCCCATACCACCAAATTCCTTGGGAGCACAAAGGGATTTCCAATTCATAAGATGATATTTTTTCTTCTTTTCCAAACCTTCCCAAAAGAAATTCCCCCTGATTCTATGAATGGCATGTTGAGTAGTTTCAGGCAGCAGAAAGATACCCATAGTATACATAGGGATAGAGCTAAGACAAGAATTGATCAGAACCTTTCTACCTCCATAAGACAGATGGCCACATTTCCAAGCAGGAAGTCTTTTTTTAAATTTTCTCAACCATTTTCTTAAAGTCTACAACAGAAGGTTTGGAACCAGAGACTGGGACACCAAGATAAATGATAGGGAAATCTCCAATGGTGCAATTAAACTTATCAGCAACTCTTATAGCTTCCTTTCTAGAGGTTCTAATGACATACACCTCACTTTTTTGATAATTAATCTTCATACCAGATATGACCTCATAACAATAAAGCAAGAACTTCGTCACTATGATATTGTGCTCCTCATACTCCATAAACAAAATAGTATTATCAGCATACTGAAGATTCACCAAACCATCTCTAACCAGGTGAGGCACTAAGCCTTTTAAATGACCTCTCTCTTTAACTCTCAACAGAATTTCAGCTAAAGCATCAGCCACCAAATTAAAGAGGAGGGGGGATAAAGGGTCTCCTTGTCTAAGGCCCTTATAGGTTCTAAAATAGCCACCAAGATCTCCATTAATGTTAACAGCAACTCTTCCACTCTCTACAGATTGTTTCATCCAATCAATCCACTTGTCAGGGAAGTTCTTTTTGTGTAACACCTCATAAAGAAAACTCCAATTGACTTTATCATAAGCTTTCTCAAAGTCAAGCTTAAAAATCACACCTCTTTGATTTTTCTTGTCAACACATCTAGTCAACCGAATAGTCAGCACTTTTGTAATTATTTTATAGCAGACATTCAAGAGACAAATAGGCCTATATTGTTTGATGTTATTAGCTTCCTGAATCTTAGGGATAAGGACAATGACACCATAATTGATTCTGTGCAGACCCAGGTTACCTGCATAGAGCTCATCTAGCATCTTTTTAATACAATGCTTGAGCTGGGGCCAAAAAACTTTATAGAAAGTTACTGACAAACCATCAGGCCCAGGGGCTGTATTAGACTTCATCCCTTGAATAGTTGTGTCAAGCTCCTCTAACGAAAAGGGTTTGATCAACTCTTCTTTATTATTTTCATCCAGACATCTCCTACCTCTCCAAAAATCATGAACCAGATGAATGTGAGGAAGGTTTTCAGAACCAAACAAAATTTTATAATAGTTGTTTACTTGTTTATATGATTTCTCAACTCATTAGGATCAGAAATTTCAGCCCCCTCATGCTCTAATGAGAGGATACTAGCCTTTCTTTTTCTCCTATTTGCAATCCCATAAAAATAGGAAGTGTTTGCATCCCCTTGAAGCAACCAATTTTGACCACTTCTTCTCTGCCAATAGATGGCTTCCTGGTGGTACACATTCATAAGAGCATCTTCTGCCTCATACAACTCTTTCCAAGCCTGATCAGAACTAGGATCCCTCTCAGCTTTCATCTCTAAGTCTGGAACAAGAAGGTTTAGCCTCAGCTTCTGATTTTTGAGATCACTAAGAAAGTTGGCACCCCAACCCTTCATCAATCTTCTAAGGTGTCTGCATTGTAACTGCCAGTAATCCATCACATTCTGATGTTGGTGTCTAGCTGGCCATTTTGAAATTAGCCAAGGTTTAAACTCACTGTCTGAGACCCAAGCATTCTCAAACTTGAACCCATTGTTTGGTTTAGGTTGGGATCTATCAAGGTCCACTATAATAGGGTTATGGTCAGAGCCAATTCTAGGAGCACTAGACATAAGAGTTAAAGGGTAAACCAAGTCCCAACTAGAGGAAGAAAAAACTATATCCAAGACCTTCATAGTGGGGTTCAATTAATTATTAGACCAGGTAAATTTACTTCCCACTCTATGAAACTCTTTGAGTTCATAATTATCAATAAAAGAATTAAACTCTTTCATCCATCTAATATTAGGGCTACCTTTAGACTTCTCATGAGAGAATCTGATAAGATTAAAATCACCACCAAGCAAGAAAGGGTTATAAAGGAAAGTAACTTTCTCACAAAGCTCACAAAGGAAGCTACCTTTCTTATCATCCTGAACTGGACCATATGTATTAATCAGCTCCCAGATACCACTTCCCAACTTATTCTCTAGAAGGGCACTCACATAAAACTCTCCTTGATCCACCTCTTTAATTTTAACCACATCCATATTAGCACCCAACAACAAACCTCCAGAGTGACCAATAGCTGGCTTGGTAATCCAGAAAAAATTTCTATTCCCACAGAATATGTCCAACTCTCTTTGTTTAAAACTCTGTCTAATAGTTTCTTGGATATAGATAAAATCACAGTTATGTTTAGCCACCAGATCAGAAAGACATCTCTTTTTTCCTGTTAAACCTAGACCTCTAATGTTCCAGAAGAGAACTTTCATGAGTCATTTTTTGTCAGTGTGCCCCCTACATCTCTGTGCATCTCTTCAATATTACAAATAAGGGGAACCAAATGAGCATCAGGACTGTTTCCAATGGAGACCTCTTCAGTCACTAAATTTTGGTTAGGAGAAGAAACCACAATGTTATTTGATAAGGAATGCTCTTGAGCCAAGCTAACAAGAGCTTGGGCAAGTTCTTTGGCTTTAATAAAACTGATGTTTTCTGAAATTGTAACTTCATCATTACCCAAATTAATACCAGCATCTAGGGCAATATTTACTAGCTTAGAAGATTCAGTAGTATGGAAAGCAGTAAATTTACATATACCTGACAGGACATCTTGTTTATCCCTCCTTTGTTGAGCTTTCACAGCAATAGAGATTCCATCTCTCTTGATTCTTGCACTTTTACGTTGAGCGATTGGAGGCCCTCTTTTTTTCTTCCTGAGTTTTGATTGTTTCAGCTCAGTGACTTGGGGCACCGGTTCAGATATTTCTTGTTGAACAGACATGTCATCCTGATTCAGGTTTCCTAATTTCCCCTGGCTATCAGCAGCAATCAACATCTCCACATAGTCCATGGCATGAAATGGCACAATAGCAAGGGATGAGTCTTGGGCCAAAGGTTCAACACTTTCAGTCACACAGTCCACATTGCATGTTTCCTCTTGTAGCACATTTTTTCCCATCTCAGTCTTACACCCTGATGGTTCACCATTAAAATAAGGATAGAAAAATTGATTCCCCAATCTCAAACAAGCATCAGATTCCTCTTTCGATTCTATGCAATCAGGAATATCTACTTTTCCTCCATCTTCTGACATGCCCTCCTCCTCATAAGCATCCTCCATCTGCTTTTTACCCTTGTTCTTTCCATCTGTGTCTTTACTTGGGGGGGGTGGCTAGGTGGGGGAGGGGGGGTTAGAAGAACCTTGCACCTCTTTCGGCTTCGCCACCAGACCAGATTGATTGGAAAGGTTTCTCCTAATAGCCGGAATTTTTGTCTCATCTAGTTTCGAAGGATCAGAATTTTTAAACTCGATCTCAGGGATCTAGCGAATTCTGTAACCCTTGAAATTGATAAAAACCTCAGACACACCTTCAATTTGAGATATGGCTCCCGACACATCACCCGAACTCTGATAGGACCAAGTTTTGTAAGAGAATTGACATCAACCTCTACAGGTCGTCCAATCAAGTGAGCCAGTTTACGCACATACTTCTCTGATCTAGCCACTGGTGGAACCCCAAGGGCTTTCACCCAAATAGAATGCAACTCAGCAAAAACATCCATCTCCTTGTTAGATTCACTTACACTTGCTAAAATGAGAAACTTCTGAAAGTTGAAGCTCCTGAATTTGGTCAACTCTCGACGAATATTAACTGAAGGAAATTCAATGAGAAACTCTTTCTGTTCTAACTGACGAACTATCCAATCCTAAGGAACATCAAACATATGTTTCATCTCAATGATAATGCGTTCCTCCGAGCAAAAGCCCTCCAAAACCGTAAGTATACCAGTAATCGGACCAGACCCCGCTTGCTCCAGTGGTTCATCAGTTTGCAAATTGTAGAAGGCTTGATTTGACATACCAATGCCACAGATCTCAGGCCCAAATTCAGCTAGATCAACTCTTTCAACTCGCTTCGCAAGCATATCTAGACAGTTAGCAGAGATATGACCAGTTTTTTTGCACGCATAGCAAAGGGCAGGATTCGAACATTGTGCCTGATGGTGTCTAGGGACTCCGCATTTGAAACAAGTAATATCCTCGGAGCGAGAATCCTTTTGGGGTTTCATCTCTTTGCGGAAATGAGGCGCAAGTGGAGGGGGGTTAGGTCTAGGGTTCTGGGTACGATCACCTCTCCAAGTAGCCTCCTGAGACGAACTCGTCCAATCTCTTTGCCAAACAGGCCGACCATCACTTCCACCCGGCTGATGAACAGCACGATCAAAAGGAACCCAACTCTCATCACGATCAGATCTCCTTTTGTTTCTCGAGACCTCATTCCGCCAAGGATTTCCCATCTTCACTCCCGAAACAACTTGTGCAAAGGAGCGAGAATCAACGTACCTCGGAGCAACCCTATGGATTCTGCGCGCAAAACCACCCAACCGCCGAACTTCCGCACGCGACGCCGAAAACCCTAGGCCAGCAGTGAAGGGGACCCCGTGAGGAACCCATAGCCACTGCGACGCTCCGTTGCTCTAGGAGTGAGTAAAGAGATCCTCAGGGGGACCAAAACCACTATATTGCAAGGACTCCGGGAACTCCGCGCTAGACGGGCCGTCATAAGCCACTAGCCCATCCTCCGACTGGGCTGCAGCAGGCTTCGCTAAGGAGATGCCCTCGCCGGCGACAAGGTTAGAGGGCCCTGGATCTGCGACGGGCTCAATATCCACTAGGGAAGATGCCAGATGAGAGGAACCATTTTTTCTGGAAGCCATCTCCTCAAGAGATCCTACCCAGGAAAAATGATTTTTGGTAACCTCATTCTATTCCATTCCAGCTACGACTATAGACACTAGTGCAGGTTCTTGTCCCTTATTGGACCTCCTCTGTCCTCTCCTCTCCTCTCCCCTCCACTCGGATCGGAATCAATCAGTCATCAATCAAAGAAAGGCAGCAGAGAGCTATGGCTA
Organism: Zizania latifolia; assembly: GCA_000418225.1. NCBI lineage: Eukaryota > Viridiplantae > Streptophyta > Magnoliopsida > Poales > Poaceae > Zizania > Zizania latifolia. The sequence continues at coordinate 4,450 of ASSH01052881.1, read as the reverse complement.
ACAAGCATAGGAGTACGTCTTGAGATTGCACTTACCTACATCTAGATCTCTTACATCCATCTTGTATATTTAGAGCTATATTTTGGTGCCCTTGCAGAAGGCAGCAAAAAATGCCTTGGGTTGCACTAATGACATCAACTCCAAACCACTTTAATTAGTACTAATGACATCAATTTCTATAAGATTTTCGTTGTGTCGTGCTTTGTCGTGGAAGTCCAGGCTGCAGGGGAGCAGCAGTAGCACACTCTTGGTACCAATTAAGAGTAGTAGTCAAGAGTCAAGATGGATTATTTCCAAACAAAAAAGTAGTAGTTGTGTTTGTTATGAATGTGTCGGACTTTCGCTGGGACGGTCGGTTTGCGTCACGCTTCGATGCAAGCTTCTCGAGTAATTTGACTGGCTGACCATCACATCAGTCACTTTGGCTTTCGGCCTGGCTAGCTAGTGGAATTGGATCTCCAGCAGCTAAGCTAATCTGCTTTCTGTCTCCCATTCAACAGTATGAATCTGCTTTCTGTTTCCTATTGAAAAAGAGGGCTAAAAGAAGAAAAAATGGCACTACAAGCAGAGACCTCTCCTCTTTGATAGAACTCGCCAGTTTGCTTCCCGACACGGCCTCTCCTCTACGTCTACATTGGAACACATAAATTTAACAAGAATCAGTTTAGTTCCTGTAAAATCTCAACCAAGGAGGCCTCAGCTTCACTCTCCCCAACTGCAAACCGGCATATGTGTTTTATCTATAATACTCGTAGAATCTAAAGCTGGAATAAACGATCTAGATTATAAACTATATTATAAGAATCAGTAGCTGCAGAATCTAGAGATAAACTAGAGAATCCAAAAGATAGAAAACACAATTTCTCTAATTTATCACTAGCTAGATATATAATCAGCAAACTAGATACTCAAACCAATTAGCTACTAAGAAACTTTAGCTGAAACAAACATGCTGCTGGGCTCACCGCCTAGCTTCCTGTCCCAGCACCACACGTCCTTGCGGTGAAGGGTTCTCGTCGGCATGGGTTTACAAACAGAATCCGCTTCCAATCTTCGGTAGCCATTTTTTATGCTATAAAGGAAATAAACTGTTTTACAAACTCAGTGATCCAATAACAAACGACATTAGAACAACAACATACAAGCGTGAAAAGTTGTACCGAAAGGTGCTCTTGAATATTTGCATAGCTTCCCTCCCATTCATGGAGCAAGTTTCTCCAGTGAAAAAAATCAATATGGAACAGTGAAATACTCCCTAATTAAACACTGTTTTGTCAAATGAATACTACATGTCTACACACGGGCAAGTTCACACAGAATCCTCGGTTAGATCATCAGTCCAAGGGAAGCAACTTTTCTGCTGGCCACCAAACAAAATAGATTCAGGTAGCTCATCATCAGTCCTGCTTGTCACGAACCTGGCGAGCACGGTGCCTCAGTTCAGCCCTTTTCCATCTTACCATTAGCAGGCAGAGTGTCACAAGGGTGTTCACCTGCAAAACATGGCAAGAAACGTTTGCCGACAATGAGCCAGGTGAAAGACAGAAAAATGACCAACTGGGTGGGACAGATGCACTCACCAAAATAAGGATCGTTATCAAAAGGAGGGGCCCAGACCAGATGACCGAAATGAACAGACCTTGGGGATCAAAATAATTCTGCCTTGAGAAGCTCTTCCAGTGTTGTCCTAAGAATGTGTTTATTCTGTCGGCAAGAAATACACCGGAAACTGCACCAAATCAAGAAGACAGATAAATACAAGCAAACTAGCATACCTGAAACAAAATAGTTCTTCAATACAGATGAGCCATACATAATATGAAACATAATTTTCACTAGTGCTAGAACAGGAACAGTGCTATCATCTTGCGACCTTCAAGGAGTGAGTGCTGAACATAGTTGGAACAAGGGCAATGTGTGCCCTTCACATCTACTGCATGGAACTAGAATCTGGATTCTGGAGAGGTTTGCAATACACCTATTGCCAATATTCCTACCAATATATAAATTAAAAATTTCTATACTGATGAAACTTAGATAAGATTTTAACAAGCAGGTATGTCTCAGGGAAAATGCTAAGTTAGCAAGCATCATAAAAACAAGACAATTATGGTTGGTAAAGTATGGCATCTAAAACTGGAATTCCATACTGGCAGAGTAACACAAAAGAACAATCCTATTTTTATGAATGGTATATGCATTCAATAAACATTATAAAATCGCAGGTGAACCAAGCAGGCTAATAACAACAACCACAACAAATTATAACTTACATGCTAAAGCTGACAAGATAAGTTGGAAGTTGACATTTCTCCTTGAAATGATGGTTACCAGTAGCAGACTGGCATGAAAACTTAACATGCTGATCAACCAAGGTTCCTGAGGAAAGATAAGTAAAACAAGGATGGGAACATTAAAGGGAGGAATAAAGCTTATAGAACATGCAAATAAAATGATATGATAAGTCATTGCATGTACTTAAAGTTTGTGAGATCGATAAGAGAGGCCATTCAATATGACTGCATATAAATATAGTAACATTAGTTATCTGCCACCCAAATTACCAGCCTTACCACTAAATTTTCCGTTTGTCTTTAATACCACTGAAAGTGCACAGTTGGTTTTTTAACTGTTCCATCTACCTCAGTTAGCCTCCATTCATTTTTTTCGAATTTTGAGAAAATGAATAAAGTGCAAATTCCAAGTATATGGTGACTGGCTCAATAAGGCTTGCCCTAGTGATGAGCTGCAAGGATGGCATGGCGGCAAGCACAAAGTACTCGTAATTTAGCTATAGTATCATATCATGGCAGTATTGTATATTACAGCCAAGATAAAGTATAGTAGATTAGATCACTGGCAGCAGATGACCAGCAAATGCCATCTCCATGCAGAAATGTATCGCTGCACACTTGTGAGAAACCAAAGTCCATTCTTTTTCTCCGTCTATGGATTCAAATGAACAGAAATGGCACACAGTCAAAATTGTTGATTGTGGTACACCGCTATCACACTATCACCGTGGAAGTTGGATCCATCACAAGCGACAATCAAGCATGCAACATTCCCCCCCTTTTCCGGACTTTTAGATGAATGGCATCACAAGGTTGCTGATTCATTTGCTAAGCGTGCACCCCATTGAAGCTGTGGTGGCAAGGTATGCCTAATATTAATGATGGGAGATTTGATCATATACCGTCTCTTTAGATGAAAAATTGATGATTTATTCTTCATATCTCACTGACATGTAGGGTTATATGAGATCATCTTAGATCAATGACACGTGAGTCACAAGGGTAAATCTTTCATTTCCATCTAAATGAAAGATATATGATCAAATTTTTCATTACTGGTTGAGCAGCGGCCAAATCACACCCTCTGACATTCCCTTTGATCGATAATCAAGCCCATGGAGTTGATCGATCATCAGAAGGGCATGTTTGTCTTATCTAATCTATCATAATATCGTATGGATCCCAGCCAAGTATTAAAAACGAGCCTTTGCTTGGATTTACTTGATGCACAAACAATTGACGCTGCTGCGGTAGTTGCTTAGATTAGATTCAGTCAATCCCAGTGGATCCGTAGATCCGGGTCAAGTGGAGGAAGAAGGCAACAGGCGGTACGTACCTTCCAGTCGACGGCGTGGAAGAAGCCGAGGAAGGAGTCGACGGCGGGGGCGAATCCTTGGCGGAGGTCGGAGGAGACGCGGCCGAAGAGGTCCGCCACCACGTCGGCGTGCTCACTGAGCGCCTCCCGCACATCATCCACCGCGCGCCCGAGCACCGCCGCCGCCGACGAGGAGGAGGAGGATCCGGCTGTCTCGTTGCCCATCTCCGGCGATCCGCTCACTGCTCTGCTCCGCCCGTCCGCCGAGAGACGAGCGAGATCGATCCAAGGTGGGAGAAGAGACGAAAGAGGAGAAAAATCGACAATACTGGTCCCTCTGCTGTCAGGGGCCCACATGTCAGCTCCCTAAGTCTCTCGAAAATCCTAGATTAGCATATGAATAACGAATTACATCAGGAAAAATTATGAATAATAAATTACATGAGAAAAAATTGATTGTATATCTTCATTTAATATATACCCTTTATTTAAATAAAAATTAAAAATTAATTCTCCTGACTTATATCTCTACATGCCATTGATTGATTTAAGATAATTCTATATGTTAGTGAGACTTAGAGAATAAATATTTAATTTTTTATTTAAAGAAAGGATAAAATCTCAATTAAAGGAAGCGTATGAGTCCGGCTCCCTGAGAACTGCAGACATCAAAACTCCAGTTCATTTCATCATCATAGTACTATTTCAATGCACAGAGAAGATAACCCAGCCAGAATGCAGGCAGCTTCTGGACAAACAAATTCAGTAATGATGTGAAATGAACCTCTGATGACCTTACACATGTACTTAGTAGTAATTACACAGGAGTGAATTCTGGATT
>ASSH01052880.1:0-12908 GCA_000418225.1 Zizania latifolia | reverse complement strand
GACAAATTCTCACTCGTTTCATGGCTGGCTGGTGATCTGAAGAGTACGGCTACGGCTCGAACCCGACGACAAAGGGCGACGTGTACAGCTTCGGCGTGCTGGTGCTGGAGATGGTGACGAGGAGGAAGCCGACCGACGACATGTTTGACGCCGGGCTGAGCTTGCACAAGTGGGTGAAGATCCACTACCACGGCCGTGCCGACGCGGTGGTCGACCCGGCGCTGGTGCGGATGGTCCGGGACGAGACGCCGGAGGTCAGGAGGATGTCCGACGTGGCCATCGGCGAGCTGCTGGAGCTCGGCATCCTCTGCTCGCAGGAGAGCGCGCCGGCGCGACCGACCATGATGGACGCCGCCGACGACCTGGACCGGCTCAAGCGGTACATCGGCGGCGAGACCACGGCCACGTTCGCCTCGTCGCTGGGCTTCTCATCCACAACATTTGAAGATGTCGACTAGTAGCAGCAAAGCATGCATGCATGATTTGTCAATATAGCTAGGATTAACTAAGAAACATGAAGATTTGTCAAAAAAAATGTGCAATTGTGCAGAAATATTGCAATATTTATAGGATTCTTTGGTAGTTTCTAATTTGATTTTTATTTAGTGAAAGATTCCAGTCTGTATCTGATTCGGTCCTAAGCTGTTTATGTTGCTATTGTTCTTCGTTTCTCTGCTTTTGTTCAAAGTGTATACCTGAACAGTCAGATGTTAGTGTCAAAAAGAACAACCAACCTGATATTCTCACTTCTCAACGAAGAAGATGATGCCCGCCATGTCAATTCACCTCTATCAAGATCAGGCCGTGCAAATGAGTAGAGCAAAAATTGGCTGAAAATTGTTAGCTTTGACACCTTTCGTCATAGCCTTTACAAAAAAAGTTAGGGCATGTGTTTGGTTCTAAGAAACAGCTTATCTGCCAATACATTTTTAGATTTTTTTTTAACTATCAAGTTTCATAATTTGAAGATAGAGTATGAATCCTTATAAAAATCTTTACTATTAGATACTAATAGTAGCTACAGCTGTCATAAGCTAATATACCATTAGGTTAAGAGTGTCGTGGCAAAGCTTCACATGTATTTTCAAACCAAAAGTGTGGTCTATATGGCTCTAACCGCTAAGCACATATATATATATATATATGGAACAACTAGGCCGGTGACAAAGCTGGTTATTGGAAAGTTGTATGCATTTTTTAGATAAACCGAGCGTGCGTTCGAGCATATTACGAGCACGCTTGAGGATGTGGCGAGTAGCAATGTCTAAAATGGACCAGTCTAGCAAATACAATAATCTGATCATGCATATGCGTTTATGCAGATAATGCACAACATTGTTGTGTGCTTTTAACCAAATCTTTTGTTTAGGCTAATGGTCCACTAATAGGGATTCTCATTGGATCAACTTAAAATTATTCTGCATGTGCAGTGATGAAATTGATCATTATAGAAACTTAGAGTATATATATGCTTATGGTATATGGTAATATTGATAATATTAGATATGATTAGATTTATACCAAGTTCTTTAGATCACCCTATCTTATCTCTATACACATGTATTTTTATATATACCGATCTTCGAGGCTCAATGCAATACATCTAATAATCGCATTACATCTCCTCTCTCACAATTTAACACGAAGCATATTTTTGGATAACTGGACCAGAGAAAGCGGTAAATATCAAAGAGATTCATGGGCAAGTCATTCGCGAAATTTCGCTCGAATGCCTAGCTTTTAGAATTGGCCCAAAAATGAAAAGTCATCCGTATTTTGACAGATTTCGGTGAAATTTTGATACCTTCATGTGAATTTTGTGGTTTTTATACTACTATTGCCGGTGTACTAAACATGAACACTCATTAAACATGAAAACACACATATATGATCCTACATATACTTTACCCGGTATAATATAACGTATATGAAAAGATACAATCTCTAGAAGATATTAAAGAGTGAGTGAAACAATATAATATAACATAGCAAGATATTAAAGATTTGTTTGAATAATACAAGGACATGTTTAATTTATCTCTATAAGTCTTGCGAGCATACCATAAGACCTAAGAGGCTCAATGACAAAGGGCTAAGGTTAGAACAAACCAACTCAAACTAAATTTGTGAGAAGACAAGTCAACTATCATGATAGAGCTCAAAACCTACTACCTAAGGACCCTAAGTTAAATTTAAACTAGAACTTTAAATCCATATATTATACCGTGTACATATAAATTAAACATAAGGATATTACTCAATTGAGACATAAACATATAAGAGCGACTGAAGTTCCTGGTTCATGCGTGAGGAGGTTAAGAGATCCTGCGTGGATGAGAAGAGAAAATCAGATTGGATTACAATATATACAAAGGCAAATGTATCATTTTACATAGTTTTTTGAAATAAAAAATAAAACTAGGAAAAACCTAAAACAATAAAATTACTAATTATCAACGAAATATATAACATTTTTATAAACGGGGTGATATTTTTATAAAACCAATGAACTGAAGTAGCATAATTACTATTTTCTTTTATAAAAATTACCTTATTAGAGCATTAAGATTGTTTTAATACATATGCCTGAGCAGAATTTGCGAGGGAGTAAGTGAGTAACGCTCGGTCTTTTGATCAGAATTCAGCACCAGAAAAGGTCCCCTGGTGATCCGATGGTTCATCGCTGCTGCAAGTCTCGCCACAGCAGCGGCCGCGGCCACCACCCTGCAGCTCCAACGGTTTTCTCCCCGTCACCCACTCCCTATCCGGCAATCCCATCCCAAAACCCCTCGCCACCCCGCCTCCTCGCGCCACGCTTCACCTCCTCCTCCTCCCCGCCTCCCCATACGCCAACGCCGGAGCCCGCCCACCGCATCCGGCCGGCCGCTGCCGACGTGCTCCGCTTCCGTCAGCGCTGGTCGGCCGCCGGCCGGCTTGCAGGTAAACCACACCGAGACCCTTTGTATGTGGGCACTGGGCAAGAAGAGCCCGGATGTGCTCTTGCAATCTTTCGAAAGAAATGATCTTTTTTTATTGTGTGGTTGGAATTGGACCTGTTCTGGTAAATCTCGTTGCCTGTTCCTCGCTGATCACGGTCTGTTTCTTTGTTTGCTCCGATGCGCAGGATTGTTCGATTCGGAGTTTATGTCCTTCTCCAAATCCTAATGGCTGCTCTGCGGATCTGCGTGCCCGGTGGTCCTCCGGAGCCCAGGTTGGTGCCGGATTTGATTGGGTTCAGTTCTTGGGTGCTGCCAATCAGCTCTGGATGTGTCGTGGACCGGAGGCACGCAGCTGCTGGAGTTGCCACATGCCATGGGCTCCTGTATGTTGACAGTGGAAGGAGGAAGGCTTATCCGAGAGCAGGTTTGGTGAGTGGTGTGGTTTTCTCTGTGGAGGACAGTAGCAGTGATGGGGAGTCTGTGCTATGCGTACCTGATCCACCTGAAGATCCTAGCTTCCGTGGGGAAGTGCCATCTGAATTGCGTCGAAACATGGTGGATGGCATTGGTGGTATTCCAAGAAGTTCGGCAGCAAAGAAGAAGGGGAGCAAATTCAGGAGGAGAGTGCAGGGTGGAAACAAATTGATGCGGCGTAGAACTCCGAGGCGTGCCAATGGAAAGAGTGGGCAAGATCGGAGAATTTTATTAAGTGATGATGATATCAGTGAAATTTTGTCCAGTGTCAACTACAAGTCTAGCATTGAGGAGTGCAATTCTGTTCTCATCCGTCTTGAGAAGCATAGTGATAAGACGGCACTTGATTTCTTTGAGTGGATGAAGGCTAACAGGAAGCTGAAAGGAAATGCCGAGGCATATCACCTAGCTCTTCAAGCGATTGCCTGGAAGGAGGACTGGAAAACTGCTGAACAGTTGCTTCATGAAATGGTTGCTGATTCAGGTTGCACACTGGATGCTCGAGCATTTAACGGCCTTATATATGTTTGCACCAAAAGGAGGCTTGTTGACTGGGGAACAAAGTGGTTTCATATGATGCTTGAAAGAGAGGTGCAGCCGAATGTGTCTACAGTTGGTATGCTTATGGGACTTTACCAGAGGACTGGGAGCCTTCCGGAAGCTGAATTCACTTTTGCAAAAATGAGGAAATGTAACATTAAGTGTATTAATGCCTACTCAGCTATGATTACTATGTATACACGGTCAGGCATTTTTACCAAGTCTGAGGAGGTTATTACTCTGATGAATGACGATGAAGTAGTTCCAAACATGGAGAATTGGTTAGTGCGGCTAAATGCTTACAGTCAACAAGGTAAAATGGAGGAAGCTGAATTGATATTGAAGTCCATGGTAGATAAAGGAATTACCCTGAATGTTGTGGCATACAATACCTTAATTACAGGTTACGGAAAACTTTCTGACATGGAGAAAGCAATGGAAGTGTTTGACAGCCTTGAGTCTGCAGGTTTAGCTCCTGATGAAACAACTTATAGATCCATGATTGAAGGTTTTGGTAGAGCAGACAAGTACAAAGAGGCCGTTCTATACTACAGGAAACTCCAAAAATCTGGATTTAAACCAAATGCATCAAACTTTTACACAATGATTAACTTATTAGCACGACATGATGACAGTGAAGGTGCAACAGAAATTCTTCAGGACATGAGGGCAGCAGGTTGCCAGTGTTCGTCAATTGTCACTGTTCTTGTCCGGGCGTATGGGTCAGTAGGAAGGATGCATAAAGTCCTTCAGATTCTACAAGCATGTTTCTACAAGAAGATTTTGTTTGATGCCACCTCATGCTCCATTTTAGTAACAGCATTTGTTCAAAATTCCTTAATGGAAGAAGCTATGTGTGTTCTGCGTGAAAAGAAGTGGAAAGATTCTGACTTTGAAGACAATTTATATCATATCTTGATCTGTTCTTGCAAAGAGGCTGGCTGTTATGATGATGCTGTCAGGATATACAATCTGATGCCTAAGTCTGAAACATGTCCAAATCTACGTATCTATTGCAGTATGATTGATGTTTTCACCAGCATGGAGAGATTCAGTGATGCTGAAAGTTTATATCTTGAACTGAAAGCATCATCCCATAATCTTGATATGATTGCCTACAATGTAATTTTGAGGATGTATACTAAAGCTGGACGACCAGAAGATGCCTGTTTGGTTTTGGAAGACATGGAGAAACAAAAAGATATAGTTCCCGATAAATACCTTTTTCTTGACATGCTTCGTACTTACCAAAAATGTGGTCTGCTTGAGAAGTTGGCTGATACATATTACTGGATACTAAAGAGTCAAGTTGAATTTGATGAAGCCATGTACAACTGCATTATTAACTGTTGTGGACGGGCAATACCAGTTGATGAGCTCTCAAGAGTTTTTGATGAAATGATTCAACAAGGGCACTTGGCCAACACCGTTACCCTCAATGTATTGCTAGACATATATGGCAAAGCTGGTCTTTTTAATAGGGCAGAAAAGGTATTTCTCATGGCTCGCAAGCAGGGACTAGCAGATATCATATCATACAATACCATTATTGCAGCATATGCGCAAAATAGGGATTTTCGTAGCATGACTTATTTCGTCCAGAAGATGCAGGAAGCAGGGTTTCCTGTTTCTCTTGAGGCATACAATTGTATGCTGGATGCTTACGGGAAGGCAGGCCAATTGGAGGAGTTTGCCGCTGTTTTGCAAAAAATGAAGAGAGCAAGATGTGACTTCGATCACTATACTTACAATATTATGATCAATATATATGGGAGAAAGGGTTGGATCGAAGGAGTTGCGAATGTTCTCTCAGAGCTAAAGAGCCGTGGTGGTGAACCTGATCTGTATAGTTACAATACCTTGATAAAAGCATACGGGATAGTGGGAATGCCTGAAGATGCTGTTAAACTGATGCAAGAGATGAGGATTAAAGGCATTGCTGCTGATCGAATAACTTATACTAACCTCATAGCCGCTCTACAAAGGAATGAAAATTTCCTGGAAGCAGTTAAGTGGTCTCTCTGGATGAAGCAAACAGGAGTCGCAGGATGTGCAACTCGAGCATAATATCAGAGTTTTGGTTGCATGGAATCCTGGCATCCACACACATACACATTTCATCTTCCAGTCAAGTACATACATGTGAGTGACATTGTACTGAGAACTATTTCTGATTGTTCTATACCTTATGTGGGGATTCACAAACTACTCTCCATTCTCTTACAAGATGAAACTCAATCAGTGTAAAGCAAGATAGGACCTTTTATCATACCTATCAATCTATCATACAATTGTAAATTTACCAAAACTGGCTTGAACTTCTGATAATGAATCAAAGAGTCCATGAAAAAAACTAATCTAGATATCGTTTGCACTTTTCATTCTGATCGTCCATGTGATTTCTGCTGTCTCGATTCAGGCGGCCTTTCACTTGCAGCTTCCTTCGCAACTTTATTAGTATGCTATTATATTGTGAACTCCACCGATGCTTTACAAAGGAGATGAGGAAATGATAGATTCAGGTTGATCCGTACCCCCAAATTCAGCTCTTTTGGAGACGTGGATTTTGGAATTCCACAGGAATTTGAGAGAAAGTTGCAGTGTTCCGCTTGATTTTGACTTAACTGATCAAGTGTTTTTGGCTAGTTTGTAGATCTCCAATTTGCTATCTTTGGTATGAATGGTTAAAAAAGATCGTAGTAACTGTTTTGGCAATCCATGCTAAAAGTTAATTTTTTGCCGAAAATTGGGTGACAAGTCATAGACACTGTCGCCTCCATGTCTTTCAGTCAACACCTTCCCCTGCTCAGGTCAGGTGAGCTTCACCTCGCCGAGCTTAAGGCTCAAGCCCTTCCTCAGTGCGCTCCACCTCCACCCCGATAAGGCGATAAACTAATCCAAATGTCGACCTCTCTTGCAGTACTAGAATCCATCGCTGAGGCTATCTGCACGTGAGCACGCTTCTCCTAGTCCGCATCGTTGTCGAGCTCTGCCGCCGCGCGTGCGCTCGCCGCAAGAAACCGGCAAGAACCCAGGGTCAATGCTGGAAAAAGACGGGGTCGCCGCCGCCGTCGGAGGCGGTGCTGCAGCCGTGCGGTGGGTGCGGATGCTGTGCCGGGAGCTGGGCGCGACGTTCGTGGCCGGCGTGGTGCTGGTGTACGGGCTGAACCAGGGTTTCGCGAGCTCCTTCCGCGTGGCGTCGGACTACTACTGGAAGTACGTGCAGCGATTGCAGCCGGCCACCGTGCAGTTCCTGTTCGTCTTCTTCTTCTGTTCTTCATCCCCTGGGTCCTCAAGTCACTATGGTGGATCATGACCGACGTCTTCCCCGTCCGCGGCTACCGCCGCCGCCCCTACTTCCTCTTCTCAGGTCAGCCACGAATCTGTATCTAAAAATTTGCGACATTAAATTGGCGATATAGGTAAGGTAATCTTGTATTCTTATCTGAAGATAGAGTATGTGATTAGTTGAAGAACAAAGTTTTATGGAAATTTTAACAGTACTTGCTGGTAAGGATGTCTTGAATTCCTCCAGCGCCCACAATGTCATAGAAATTTTGGTTGCGGTAGCATCTTGGTAAATGATATTTGGATCTTGATGTGGTGGTAACTGAAAACATAGTGCTAGTTCAGCTTTTCCAAAAGGGTCAGGAAAATGCTGGGGGTTGATAATTGATAACACAGTAATAATGGGTTGATATGGTGTGCTTTTTTAAGAGTGCTTGGTGGTATTATAGGCTTTCAGCATAGAAAAGTTGAGTGGAGAGGTAGTTCCAGGCACGGTGGGAACTATTTGTCCCAGGTATGAGGTCAAAAGATATCAGCAGCTCATAGGATGGAATTGTGGATGACAATGTGTTGGTTCAACTATCATGTGGAGTTTGTTCGGATATTTGATGACGCATGCATTGTTTATTGGAGGCTAGATCTTAATTAGTAGGCACAATTTTGGAAAAAGGTTTTATCTTGCCAATTCTTAGAATGATTAAAGTATCAATTCATTCAATTGATGTGCCTGTGATATTACATTTTACCAAATTGATTGGCATAATCATTTTTATTCATTTCTTTTAGTAGCATGTTTTTAAAGTCAGTCTGAGAAATTAGCAAACATGAAACACAGAGCATAAGCAAACCACAGTGTATCTTCTTTTTCATTGCCAAAATATAGCAGATATTCAACATATAACATCTCACAAAATTTGAACAAGAGATCAGATTTCTTTCCCTTGAAAAAATACAGGGGACTAGTCAGGGATCAACCACCATGGTCACATATCGACCATAAAATTTATATGCTATCATATTGTTGATTTTTGCAGCAGCTATAGACTTGGCAAATTAATCCTTATTTATTTTGGATGCTGATAGGAGTTCTTCAAATGGCTTCAGCTGCAATTGTTGCCATGGTTAATGGACTACTGATGACTTCTGCTATACTCGTCTTTGTGGTAATATCAACAGCAGTTGTCATTGCTGATGTCACAATAGATGCATGCATTGCAAAGAATGGTATTGATAAGCCCAGCATTGGTCCCAGACATGCAAAGCCTTAGTCCATTCTCATCATCTCTAGGTGCATTTATCAGGTATGCTACAAGTGGCATGTTTGTCCACCATCTTGAGGCACAGGTCAATTACAGCCCAAATTCTTGGAGCTTATTGAATTGCCAAGTTTCATTTTGGTATCTTGCCTGAGTGATAATTTAAATTTTGCTTGAATGTTTTATTGGTGCAGGGTGCATTAGGTTTGATGGCTTTGCCACCTGCTATGTTGGTTTTCCTAGGATTTTTCATATATGAGCTGAAAATGTATCAACATAACATGAAAGAGAAGGTATGCTGAAGTGGAAAGCAATTTTCATACATTTACTTGTGAGGTTTTTTTATTTGTCTGCACTGAAATTTTGTTCCATTTACTTGTGAAATTTTTTATTTCTCTGCATTGAAACTTATTAGGTTTTGAATGAATATATTTTTAGCTCCTTCATGTGGGCATACAGAATGGTTTATCTGATATCGCCGCATGCCACTTGGCTTGACCAAGCTGAAATGAGTGGCTTCTGCATCATTCTTCTTAAATACATACCATATTGTCAAAGTTCAGACTAAAATGAATATGATGCTTCAGCAACTGAAATTCCTCAAAAGGTCTTGTTAAAGAAACTAACTTTATTGATTGAATCTCAGTCGGTGACCTCAAGAGGTAGTATATGAAAGTATAGGCAAAAAATAAATATCTTAGTATACAGTATAGTGATGAAAGAAATACAAAAAATACAAAATGTTAGTTTCTCACTGAGATGCTAATGAACTGCAGGTTTTGAATAAGGTTCATATGGCAGGAAAGGGATGGATCAGACAACAAAGTACCCAGTACTGTGGAAGCCATCATTGTACATGTTTCTTTCGCTGGCGCTTTGTATCAGCACCCATGAGGTACAGTTCTACGTGTACACTAACAAGAAACCACCTAATCCTGGATTTTCTCAGGTAAAGCTTTTGTTTCTGACCTTCTTAATGTTCTATTGCTGATCAGCATATCTGTTGAACAGAAAAAATAAGGTAATATTTTCTTTGGATAAAAGTTCCAAGCTCAATTTGATACTGAAAGTTGGACAGTGACACATAGTTTTGTACCAGGCAAGATCCAGTTTACAATGTGCATCCAAAGCCAGCTACCCATACTAAACAGAAGTTTTCAACCAAGAGTGCATGCATTTCATCATGCTTTCCACTTTTTTAATATAGGTACTAGCCATGTTATCTCCGAGGATATGCATACGAGGCAAAGGCGCAAAGGGATATGTTGGGCATGTTTGGTTTTATGCCCAATTCAACTCTACCAAAAAATTGGCATGACAATGAAGTTAGACATTCACTTGGTTTGTTGCCAAAGAATTGGCAATGCCAGAATTTTGGCAATAAAACTAATCCAAAATTTTGGCAATAAAACTAATCCAAAATTTTGGCAATGCATACATGTTACCATTGCCAAAATTCTGGTAAGGTTCACATTGGCATTGATCCAAACGTGCCTGTTATGTTTGTCATACACACTAATCACCATTACTGTCAGAAAACAGAAAATAACAATCAAAATATATCAGAAAGAAAACCTAGATAAAGGGTGCCTTTCCTCCAAACTGGGAATTTAGGATGCACTCATGCAGGTCCTGTCCCCACAATCTTGCTTGGTCCACACTGCTGTGCTCAGTGTCTCCAACAGATACCTTAGTATAAGATAAACTATATTATCCCAAATGTTTTTTTTTCTTTGTCTTATCTCAGAATCTAAGCCTGGCACATAACAACCAATCCTCAATTTTCATGAACTCAGGCCTAGATCTAAAGTCTTATACTGTAAAGATAGCTCTCCATGTTCAAGTGTTGCATGGAAACTTTTCAGTAGCATTGTTCCATAAAGCTCAGGCGGTCAGGCCCCATTTGGAGAACTGGGTTTTCCCCCAGATTCCTAGACGATTACGCTGAAAGATAACAATTGACAAGTCAGGCATAATGATATTGTGTCTTGTGAATTGTGAAAGCCAACTCATAAATGAAGCATGAAAAGAAGGCTGCTGGTCATGAAAATTCACACTTGTTAGGGTGAATGGAGTTGATCATGAAAATTCAGACTTGTTAATCAAGGTGAATGGAGATTAGTTTCAGTCCCTTCTGATTGGTAGGGATTATTGTACAATTTTCTTAGACAACTGCAAAGGGTGCCACAATAGTCAAGAGTAAATCAATTAATGCTGTTCCATTGCAGGAGTTTGTTGGGATGGTCCATCATGCCATCGACGCAGTTGCATCCATGGCGGACGTCCTGGTGTACCACAAGTACCTCAAGGCCTAGCCCTTCCGGAGCATCCTCTTCTACGTGCAGCTACTGTACGGCGTCTCCGGTCTGCTTGACGTCACCTTCGTGCTCCCTCCCGCCACCGGCGCCGGGGATGACGACGAAGACGACGATCGAGCAGAGGCTGCAGCTCGCGAGACTCACCGACCACACCGACGACGGCGCGTGGACATGATTAATTCATTCAACGTTGCTGTCGCGCATGCATGCATGCCGCAAAGGGAAATGGCCTCCGGTGAATCGAAGTGAGTGATGGTTGTCGGGTGACATGCCGCCCTGCGCCTCGATCGATCAGAGGTTTGATCATGGCGCATGCATGTCTCCGGTGAAACTTTGCTCGATCGGTGACAAAAATGGCATCTCTGTACGGACACCCCGGAATGCAAAGACGAGCTGGAACGTACGGAATCTGTATTTCTGAAAGTAGGGATAGCTGAAGCATGTGTATGAGTATATCATCAAGTAGTACAGGAGGAATGTAGAGAAAAATATGTGAAGTGATAGATTCTATTTTATGAATTTCATCACAGTGACGCGGCTCACCGGCGCAGCCCCGCCCATGCTTCCGTGGCCGTAGCCATAATCCGACTGGCAGGCGCACGGTGGCCGCCGCTGGCCTCCTCCAACAAGTTGCGCCGGCGCGCCGCCTGACCCTGCCACTCACCCTTGTGCTGCCTGACAGCCATTAATGCCGCTCACGCCCCCCGTGTGTTGAATGCGCCCCTGCATCCACCCACCCCCAACGCACGCTTCTAAGCTATCTGTTCTTGGATCTGTAATCTTACTTATTTTTTGGAACAGATTTGACTATTTTGTTCTTAAAATTTTAAAAATATAGTAGTAGCAGCATTTGGTTCAACCCAATTTGATCAGACAAGAATTAGGAACAGGAGCCTTCCCAAAGAGGAGTTCTAAAGGGTGAGAGAGCATGTCAGTGCCAGTGAGGAACACATGGGCCCTACCTGTCAGACCCGAGCCAGCGGCCGCACCGAGAGCGCGCGCGCTGCGAGCACTGTCTGCTACTCTGCTCTGCTCTCTGCGGTTGCGGCTGCTGCTGCCGCGGCCGAGCAAGAGGACATGCATGTGAGGCCCCTTCCCCCGCCTCGCGTCCAGCCGCCAGCCAGCTCCTGCGCCTTTGTTCCCATGCGCCACAACGAGCCCCCACCTCCCCTCGCCTCATTCGCCCAAGAATCTCTCTCCCCCTCCCCCTCTCGTCTTCTTCCATATCTCGTTCTCTCTCTAGTAAGTGAAGTGAGGTGAGGTGAGTGATGGCGTGGGGGGGTTGCGGTGAGGCGGCCGCCGCCGCTCTGCTTCTCCTGCTGATGCTCCTTGCAGGAGGCGAAGGAGGAGGAGGCGTGCATTGCCTTGAGGTGACGACGACCAGGAGGGCCTTGCAGAGGAGGTTCCACCTGAGGTCAAGTGAGTTATTATGATTCGTCTTCTCTCCTTTCTTGATGGTCTCATTCTTCTTCTCTCCTTTCTTGATGGTCTTGGATGCGAAACTATAACTGATTTCATGGCTTGGGGTTGAAACACCAGAGATTCTCTGAATATGCAGAGGTGTTGGGACTTGGGAGTTAATCTGTAATGTACCAATGTGATGGTTCTTACGTTGTTAATTAGTGAAAGATTAGAACTCGTAGCTTTCGAGTGTAGCTTTGTGGTGCAAAAAATAGCCCCTTTTTGCCAAGAAGAGAGGTATGTGAGTTAACTCCCGAGATGTATGTCACTCGCCATGAATGTGAATTGCTTCTAAGTTCTATCAATGGTGTTTGTTTGGTCAGTCACTCTGGTGCTTGACAAAAGTAGCTCGCCTCCGATGTAACCTTCGCCCATGGGAAGAATTTCATAAACAATGATAGGAATAGTAGTAAACTGGTAGATTTCCATGGGGTTGGTGAGTGACAGCTCTGAGTTTTCAGGAGCGGAGAGTGGCGCCACCGTGCTGGAGCTGAGGCACCATGGCTACGACGGCTCGGGCCGCGCAAGCAGGAGCAGGGAGGAGGAGGTCGGGGGGCTCTTCTCCTCCGACGCCGCGCGCGTCTCGTCGCTGCAGCGCCGCGTCGGCGGAGCCAGCTCGTGGGCGGACGAGG
>ASSH01052876.1:0-12916 GCA_000418225.1 Zizania latifolia | reverse complement strand
CTCACGGCCGGCTTGCCGATGCACAGGTCCGACACCTCATTAGCCAGAAGGCGCACTGCCATGCACTCACGGGGCGAACCCTAGTCGGTTTCGAGATCGAAACCTCACAAAGATTCGACGAGAAGAAGAGGAGAGAAAAAATCGCAACTGGAGACGAGGGGCAGGAGAAGCGTTTCGTGGGGCTCGTGACCCCCCGAGCTTTTGCTACGGAAATTAGGGACGGCGACGACGACGAGACGGCTTCCAATAACCGTGGCTCGAGACAGGAGGCATTTATATAGGCTTTGGGGGGGAGGAGAAGGCTACGACGCGGTTCGCTTCACCCCTACCCGATGACACGTAGGGCCCATGCACTTCGTGACCACCTGTCAGTTATTGGAGGGTATACACCAGAGGTCGGATTCAGCTCCAGACGTGCTTTACTCTGCGTTGGTACAGTGGTATTCCGTATTCCTGCCTGCGCCGTGCGGCCGGCTCGGCTTAGTTCTCAAATCGGCTCAAGCCGAGCCGATCGTTAGACGGTTCATCGTTTGGTTATTTATTTCGTTTTGGCGTGTTTACCGAAGGATAATTATGATATTACCCTTCACATAATCACATGTCATTGAGACATATGGGTCTGTTTATTTCTCTTGAAGCTTAAAATATATCAAAAAATTAAAATTTAGAACCATAATTTTATATGGTAATATGTAAAGTTTTTTTGTCAATTCTTTTAATTGTTTTGACTTTAAGATTGTTATAAATATAAAATAAAGGTGTTACCTAAAAATTGTTTTCCATCCGGGCAAAAAGCACAGCAACGAAGCAACGGCCTCATGTCCGGTTGGTTTTTCGTTGTTCTAAAAATAACGGTACAACTTATTTGCAGTGAAAAATATAAAACAATATATTTCTATTCGTAATGGTCTTATACTCAAAGCTAAAGCAACATAAGATTCTAAAATAAAAAGTTGGGTACTGATTTTTTTAGAAAAAAGCAGGTTAGGTTAACAAATCATCAAACTACACTTTGTCAGGTTGTGAAAAATTCATAAGTTGTTTATGCTTTCTAATAATTTTGACCTAGCTTGAATTACATCCAATTGTAGCTTTGACTGAATAATATAATACTACTGATTGCGTCTCCAAAGTTGGTTAGCATCACAGATCAGAGAAATGCAGTTTGCTAGAGTAAACCTAACGATAGATTATTTTGTAATTAAGAGTAGAACTCAGGTTTATTTTCATAGACTTTTTATCTTCTCTGGTAGGTAGCCGTCTCCACTGAACATAAAATTGAATAATTTTTTATAAAAATTCTGTAAAATTTCTCCGTTACTAACAAACCTTTAAAGAAATTGAGCTAAATAATCTAAAATTCATGTGTTCCATAAAGCCTTAAACATGCAATAGTAAATAGGTTTATGCTTGTTCTATGATAAGCTTTTGACTATTAAAATTCAGTTTGACCGCTGTGCTTGTCACGTGCTTCTTTTCCAGCAAGGGCAATATCATATCACTGTCTCTGGGATTTTTGTATACAGAAATATTATTCTTAATTGGTACAGAATAATTTTGGAAATAATTAGCTACTGACAAATTGATTAAGTTCAAAAGACAAGAAATAATTAACAACTCAAGTCTTCAACCCCATTAAGTGGAGGTTTTTTATTTCCAGGTTTTAGCCTTTTGTCACTGTATTTCTGAACTTTTGTAATAGTGGTTAGTGTGTAAGTGATGGCTAAATGGTGGGTTTTTTCATAATAGACTGGTTGTTCGCGACTGAAACTGTTGCTAGTCCTCTTCATTATCAAATATTTTTTTCAAAACAAGTTTCCACTAATTTATTTCTGCTGTCAATTCTTTTATGGCATAATATTACTTGCACAATATTTTGACTAACTATTGCTTTTGGAATTCAGTATGACCATAGCAGGACAGCAATTTTGTATGTTTTCTCTTTTTAACATGTGCCTTTTTCTAGCTAGGCGGTAATATATATGTCACTATCTGCCTCTCGAAACTAAAGAGTTTTTAAAATCTATATCTTTTCCATAGGTGAACCTGACCAGTCACGCTGTGTCGGTGTTTTACTGAGTAGTCCAATTATGAAGATATCTAATATGGTATTTGAGACAGTAGGAAAGCGTTGTCACGTCTAGAAATTCTAACCATTTTCTGACGATTATTGTGCAGAAAAGACCCTCGTCCAGGTATCAACCGAGATACACAATTGACAATTTATTGGATAATCAAAAACATAAATTATTCACGACAAAATAAAATAGTACTTTATTACAGAGGCAGATTGGAACCTCAAAACACTAATGATAAATAAATATGTGACTCCTAATTTAACACGACGACTGTACTCCACAGGCAATGTGACTAGGACAGTTCAAAAGGCTCCACCTTTGTCTTCACTAACATACTCCTCTTCTGGTAGGAAAAATGACACGATTAGTATTTTGAATACTCAACAAATCACCCGAGAACAATATAACAAATGTATTGGGATAACAAAGGAAGACATAATACGGTTATTTTGCATGAAAACAATATTTAAGTAAATTGTAGTGGTTAAAAAGTAATTATAATTAGCTGAAGATCTTATAGCAATATTAATCATCCACAGAATAACCCTACCCACGGTGATGAGGTCTAAACCCAACCAAACCACTCATACCCAAAGCTGACCAGGTTAAACAGAATTAAACAACAATATTAATCACGAAAAATATTGCGCAGCTCGCCCATACCTGTGGACACGGCTATTCGAATAGTTTTACTCTGATCAGATGTGTATAACTTTACCCACAAGACACAGCCCTACAACATATCACCATGCGTCTCGATACCACCACAGTACCTTAGAAAAGAGCTGTGACACGACCCTTTCACCTAGATCCTCTAAGTTTCACACCGAGCGTACCATTCTATCCCACCCAGGAAAGACGTACCTAGCGCTCCAATCCGCATAGCAGTCACTATGAAAAGTGCAAAGCTACTGGTGGTCTCGATGCTCTACTTAAGATCGCTAAGCTATAGGTCATACCATTACCTATGCTGACTTGTGGTAAGTGTTGTAAGGAATTGCAATAGCAACTCTTGAACCGGTCCTTAATTGTCATGAGTACGACCAGCAAAACTATATACTCACAACCCACCTTAGTCAAAGTTTTAATAGATTTAACCATTAATCATTCATCATAAATTAGAAAGCTTAATAATTCAACAATTATTAACTAAAGTAATTGTGAAATCATGTGTATGATCATTGATAAGTGATGAATAAATTGGTTTGATGTTGATATATATTGAATAAATTGGTTTTGATTCATTTGAGTTGTCGAGCACTCTTCTCGGGCACTCAGCCCTTAAGGGAATTTAGCCCTTGAGAGAATTCAGCACCCGAGAGATTTCAGCACTCGGGATTTTGGATCACCTGGATTTTTGATGTTTGAGTTGGATCATGTGCTTTAAATTGGTTACTCAATAAATTCACCATGTTTATGATTGAATGGACTGATTGAGTCAAGTTGAAAAGAACTTGTGCTCAGAAAAAAAGGTTTCTTGGTTTGTTCATGTGCAGGCATTGCTTGAGAGCGAGTCATGGTGGATGACGCAATCGGAGCTAGGCTCGGGGAGGAGTTGAGGTTTAGAACGGTCAAGGATTTCATGCGGGACGCTCGGGCTAGAGGATGCAGCACGTAAAGTGAGGTTTCCATATGGCGTATGTAGGATGCGTGCGAATATAGAAAGAGAGGAAAATTTGGAAGGAGTTAGGATTTGCGGATTCGTAAGAGATATGGATTCTTAGTTGGATCAGGATTCTAAAAGTTGTTAATTTCGTAGCTCTTGGTGGCAGCCATGATGGGATTATAAATAGACTAGAAGGGAGAGAGAAAATAATGTATCAAAGAAGAGAGAAAAATTAGGGTTTAGCCTTTTGCTCTTCTATCTAGGGTTGTGAATGTGGAGGGGTGCTTTGAATTACACCTTGTAAACACTCTTACACAATAAAGATTCATCTTTAAGTATCAAGGACTATGGTATTGTGTTCTTTCTTCTTAATGTTCATCGGTTTGCATCGTTTTGGCTAATTATGTGATTTTGCTTGTACTTGTGATTTAATTTGAATTGATCCATATAAAACCTTGCTAGGACATAAAGAGATAGGTCTGAAAAGTTTCATTGATTTATTCCTCGTAGTTTAGGAGTAATTAAAGTTTTAATTTCTGGATCGGATCTGCTCTATTTTTACGCTGCTATAATTCCTGGGGATCGTAACTTTTGAATGGGAACTCATAATTGAGTGAAACTACTCGGTAAAGTTTCGTATTGAAGTCTAGTTTCTTGTGTCAAAATTTTATATCAATCCAAGTTGCGGATCAAAAGTTACGCTCATTTTACTACTGCTTGGTCAGGCTGTTTTCAGTCCTCAGGAGTGCCCTCGGGAAATTTGCTGAGCCTTGGGGAAAGTGCTTGAGAAATCTCTCGGGAAATTTCCTGAGTCCTCGGAAATTTTAGTCCAGTCGGGGATTTTTTAGATTGGTCGAGAATTAGTTTTCTAATTTTATTTTTGGTGTCAGTTTTGGGGTACTGCAACCATTCACCCCTCCTCTGGTTGCCGTGGTTAGTGTATTTCGATCTTACAATTGGTATCAGTGCTTGGTTACTATTTTGTTTTGTTCTTAACCGATCTAAACAATCACCATGGCATCCGAGAGGTTTTCAACTAAGCCTTATATTTTTTATGGAATTAATTTTTAGTTTTAGAAAACCAAGATGGAGGCTTACATCATGTCACAGGGTTTTGACATATGAAAAAAGGTTTCTAAACCATATGACCCACCTTCTGATAATCAAGTTAATGACACTAATAAGGTTGCTTATGAAGCAAATTGCAAAGCTCAAAACTTGATTATCAACGGTGTTGGATGTTCTGATTTTGATCACATTTCTCACTTTTCTTCTATGCATGAGATGTGGAATACTCTTTGTGCCTATCATCAAGGCTCTTTCACAATCAAGGAAGTGCGCAAAGACGTGTACAAGAAAGAGTACATGAAAATTGAGATGAAACCCGGAGAGACCTTGGATGAATATTTTGCTCGCTTTAACAAAATTCTTAGCAATCTTTGTTCAGTTGATTCTTCTTATGCTACTAATTGCACTGATTCTAAAATTACTAGACATTTACTTAGTGGGCTTGATATGTTAGGTTGGGAGATGAAAGTTACTTCAATTCAAGAGTCGGTAGATATGACTACTCCCACTTTAGATACTCTTTATTCAAAATTGAAAACTCATGAATTAAATGTATTTCCACACAAGATCTCTCCTAAATCAATGGCTTTGATTTCTTCACCTTCTAATAAGTTTTCTTCTTTTGTATCATCTTCAAGTGTTTCTTTATCAGCTTTAAATATCTTGTCTGATGAATAATTTGAGCAGTTTGCAGAGCAAGACCTGGCTTTGCTTTCTAATAAAGTGACTAAATCTTTGAACAATGTAAGAAACAGAAGAAGAGATAATCATGTTCGGTGCTTTGAATGTAGTGAGGCCAATCATATTCGTTATAACTATCCTAAGCTCAAGAAAACTACAAAAGAAGACAAGGAGGACAGAAAGGGCCGATCCAAAGAAAGTAAGATGAAGAACCGCAACTACAAGAAGATGGTGCATCGAGTCCTTACCACCCTCAATCAAGTTAATACGAGTGATGTAGACTCAATGAGCGATGGAAGTAAAGATGAAGGTAAAGGCAAAAAGAATTATCTCACTGAAATATGTCTCATGGCACGTGACATGGTAGGATCAAGCGAGGATGAACTCTTTAGTGACGAAAATGAGGTAAAACCTACTTGTGATGATTTAGCTTGTGCTGTTGTTCGTCCTGATAATAAATTAAGAAAATAAAATAAGAAAGCTAAGAAACATGAACTTGTTATTGAATCAGTCAATTCTAAAATATCTCTGGGTCCCTCGATGTAATAGATTATGGAAGTGCATAGCCATGCCGATGTGATTAAGGAGTTAATCATAAGTTATAATCCAATACGGAGATCGAGAGAGGATTGAGCTATTATAGGATGGCACAAATCTCACCTTGTGCTCGATCGATATCGTGAGGCAAAGGGATATATACATATGGAATATTACAAGGTTCAACTGATATGATCTTTATGTATACTTGAGATAATATGCTTTGCTAGAGGCCTCTCTTCACGGAGTATGGAAAGGAGTTTCCATATGTTAACGAAGTTATACGTGAACCTACGGGGTCACACACCTAACGGGTTAGAATATTAGATTTGAATAGGATTCAAATTGGGCTAAGTTTGGATAGAGATCTGAACAGATCGGATAGGGATCCGAGTAGAGTCCTAGTTGGGCCTGGTAGGGCCCAAGCTAGGACGTCTATATATATGAGGGTGCAGGGTGCAGGAAAGCAGAGCTTTTTATCTCGCATGGTGATGCGATCCTCGTGCTAAGTTGTTAGCCACTGAGAGCAAACCCTAGTCACCACCTCTTAAGAGTCTAACCATCTCGCTGACCGCCCGAGAGCTAGTACACCATCAGCTAGCATTCTCACCCTAGATGTGTGGATACTAGTAGAGGCGTTGCCATCTTGCTTCGCATCGGCACCGCTGATCAGATTAGCGGCGTCATCGGCTGTTTCTCGAGGACCATCATCGGCTTGAAGGAGGAGTCCTCGACGGAAGTCCTCAGGAGTTCCCGAGGACATTGATTGCTCCTCGAGGACGCTAATTGGCTCCCGACCACATCGGCACACTCGTGTTGGATTGGCTCGCTACTCTAACTCTCCTTTCACTGCACTACGTGCCCGAGGTAACGATCTATGGTTCCTCTCTTAGCAAGATTCCTAGTGTGCGTGGTAGAAAATTTTTGTTTTTGGCTAGCGTAGCCTCCGTGTTCCCAAACAGTGGTATAAGAACCATCTTGCGTAGATTGTGATCTAGATCGGTGCATATAGTTGATATGCGGTCGTAGTAGATTGGATGTATTACAGTTTAGGTCGATCGATTCATGAGATGAAACAATCGGCAGCACAGGTTGATGAGATCAATCGGTTTATGGGGTAGTTGCAGATCAGATTATAACACTTGAATCGGAATAAGTTGCTATGAAAACACATGTCCTAATCTGAGTAGGTTATGGATCCGAGCGCATCGGCTTTTCCCAACTGGTCTTCCCAACCACTGTCGCCAACTCCCAAGCGCATCGCCCGACCACATGATCGAGCCCATCGGCTAAGGAAAAACTGGTTCTCGAGGGACCGCCGTGTGTGCGCACTTTGTATAGCGTCATGCCTTGTATGGAGTCCTAGCTCATATCGTTAGCTAAAATGTGATTCTACATCTAACTTGTTTTTATAGAGAATGATGTGAATGGTATGGTACTATATATTTTGTAAGAGATGTATGTGATGCATGTAACTCTTATGCATGGCTTGCTTGCCATAATCTTCGGCTATGTGATAGATGTCTCTGTTGTATTTGCTGACCTGCGTGTCGGGTACTTGAATCAATATATGTAATATTTATTTTCTAGCTATTATAGTAGTAGTCTAGATATAAGATTGCAGGATTTCAAGCATGGTGGCCTGAAGGAGTGATTTGGAAGATGGAGATCATCTACACCACTAATAGAGATGAAGATCACCATTTGCTTGGGCTATACTAATTCATAGTTAAAAGTGTTTATCTATAATGTCTTCTATTTATTTTCATGCTATATCTTGTTTGATATGTTGCCATGTTATGATAGAATCCCTAAAAAAATTAAGTTTCTTGATGCCTTTCTAACTATTGCACCTAACACGGTAATGTTCATCGTTTGGTGGGTCTGCCAAAGCAGAGTGCTAGCGATTACCATGGCAAGTTAGGATAGATGTTGGACATCTATATGCGGAAGCTTTGGTTTGCTTAATAAGGTTATTAAAATAGTTTTGGACCTTAGGGTATCAGGTTAGGGCCAGAGCATGGTGATGCTAACCCAGCAAACAAGAGTCATATGGAGATGTGATTAGGAAGGTGTTGCTTACCCCATGACATTAATTTCTAGTAGTGATGCCAAAGCTCACTAGGAATTAGTGAAATAAGGTTCCTGATCCACTATGTAACCGAGAGGGAGGTTTTTGGTTTCCAAAAGCATAGTGCGAGATTTTTTTTTAAATAGTTTAATGAAAGATTAACATAAACATAGGTTTTTTTAAATCTCACCTTGTGCTCGATTGATATTGTGAGGCAAAGGGACATGTACATATGGAACATTACAAGGTTGAACCGATATAATCTACAACATAAGATATGCAAAGTTTAGCACTTATATTTATGTTAATCTTTCATTAAACTATTTAAAAAAGATTCTCCCACTATGCTTTTGGAAACCAAAAACCTCCCTCTTGGTTACATAGTGGGTCAGAATCCTCATTTTACTAATTTCTAGTGAGCTTTGGTATCACTGCTAGAAATTAATATCATGGGGTAAGCAATACCTTGCTAATCACATCTCGAAACTTAATTTTTTTTTGAGGAATTGTATCCTATCATGGCAACATATCAAACAAGATATGGCATAAAAATAGATAGAAGACATCACAGATAAACGCTTTTAACTCTAAATTAGTATGGCCCAAGCAAATGGCGATCTCCATCTCCATTAGTGGTGTAGACGATCTCCATCCTCCACATCACTCCTTCGGGCCACCATAGTTAAAATCCTGCAATCTTATATTTTGACTACTACTATAATAGCTAGAAAATGAAGATTACAAATATTGATTCAAGTACCCAACACGCAGGTCAATAAGTACAGCAGAGACAGCTATCACATAGCCGAAGAATATGGCATGCAAGCCATGCATAAGAGTTACATGCATCACATACATCTCTTACAATTTATATAGGGCCATACCATTCACATCATTCTCTGCAAAAACAAGTTAGACGTAGAATCGCATTCTAGCTAACGATGTGAATTAGGACTCTATACAAGGCATGATGCAACACAAGGTGTGCACACACGGCAGTCCCGCTAGCTAGTTAGTGGGCGAGGGGTCGAAGGGGTCGGCCAGGTGGTTGGGTGCTGCGCTCGGGAGTCGGTGACAATGGCCGGGAAAACTAGTTAGGAACATCCGATGCGCTCAGATCAATAACCTACTCAAATCAGGACATGTGTTTGCATCTGATGTAGTAACTTATCCCGATTCAAGTGTTATGACCCGATCTGCAACTACCTCGAAAACCGATTGATCTCATCAACCCGTGCTGGCAATTGATTCATCACATAAACCAATCAAACTAGATTGTAATAGATCCAATCTATTACAACTTTATATCCACTATATGCACCGATCTAGATCACAATCTACGCAAGATGGCTCTGATACCACTGTTGGGGAACGCGGAGGCTACGCTAGCCAAAAACAAAATTTTTCTGCCGCACACAGTAGGATATCTTGCTAAGAGAGGGTCCATAGATTGTTACCTTAGGCACGCAGTGCAGTGGAAGGAGAGTTAGAGTAGCGAGCCGATCCAACTCGAGCATGCCGATGTGGTAGAGAAGCCGAACAATGTCCTCGGGAACTCCCGAGGACTTCCCTCGAGGACTCCTCCTTTAAGCCAATGAAGGTCCTCAAGAAGTAACTGATGACACTATTGATTCAATCAGTGGTGCCAATGCTGATGTGAAGCAAGATAGCAACGCCTCTTCTGGTATCTACACATTCAAGGTGGGAACACCGGCCGATGGTATACTAGCACTCGGGCAATCAGCGAGATGGTTAGGCTCGTTAGAGGTGGCGGCTAGGGTTTGCTCTCGGTGGCTAACAACATAGCATGAGGATCGCATCAACATGCAAGGCAAAAAGAATTCTTTAACTACGCCTTACACCCTCATATTTATAGACATCCTAGCTTAGGCCCTCTCGGGCCCAACCAGGACTCTACTCGGATCCCCATCTGATATGTTCAGATCTCTATCAAAACCATTTGGATCTCTATCCAAATTGAGCCAAATTCGAATCCTATTTAAATCCAACGTTCCAACCCGTTAAGTGTGTGACCCTATAGGTTCACATATAGCTTGGTTAATATATAGAAACTCCTTTCCATACTCCATTAACAGTAGCCCCTAGTAAAGCATATTAACCCAAGTATACGTAAAAATCATATCAGCTGAACCTTGTAATGTTCCATATGTAAATGTCCCTTTGCCTCTTGATATCAATCGAGCACAAGGTGAGATTTATGCCATCCTATCAATAGCTCGATCCTCTCTCGATCTCCATATTGGATTATAACCTGTGATTAACTCTTTAGTCATGTCGGCATAGCCATGCACTTCTATAATCTGTTACATCGAGGGGCCCAGACATATCTCTCCCGTTAAGGAGGAGCAAATTTCATCTTGATCACTCACATCTCACTACATGTTTTATAGCATTTCCGATGACTACTTTTATAACTACCCAGTTACGGAGTAGCGTTTGGTAGACTCAAAGTAAGCTAGTACATATGTTGGGAACCCTGATGATCTTAGGTCTAAGGACTTTACATAAACACTACTGAGACTAACTGATGACACGCGAAATCTTAACAGTGACTCATAGTGGGCCTATCCAACATATGTTCTCTAACATACGTCCGTATTATTGAGTTGGCATCTCCATACCCATGATCCATGAGACATAATCATCAATCAATACATACGCCGATCTCAGTCATATATGTTCCACGTATGACCTACATCCGATTAGGAATTATTTAAAAATGGCCACATTATGAGTCTCATGAACAAATCACATATTTGTTAATCCATAATGACAATATATTTCAAGGAACAGTCACTTTATTTCATAAACATAGTATGCCACATACAACATCTCCATGTTGACTGTAGGGCATAATGCTAACACATCTTCGATGAAGTCTTGGGCTTTTCCTTGCTTCATATTTTTCTTAATCTCTTGAATATCAGGATCACTCGCTTGATTTTCATGAACTTGATCCAACAGGGTCGGCTAGGCTTCTAAAGCAGCTAAGAATCTAGTTGGGACAGCATTCAAGTTTAACTTCTCAAACTATCATAACAATTCTGAGAGTACTTCTTTAATTGAAACAACATTCCCATAACTCTTACGACTAAGAGCATCTGCCATAATATTAGCCTTACCGGGGGTGGTAGTGTATACCAACATCATAGTCCTTATTTAACTCGAGCCATCTTCTTTGTCGAAGGTTAAATCGGTTTGAGTGAAAATGTACTTCAGACTCTTATGGTCTGTGAAGATCTCTGTCTGATTCCCAATGAGATAATGTCGCCAAATTTTCAGGGCATGGACTACAGCGGCCATTTCCAAATCATGGGTAGGATAATTCAGCACACGAGGTCTCAATTGCCGAGAGGCATAGGTGACCACTTTCCCTTCTTGCATAAGCACACATCCTAAACCTTGATGGGATGTATTACAGTAAACTTGAAAATCTCCTTTAGGATCTGGTAAATTTAGCACTAGGGCTGATACTAACCACTTCTTCAATTCCGTGAAACTTTCTTCACACTCTGGTGTCCAAATGAATTTTTCATCTTTTTGAAGTAGCGTGGTCATAGGCTTAGCTATCTTTGAGAAATTCTCAATGAACCGATGGTAATAACCCGCAAGTCCAAGAAAACTCCTTACTTTGGTGGTGTTTTAGGTTGGGCCCAATCGGTAACTGCTTCGACAGTACTTGGATCAACGGCAACTCCTCTAGAGTTGATGATATGTCTTAAGAATCTTACTTCCTTCAACCAAAATTCACACTTGTTCAGCTTGGCGTATAACTGGTGTTCTCTCAACTTTTCTAGTGCTAGATGTAGATGTGTTGCATGGTCTTGTTTAGTCTTAGAGTAAATGAGGATATCGTTGATATAAGTCATATGTGGAACAGATATGAGTGAGATCGGCATGTGTATTGATTGATGATCATGTCTCATGGATCATGGGTATGGAGATACCGACTCAATAACATGGACGTATGTTGGAGAACATATGTTGGATAGACCCACTATGAGGCACTGTTGAGATTCTGCGTGTCATTAGTTGGTCTCAGTAGTGTTTATGTAAAGTCCTTAGACCTAAGATCATCATGGTTTCCAACATACATAGTAGCTTACTTTGGGACTACTAAACGCTATTTCATAACTAGGTAGTTATAAAAGTACTCATCGAGTCTGCTATGAAACATGTAGTGGGATGTGAGTGGTCAAGATGGAATTTACACCTCCTTAATAGGAGAGATATCTCTAGCCCCTCAATGTAACGGATTATGGAAGTGTATGGCCATGCCAAAGTGATTAAAGAGTTAATCATAGTTATAATCCAATACGGAGATCGAGAGAGGATCGAGCTATTAATAGGATAGCATAAATCTCACTTGTGCTCAATCGATATCATGAGGCAAAGGGACATGTACATATGGAACATTATAAGGTTCAGCTGATATGATCTTTACATATACTTGGGTTAATATGTTGCTTTACTAGAGAATGCTGTTAATAGAGTATGGAAAGGAGTTTCCATATGTTGACCAAGCAATACATGAACCTACAGGGTCACACACTTAATGGGTTGGAACATTTGATTCGAATTGGGCTTAGTTTGGATAGAGATCCAAACAGTTTGGATGGATATCCAAACTAATCGGATAGGGATCCGAGTAGAGTCCTAGTTGAGCCTGGGAGGACCCAAGCTAGGACGTCTATATATATGAGGGTGTAGGGCATAGGGAAGCAGAGCTTTTTCTCACATGTTGATGCATTTCTTGTGCTAAGTTGTTAGCCACCGAGAGCCAACCCTAGCCACCACCTCTTGAGCCCGACCATCTCACTAACTGCCCAGGTGTTAGTACACCATCGGCCGGCA
>ASSH01052875.1:0-12968 GCA_000418225.1 Zizania latifolia | reverse complement strand
CGGAAAATCGATACTCCTCGCGGAATTTCTTGGGATTAAATCTCGCGGGTTCGATCGATATGGGATGAGGTGATCGGTGTGGCGCTCTTTTTTTTTCTTTCTTTTTTCGCTCGGCCGCCGTTCGATCTGCGCGCCGGAGAGAGGAGGTGGGAGAGGGAGCTATAAACCCTGTACCCATAGGCAGTGGACGGCTAGGATTATAATCTGAGTTGGATACGAATTTGATTTAAAACATCCGATTAATCAAAATTTTGTTTATTTTTTCTTTCTCCTATTGTTTCTACTTGTGCTTACGTTGTTGTTATTGTTTCTTCTTATGCCGCAGCACTTTTGTTTATGCTTTTGTTACTGCTACATGTTGAACTCATAGGTTTTATATTGTTTTTTGGGTACCTAGTAGGTTCGAACACATTTAGTTTGAAATGCATAAAATTTATAAATTTGGTTTATTTCACTGACGGGTTTTACTCCGTTATTGTTAAAGAATCCATTGGAATCTAGAACGCGCCGCGTGGCTAGGTTTTTTCAGTCAAACGTGTATAGACTACGGACCACCATCCTAGAGATAGGACTTGGGCCATGTTAGGCTAGTCATGCCTTCATGCTTTGTTGGATCGTGCTGGCCTGATATGACTATCTTGGTGAGCTAGGTTGGATCGATATTTAGCAATCAATACTAGGCCCATAGACACACTGGACCTGATCGGGTCGAGACGATCTAGACACGGCACATTACCTGCTAAGCTATCATTTTGGTACTAGCAACAAAGCTAAGCTACTCACAACGAGTCAACGCTGGGTTGAACACCGATCAAAGTGTAGTGTAGCTCAGAGCTCACTGCGACCAAGTAGCTAGATAGCGTACAACGTACTACACAATTGCCTACGTAGCGATCATTTGGGAGGCAAGATACCCTCCACCATGACCTAACCCCTCCTATCCGTCTACACAGAAACCAACCAAGACTACTCCTGTTACGCTGAGCTATTTATATGCTGAGTGAGCCATTTCATGTTGGACCAGCCTAAGCACAACCCATTAGTCAGGCCAACCCATCATACCGATCACCCTAGCCTAAGCATGGCCTGTATATGGGTCTGACTAGCACGACTCATGTACGGTCCATATAGGTCGTGTCTTGGTCTGTACCAATCACCGTGCTGTGGGTTGATCAAAAAAGCACGGCCTAAAGTCTCAGCTCTACAGCCTATGAGTGTTTGTAAAATTACAATTCCATGCTTTATTTTTTAGAAATAAATCATCTAACTTAAAACTGGTTTAACCGGAGATAATTTGTTCTTAGCTTTGTTTGATACGTACGTATACGTTGATTAAAAAGTTTGGTTATCTCGGTAGGATTCTCACTATAATTTCAATTTCACATGTTCTATCGATGAAGGCACATTTATACCCAATAGCACAAATAGAATCCAAACTTTTGGTCCAATTCCTTGTGTACATTTGAATTTCTGGCATCTTTGTGCAAATCATTATTAAGCTAGATAGTTTATTATACAGTTAAATGCTATGTATAACCTTGAATCAAATCAAATCTATACGCATGTTACTTGTCTAACTTAAGACTCGATTTAAAGGCATATACGATCGCACACCTCAAACTCGTCTAAAAATGTTCTAAACTTGTCTTCAGATTTAACCTTGACGACATCTTTGACAAAACAGCGTACGGTTCTATGAAATTTACTCTGTTTTATTTGTTTGTTGCACAGAGAAAAGTATTGCTCTCTTGACCCTGTAATAAATTCGTGTCAAGATGTGTATGGTCAAACCCACAGGCAAGATTATTCGCATCCTCGTGCCTGTGTTTGACTTCTTCATCTGGCAACGACGTCTTGCTGTACACAATGGAATCATATGTCGGATACAATTAACACGCAAAAACATGTAGTATTAAAATGTAAAAAAAATGAATATGGAATTTACCTAAAACACGACATTTGTGACATGTTTTAACAAATGTATTATAGACAATAAAGGGCATGTCTAGAACTTAAATTTCCGAGAAGTAATAGATGTTTTTTAACTTACAAATATTTTATTTTGATTCTGTGCTACCGAGTTTAAGAGGAATATTTAGGTCTTTAGCTTAGGATTATAAGTTTATGATTATAGTAATCTAGTTTATAGAAAAAAGCTAGGTTAGAGTAATTTATTGGATTGTTATAATCTGTACTTTAGATTATAATAAACTAGCATATTTATTTTGTCTTATAAAAATAAACTGAATTATTACTATAATCCATCCTAGGTTAAAACAAACAGGCTCGCCTGTTGAAAATCTAGATATTTTGGGGTTGCTGTAACGGTTAGAAGCTCCTTTGAAAATAGCAAAAATCTAGTTGCAAACTTTATAAAAATATATGTTTGTTTCTCGTTCTTCTAAAGCTGTAATTAAATTTGTATTTCTCATCTAAAAAGTTGTCGTTAAATTGTATTTTACAACCTAATTTTAAAGACATGTTTTCGTCATATTTTTTTATAGTTTTGGGTTTAGAGCATTACGAACATAAACTAAAATTCTTAACCGGAAATTATTTTTTGTCGAAAAGGTCATGCTTTTTAAAGAAAAGAGATACTCAAAATTTGAAACAACAACAGCAGAAAAAAAGACGACAAAATTCAAAATTTGAAATCCATTTGCCCTTTTCAGGCAAGCCGGGCCCACAACGACGACTTGTTAAACCAACGCGAAAGCTTCAAATCCTCCTTCCTCCCAAATGACAAGTCGCTGGATTGCCACTCCTCCTCACGTCGTCGTCGTCGTCTCCTCCGCCTCCGCCTCGTCGACCGCGCCGGCGCCGGCGCCGCTAATGGTTGGGAAATCCGGCTGTTGCTCCGGCTCCTGAGCGCGCGTCCTTGTCCGGTCGCCGCCGCAGATGTCGCTGTTCCGGCGGCTGTTCTACCGGCGGCCGCCCGAGGGGCTAGTCGAGATCTCCAACAACATTCTCGGTTCGTACTTTTACATCCCAGTTCTTGGTAATTACGGCAGTATCTTTACTGGGGCTGTTCGTTCGTGCAAACCCGCTTGCTGGGCGCTGGCTCGCTCTCGGGCTTGGACCTGTTCGTCGTCGGTGTATTGGAAGTAACGCGTCGCGCAGGGAATCCTCAAGCTGGCTCGTGATCATCAGCAAGGCCGTGCTAGCACGAGACTAGCTCGCACTTTGTTCTTGTTTCGTTTTCGCTTTCCTGCGGCTGCTAATCTTTTGAAGAAAAAAAATCGTATGAACAAAATGTGGGCTGGTTTGGGCGAGATGCGCAAGCTTGCTTTGGAGGATGGCGATAGCTTTGTCAGGAATTTGTGTTGGTGGATTCGGTTCTTGTTTTCAATTGGCAAGGTTGTGCGCGAGTTGTTGCCCCTGACGAGAATAGGAACACGGGATGACGGGAATTGACCGGCGATTAGTTGGTGCCTCAACGATGACATCCTCATTTTGATGGGGGAATCAATTCTGCTGGATGCAGTTTCTAGCACAAATTTTTTGAGCATGCAGTTAGTTCAAGCATGTTAGCTCTCCAGGACACAAATTTAAGTTTCATATGCTTTGGTTGGAGCATGTGGTGCTCCTGACATTGTGAAAATGATGAGCACTTACAGATGGTGGACTTTGGATCTTGAAATCATCAGGCTTCTGGTAAATTAGGCCTCATTCAAAACAGAAGTTGGATAATTGTCATGTGGGGAATCAAGTATTCCCGACGCAACAAGAAGCAACGAGTTTCCAGGTGGAAGACAACAGCGCCGGCAAAAGCCAAGATAAGGAATGGTATTTACTATAGTTATCTCTAGTTTTCAATTTAGCTCAGGATAATCTTATCTTCAGGGATATATCTAGTTTCTTACCCAGCATTAGTATTATATAAGCCAGAGGCTTTGAGAGGAATAAAGCATATTAGATTTGAGTCAATTACATGGGCACCGAGCTCCTGACTCACCGGCGCGTCTCCTTTCATGGCTCCGCCGCGCTGACAAGGTCCAGGGCCGAGACCCATAACCTCCTTTAAATACAATCTCCGTTCTCGATTAGTTCCGGTATCTCTGCCTGTGACAATAATGGATTATGGATGAAACTGAGTTTATGATAATTATTTAAGGGTTCAAACGAATGAATTTGATGCTAAAAAGTTGATAAATTGCTTTAAAACGATTTTTTGGACAATTTTCACATGATTTTTCCAGAAACTGCACCATTTAGGAACTTAGGAAGTTTGTTCGCGATAATCCATAAGTCATTTAGTATTTTCATAGACAAAATTTCAGTTATGTGGTTTCTCCTTGTTTTGGAAAAGGAACTTGTCTCAAACTCTCGATTTGTGAATCTGTTATGTTCCTCATGATACTTTTTATGAAAAATCTATATATCGAATTGGTAAGTTGACTTACAGTTTGACATGGCTTGTTGATCTTCTGATGAAACTGACTGTCCAAATCTAATCCATTTTTCTGTTCATGCTAATCATCCACATGTGTGGCTTGGGACATACCAGCTACATTATGCATTCTTGAAAATGGATTGATGTTCCATTCGTAAAGCTTCTCTCGCTCTTGCTTTTGGAAATGCAAACGTACTTGCATTGGGCATGATTGAATATTTATAACAAATTGTAAAGTTTATAATAGAATTGGCATTGCTCTCAGTGTCACCTTTCTTTTGCTGACTATCAGTTGCTTCTCTGTTTTTCCAGTATTTGACCACTGCTTCTCCACGGATTTCTTCGAAGAAGATGAGCTGAAACCATACATAGGAGGCATCTTGAAACAGCTACTTGACCGCTACTCCATTGACTCGTTCATGGTATTCAGTTTTGAGGGAGGCAAGAAGGACCAAATTGCCTACATTTTTTCAGATTTTGAATTGAGTGTGATGGGTTACCCACGGAACTATGAGGGATGTCCCTTGCTCACCATGGAGATGATTCACCATTTCGTGAGGTCAAGTGAAAGCTGGCTGTCATTAAGCCAGGACAACTTCTTGCTTATACATTCAGAACAAGGGGGATGGCCAGTCCTTGCTTTCGCATTGGCTGCCCTACTGATTTACCTCCGAAGATATAATGATGAGGGGAAGGCATTGGAGATGGTATACAGACAGGCACCACCTGGGCTGGTTGAACACTTCTCACCACTGGATCCGGCTCCTTCTCAGCTGAGATACTTGAAGTATGTGTCAAGACGGCACATATCACCAGAATTATGGCCTCCGGCTGATAGAATGATGAATTTGAATTGTGCAATCATCAGGGGGGTACCAAATTTTGATGGGCAAGGGGGATGTAGACCGGTATTCCGGATTTATGGTTCAGATCCTTTTGTGCCTAATGACAAGAGTGGTAAAGTTCTCTTTTCAACCCCAAAGACGAGTGATTTTGTGCAGCTTTACACACAGGTATGACTTTGTTATGTTTATCAACTTATCATGAATCACATATCCTTTTTTTTTACAGTAAGATTGTGATGTCTGTTCATAATGAACTGGTTCAATAATTAAACTTGAAAAAAGTTACCAATCACTTGTCGAAATACCTGAAAGTGTACTCAGATCACCCAGAGAGATTACTGGCCTACAAGATTAGTTGAATTTGTTATCTACTAATGTTCTGTTTTTTTAATCTGTTAAATCATTCTTTTCTCTATTTGCTTTCATGGAATCCATTTTTCCAGTTAATATATCTACAAAACAGGTTTATATTCGACTTGAATGTTTTTATTGGATATCTGAATAAGAAATATTTACGCTTAGATTGCTGGATAGAAGAACATTGACATGTCGTTATTTCCAAATTCAGGAAGATTCTGAGATAATCAAGATTAATACCAGGTGTCCTGTTCAAGGAGACGTGGTCATGGAGTGCGTTAGCCTGGACGAAAACTTTGAACATGAAATGATGGTGTTTAGGGTCATGTTTAACACGGCTTTTATTGAAGACAACTTGTTGTTACTTGATAGGGACCAGATTGACATTCTGTGGGACACAAAACACCAGTTTCCTGTAGACTTCAGAGTTGAGGTAGCGAGATCTTTCATGCATACTGTACATTCTTCACCTGCTCATTTCATCTTCATATGTAGTTATGTGGTATTTTTGCCCTTGATTATCATAGATTATATTTTTGGAGATGGACGCAATCACAACAATTCACACATCTCAGTTATCAAGTGAGGATAAGGAAAATTTTTCTAGGGTTGAAGATGCATTCAGTCATCTAGATTGGTCAACCAGAAGCAATAACATCACAGCTGATGCAACAGAACAGAAGGGATCTTACAATGAACATGATGGCTTTGATGTGATATCTCTTCAGGAAACAGAAAGCAGCAATGCGACATCTGAACATAGCTTGCTCGGTAGCAGATCTGTCCGGGTTATTCAGATGGAACCGGAACATAGCCATTCTTCTGCCCCAAAGATTGATGGTGTCAACGGCTCTGTTGCTGATGCATATCCCATGGCAGAACCTGATTCTCTCGCACCAAAATTCCAACAACATGAACTCTTTGAAGATTCATCTGCAGGGGAGCTACCAAAATGGGATATCACCAAGAACAACCCCAACTCTGACCTGCCTTCGACGAATTTGCAAGGTGCAGAAGCTGGTGATGCTCCTGTTGCTGAATGGTCTGACACCAACACCGACACGTTCCTGTCAGATACACCTTCAAGCAGCTCTCCATCTAGCCCACCAAAGTTCGATGAAGATACCATGGAAGCTGGAACTGTTCAAACTCTTTTCCAAATGCCGCAGGAATTGAACTGATTCCTGTAAGAATCCTATAATATTTTTGTAAAATTCTCACATTCCAAAGTAGTCTTAGTAACAACCAAGAGAACCTCAAAGATGTTGAGACTGCAAAAAATGGCTCCCTCTGTAAATTGGGGCAACACTGATCCCTGGAGCTGCCCTTGATACATACTCCATAAACCTGCACAATACTACAATGGAAAAGAGTGGTCGTCCTGACCACAAAGCTTGTATAGTTGTTGCCTTCAAATTTTATTCCATGTTTGTCTTTAAATAAATGCTACTCCTTTCATAGATAAACAATTAAATTGTTGCAAAGTAGATCTTGATTCTTGTGCACACGTCAAAAACGATAAATAGAGGAGTATTAATTAGTTGAAGCACCGGAATCCAATTGTATGATCCGGAGTTTTAGTTGAGACTGAATTACCAGCCTACCCCTGGAATCTTGGTCTGATTGTTCGGTTTGTCACCATGAAATGGGTCAGCATTCTTAGCCTGCCAAACTATAAATAGATGAACAGCAGTTGAGGTGACAAAGGATTTCTAGCTGCTCGTGGCTCGAGCGAGTCTAAACTGAAATTATAAATGCATTCTTCAGAGAAGAGAGACGATTACTACTCTAACTGTAGCAGCAGCAGCTCAGCTCCGTTGCTCCTTCCTTCCAAGTTCCACCTGTACATGCGTCCTGCTGCTCTAGCCTACGAGACGGAGTAGCGCCGGTTCCTCGACGACGAGCTGGACGACTTGGGCTCCGGTGGCTTGGCCGATGACCGGGGGCTCTGCGAGCTCCCCGACGTGTCGGAGCTCTTGCTGACCACTTCGCCGGGCAGCTTGCCGGCCCACAGCCTGTCGAAGATCCGCCGCGACCGCGACGACAGCGACAGCCTGCTGCTCTGGTTCGCCACGCTGCTCACCCTCGCCAGCCGTCGCCCGTCATCGCCGTCGAGGCGGCCCTCGTCGGCGAGCTTCAGGCTCCCAAGCTGCTTGTTGAGCGGGGACGGCGTCGGTGGCTCCGTCAGCGCGCGGGACTTCCAGTCGCCGCCGCCGCCGTCGTCTCCCTCCTCCAGCCGCGCGACGCCGCCGTCGGGCACTGCCGCCGGCGGTGCCAGCGGGCTGGCCCCCGCCGCGCGCAGCTGCTCGAAGAAGAGGACCTGCACAACGACGCGGAGCGGGAGGCGGTCGTTCTGCGCCGCGTGGATGCACGCCTCCTTGGACAGCTTCTTGACGTCCATCAAGCTGGAGATCTTCCTCTTCTCTGCCTTGGGCAGGTTGGGATGCAACTGACACCACACAGCAACATATTCACTGTCAACTACACATATTACCAATTTTTTGATACTTTTTTTGAGTAAATCAAATTCAAGAATATGTTTTTACTAGGTACAAAACTAATATTGTGCAAAGGTGTTTTGAAGTACGAAACTATTGGTATGATGTTTATAATTCAAATATATTTGTAAGTTCATTAATTGTCGGTCAAAAAATCTTTAAAGTTTGATTTTTTGCTCACACCTAATATTAACTTAACTCATGTTAATGATGATCCTTGTCATTTGTTAAGCGTACCTTGAGAAAGATATCAATGGCGGTGTACAGTCCATCATGGGTTGCTCTAGCTGCATCAGGCATGGAGGTGGCCAATCCGACGAAGCTTGAGACCGACAGATTTGGATCAGAGGCGACCTCGGCCAAGTACCCATCAACAATCTTGCACAGAGCTAGCAAAGATTCAGCATCCACATCGGTCTCGAACATCTCCTCGCCGAGGTTGTTGAGAAAAATCCCATCTTCAGTCACTCCGGCGCGCCTCATGTACCTGCCGACAAGCGTCAGCACCAGCTGGACGTCGTAGGCGGTGGCCGCCGGCGGCCTGGCTGGGATCAGCAGGTCGCCGACCGACGCCCTGTGCAGCTGCAGGACGACCCTGTCCATGAGCTCCTCCTTCAGCAGCTCGCCGGCGCCAATCATGACGGCGACTTTCAGCAGCTTCAGCAAGAACCGGCAGGAGCAACACGAAGCACCCTTGTCCGATGGCAGCAGCCACACGATGGTCTCCAGCAGATGCCTGTACGCCACGGAGTAGGCTTCGGCTTCGCCGCCGCCATCGTCGCAGAGTTCAGGAAGCCATCTGGAAGCGTAGGCATTGAGAGCTTCTCCAACAACATCAGAAGTGATCCTTCCTCTGGACTTGACAGCAACCATGACATGCTTGTAAAGTTGTACATCCAATTCACACAGATCTTCAACCCACCAGTCCTTGGGAACCAGCCGTGAGCTCTTCCGGGATTCGACGATCTCATCAGACGACGCCGATTTCCTGTTGTACGTGTATGACCACATCACATTGCAGGGGTTGGAGATAGCCTTGGAGGCAATGGAGTCTATGCATCTTGCAGCCAGCTTCAGCTGCTCTGACCATGGCAGCATCGCATCAGTGGTCTGTAGAGCTATGATGGAGTCCTTCCAGCTTCTGAAGACGCCGGAGTTCAGGAAGACTTCGATCTTGAACACCAGGTTGCCCTTGTCAACATCTTCAGTCATCCCAAGGTACTCGGCCGCGCATCTCGCGGCGACGACATTGTATGCATTGAGGGTCACAACCATGCCATAGCAGAACTTTGTGCAGATCTCAAATGTTTTCACTCCTCCGGGGATGTCATGGATGCAAACTTCATCAGTCCCCTTATGGCTAGCCTCAATGATCAGTCGTTGTAGCAGGCTACTCTTAGACAGTAAGGGGAACTGAAAATGTATTGTGAAGATGTCAAAACTACATAGGGTAGTAGTAGAGCATTTTTTGCAGGAAAATAGCCATGATTGAGGGATGAACATTTGTTGGCTTTCTCATTTCTGTAGCATTCTGTCTGCCAGATTAGTTTAACAAATTGATGATATCTTTCATTGCATTGCAGGAGCATTGTTGTCACCTACCAATGAGAAAACTTATGGAAATGGAGTGATGATCTAAGGAAACGCTAGGAAAGATTCTGAATGCAGCATAGTTCCAAATTACAAGTGGCACACGACAAAGGTGACACTATAGCAGCATCTTCTGGTGTGCTCATAGCTGTACATTGGAGGATGCATTGTAACACTTGCCTTAAGACACAACAATGCATAGTTATTATGGCGGTAAGGCGAGACAAGACGCCTAACTACTTTCACACATTTTAGGCGAGTATGGTGTGCCTTCCTTCACACCTTTTAGGCAAGTATGACATGTGGTGAGACGATGCCATACTCACTTCACATAAATGTGCATAGAACCATGGCATAATATTTTTTGGAACAACATGAATTTAAATTCAAAACCATATCAAATAGAAATAGCTAAAAAATCTGTACTCCATAACAATAGTTCAAACAGCATAACAAGTTAACAAACAACATACGATTTTAAATAGCATAACAAGTTTACAAATAGAAATAGCATAACAAGTTAACGCACGTGAGGACGGGAGCCGCCGCCGCCGCGCAGGGCAAGGAGGAAGGATGCCGCCAACCAGCGGCGGAGCCAAGGGGGGCCAGCAAGGGTCATGGCCCCCCTAAGGCCATGACAGTTTTTTTTAATGTATTGATCCGTTAGATAGTTGTGTGTTAATCAAAATTGAATATCACTACAAATAATATATTTTCATAGTTGCAGTTGATTAACAAGTATAAGAGTTGAATGATATGTTTATTGAAAAAATTATAGAGCTTCTCACTTTATATACTTCTTTGGATCCTACGGATTCATTCAGCTTGTTGAAAATTGATGATATTTGTTATCTAGCTTTAAAGTTCTACAATGTTGGTTTCTCCTTTTCATTTAGTTGATTACTTTGTTTCAATCATCATAGCAAATGATAATCATATTTTTTTCTTGGCAGTTTGACTCGACTTGTTCTAGCTCTACTAGTTTCAATGGCAACGACAGAGTATACCTTTTTTGCAATAAAACTTGTCAAGACCATGTTTCAAAATAAGATGAAAGATGAGTCCTAAGAGATTGCTTCATAATTTACATTGAGAAAGAAATTGCAATGTAGTTTTTCATGGATATATTTATTGATAACTTCGATGCAATTCACACACGCATAGCAGTATTGAAATGAAAAATGTTAGTTCCTTAATCTTCATTTGTTTACCTATATTTTG
Source organism: Zizania latifolia (assembly GCA_000418225.1). Lineage (NCBI taxonomy): Eukaryota > Viridiplantae > Streptophyta > Magnoliopsida > Poales > Poaceae > Zizania > Zizania latifolia. Next base: position 2,064 of record ASSH01052875.1, on the reverse strand, counting down.
TATTTCACAAAAATATTGGATTTTTAAATCACATAAATTTAATGCATGCACACTTAATAAGAATTTTCCATGATATATATATCAATATATGGTTGATCACTGCAACAATGAAGTAGTTTTGTTCATGCAAGAGTGAAATGGTCAAAAAATTGATGATTTGACATATTTGGTTATGTTGCGTAACAATGACACGCTAGAACAAAAATATAAGTGACTTTTTGGGGGAGTAGCAAATTATCAAATCTCAAGAAATGGTGAGGGATTACCTTGTGTAGGTAGAACCTTGCCTCCTCCACATGAATGACAATGTCTGATGGTAGGTCAGACAACACATATCTGCATGCACAAGAGGATGATTTCAGAGCTTAGTGGTTGACTACCACATAGGAATAGCATATCCCAATAATACACTTATACACAGCAGTAAGATGTTAGCTAATCAAAAACAAAAGAAAACTTTGTCTTGCTTTCAACCTGCATGCCTGAATAATCTTAACTAGGTCAAGACATGCACATATACTTGAACCTAAATAAAAAACAAGAAAGCCATTTTCTTTTGTTACTGAAGAAATGTCAGTCTCAACAAGATCCAGTGGGCGTGGCCAGGTTGGTTCTACACTAAGGGTGAGGAGAACAGAAAGCAAGAAACATTTTTATCAAGCCCCAAGAATTACAAGTAAAAAAAGAGAGTTTTTTCTGATCTTATCGCAACTACTACTACCATGTTTTGTTTGTACAACCAAAAGGGAAACACCAGCTTTTCAAAAGGATGGTCGCCTTGGTCGCAGCAGTAGACCCACATCTCAAAATCACAGTAGAACTGAATAACTGATTCGATGAGACAGAAAAAAAATCACATTTTTTTGTGGGTGACAAGTCAAGAAAACGCGAGCAATCATGCACCAAAGAAATGGTTTAAACTTAAAGGCAAGCTCTTTTATCAGATAATAACACTGCATTTGTTCTATTTCTACAAGAGCAAGAACCTGCAGTGCAAGAACAGAGGCCAAGGAAACAAAACCAAGAACACATCCAAGTAATCAAGAACACTAGAATAGGGTAGCCATCAGATCAAAGCAACCAACTGATCATGTATTCTTGAATTTGCTCATGCACACTGGCAAAGAAGCAACGATGGGTTGGAATGGGCGGCAGAAGAGATCGAGCAGGGGTCATCACTCACCTGGAATCGCCGCCGTCGGTCTCGAGGGCGTCCGGCCTGGAGCCAAGCTTCATGAACTTCATGGCGAAGATGAGATGGAAAAGATGAAATGCTCTGCTATCTCTCTCTATCTTGCTCCTCCTTGACGACAACCCAACCTCACTGCTGCTCGGCTCAGTGCGTGTTCCTTGCTTACATTTCACGTCTCTTTGCCACCTCCTCCTGCCTCCGGTTCTTCCCTTGTTTTATTCAGAGAAGCAGTAGAACTGTAGAAGACCACTACCAGGTCCGGCTACTGCTCCATATTCGGTGAAATGAGATACTTTACTGTCTCTACAGTAATTAAGGAACCTGACTATAGAGAATAGCCGTTCGCTCTAAACTATTTGGTCAAGATCTAACGGTGTAAGAGTGGGTCTTCACGCGTGATGAGACTCACTTAATAGAGGTCGGCAGTAGGGTTTTGCGATAGCTAAGACAGGTTTCGCCCTGTCAGACTTGAACAAAGTGACTCGGATCAAATGGCTGTAGAGAATAGTCGGCTCTTTGAAGTAGACTTGTTTTCCTACTCCATATGCTAGTAGCTCACTGGTTTGGATATTTCTTTTTCTATTTTTTTTTCAGTTTAGCATGTCGCAGGGAAAGTATTTCTTTCATAAATGGAGCAACTACTACAAGTATACAAGCCAGTTGATGTAACCTGCTCTGTCTTCTGAATTTGCATTGGATGAGTATACCATATTTGAAGCCGAGCCTTTAAAAGATATTATCTTTTGTTAAAGCTGGATGGTGGAAAAAATGACGTGACATATGCTTGTCCTTGTCGATGTATGTTTACTCACAGATGAAAAATATGGAGCCAAAATCTTGTGGCATATGCTTGTCCTTGTCGATGTATGTTT
>KE372126.1:651277-662527 GCA_000418225.1 Zizania latifolia | reverse complement strand
CTAAGAAGAAACAAAGTTTTATCGACAGAGCCCATCACGAATCCCTTCCCCAACAAAAACTGCTTTAGACGGTCGTACCAAGCCCGAGGGGCTTGCTTCAAACCGTATAAAGCCTTCTGCAATTTAAAAATAGTCTGCTTGAGGACTTTTGAACCTTTCGCACACTTTTGAGCCTTCATCTTCTTCCTTGAGCTCTGGCGTCTTGCAACCGCGGGCGACATTGCAACTACATTGTCTGCTACCGTAAAGCGCGGAGCTTATTCAACTTCAAGCCTTTAGCTCCACCTTCAGACATCCCAATGGCGGCGGTGAATCTTCAAGGAGCGGTCGACCGGTCAGTGGAGTTTCAATCATCGAAGGCAACAAAGCACGTGGTGGCAATGCTGGAGAAGCGCGGTGAAATTCCACCGGCCGCGCTGTTGGTGTGGCGTTCTGCCGGCGGTGAGGCGTTCCTGACCCCAAACACTCAAGAGCTTGTGGTGTTCGAGTCCTTTCCTCGTGGGTTCGGCTTGCCGGCCCATTCTTTTTTTCGTGGTATTCTCCACCATTACGACATTATTCTTTGTAATCTCAACCCCAATTCTATCCTTCACCTTGCAATCTTCGTACGTCTGTGTGAAGCTTTTCTGGGCATTGAGCCCCACTTCAATTTGTTCCACCATTATTTCTGTCTACGGTAGAACAATAAGAAGAAGGTGGTCGGCGGCTGTGGGCTTCAACTGCGGGACAGAAAGGCAATCAATTACATCCTAGTGCCGCTCTCTTCTTCCAACAAGGGTTGGCACTCGGGTTGGTTCTACATCGCCAACCACGAGCCAGCCTTGTCTCCTGAAGTTAATCGGGTACCAGTGCCGGCACTCACCTGGACCGACCACTACCAACGAGAGGAGCAGGGTCAAGTGGACAAGCTGGTGAAGATGATCCAGCAGCTCTGGGCGGCTCACTTGTCGGGCGTCCACGTGGCGCTCAGCTTCATGCGCTGCCGGATCTAGCCACTGAAGCTTCAGCTTCATCCGACGTTCGAGTACTCGGGCCTCAGTGACCCGACCAAAGAGAGGGCCGAGTACCTCGACTCTGATGAGGTGAGGAGGAAGGCGAAGTCACTCTTCGCCAATCGGCTGGGGCTCAATCCTGATGCCGACCCCCAGCCGTTCAAGCTCAGCAACCCCCGACCATCAGTAAGTTTTGTTACTTTTTTGCTCTTCAAAGTTTTTGAATCTTGATAATATCACCTGTCGAGTGCTAATCCTTGAACTGCATAGGGTCGGAAGGCTTTCTGCTCATTGGCGCCGTTACCCGAGCAACCTAGGGGTGTCGGCGAGAAAAATATCGACCCACTCGCTGGGCCGACTAGCGAGAAGAGGAAGGGCAAAGAAATTTGCCCTCCTCGGGCAAAAAGGGTGAAGACATCGGCGGCTACGGCGACGGCGGTGACGAAAGCTACGGCGACTTAGGGGGCTCCAAAGATCCCCTCATCCTTCATCGGGGAGGCGGGCGCCGACTAAGAGACATCTGCGAGGATTCTAGCGACCGGAAGTGCTGCCGCGTCATCCTCCTCCGTGTCGACACCACCGCTGAGTCCAACACAACCACCCCCTCCTCCACCCCCTCCGCCGACTGGTTTAACCCCTGGAGCGGGTCCTAGTCTGCGGGTGAAGAAGACGGTAGTCCGGAGGTCAGGGTGGTAAGTCCTGTTGTCAAATTTATTAGTCAGGTAATTAAACCTAACCTTGTTTTGATATTGGTGATTATTTTTATGCAGTCCTTCATTGCCGCTGCCCGACCAGGACGTGGCCGGCCCGACTGCATCGGCCACCCCCATCACTGATGTGGTGGTTTACACTAGAGCTGCCAAGCAGCAGAAGGCTACGACGACAAGTGGGTCACCGGCTCCGGACGTCCCGACTACTGGTGGCATGGGCACGACAACGGCGACACCAAGTGCTGGCACTCCTGGGCCAGCGAGCGAGGCGGCACCATCCTCGGCACCTGCTCCAGTGCTCGATGCTGACCAGCCGTCAATGGTCGAAGGGCCTTCGGTTGAAACGGTGGTGGCCGACCCCACTCCGCCAGTGGTCGGGCTCGAACCAGTCGGGGCCGAAGCGGCTCCTCAGCCGACCACTCAGTATGAATGTTCAACTGTATGTTATAGCCTAGGTCCATAGCGTAGGGAAACTTGAGCCACATGCACGCTGTTTTCAACCATAGGCGTCACATGTAGTCGAAACGTTATGATGAAAAGCAATCGGGTAGATCACAGAATAGCCCAGCCAAGCCCCCGAGTGGGTAAAAAGAAGAACTTAACTCGATCAGAGCGGATCATGAGTTTCGAGTTAAGCGATAAGACTTTAAGCGCTCGGGGTCAGGCAAAAATAATGAAAGATAGCAAATGAAAGTCGAATATCTTTATTGAAAACAATAACTTAGCTTGTTTTATCAAGGATAAAAGCGCCGAAAATGTTCAATATTCCATGAATTCACAATTTTTTGACCGTCTTCACGAATTAGGCGATATGATCCTGGTCAGGTGACTTCGGAGATGATGTATGGTCCTTCCCATGGAGCTGATAGCTTGTGGGTGCCGATTGCTGATTGTACTCGGCGAAGGACTAAATATCCCACTTGGAATGACCGACCACGCACATTACGGTCATGGTACCTTCGCAATCCTTGCTGGTACCGATCAGATTGTATCGCAGCTGCTAGACGAGCTTCTTCAAGACTATCAATGTCCTCTTCTCTTGTCTGCTCGGCTGCACCTTCTTCATAATGCTGAATCTTGGGGGACTCATGCAACATATCTACCGGTAAGATAGCCTCCGACCCATACACAAGAAATAACGGAGTCTGACCAGTAGCTCGGCTCGGCTGAGTTCGAAGACCCCAAAGAACAGCTGGTAATTCTTTCATCCACCGACTGCCATATTTAGTGAGGGGATCAAATATTCTAGCCTTTAACCCTTGTAATATCATGGGATTGGCTCTTTCAACTTGATCGTTGGCTCTCGGGTGTGCAACAGAAGCATATTTGACTTCAATACACCAATCCTCACAGAATTCCCAAAAGTCATTGCCGGTAAATTGAGTTCCCAGGTCTGTGATGATCTGATTAGGAATGCCATAACGATATATAATGCCCTGGATGAACTCTGCAGCCTTCTTAGCTATGCTTGTCCTTAGCGGCATTATTTCTATCCACTTGGTGAACTTATCAATGGCTACAAACAGACGATCATAGCCCTGAGCGGCCTTTGGAAAGGGTCCGACCATATCGAGCCCCAAACATGCGAACGGCCATGAGGCTAGGATGGTCTGGAGTGCTTGAGCAGGGAGATGATGTTGCTTGGCGAAAAATTGATAACCTAGGCAGCTGTGAACTAGTAGCTTGGCATCTTCATTAGCAGTCGGCCAATAAAAGCCTGACCTGAAAGCCTTGCCGACCAGAGTTCGAGCGCCGGCGTGATTTCCGCATATGCCCGAGTGAATTTCTTTGAGAATTTCTAAGCCTTCTGCTTTGCTGACGCACTTCATGAGTACTCGGGTTGAATATGCTCTCTTATATAACTCTGTTCCTACTACAACATATTGTTTACTCCTTCTGGATAGGCGAATTGCTGTATTTTTATCTTCAAGCGCCTTGGCAGTGAGGATGAAATCGATGATCGACTTTCGCCAGTCGTTTTCAGTGTCGGTAATGACCAAAACTGATGGGGCTTGCTGAGTCTCCGAAGGTTGTTCTTCATCAAGTTGAATTGATGGCTTCAGGAGTTCTTGGAGGAAAACACCACTCGGCATAGGGGCTCTGGACGAGCCTAGCTTGGCCAAGAAGTCAACAGTCAAGTTCTCGTCCCGGGGGACATGATGGAACTCAAGGCCACTAAACTTTTCCTCTAGCTTGCGAATCTCTTGACAATAAGCATCCATCTTCTCACTAGTACAAGACCAATCTTTGTTGACTTGGCTAATAACCAATTTAGAATCTCCATATACCATTAATCTTTGAACCCCAAGGGAGATGGCGATGCGCAGACCATTAAGGAGAGCTTCGTATTCGGCTGCATTGTTAGACGCCATGAATAATAGTTGGAGAGTATATCTTAACTTTTCACCTTGAGGGGATATTAGGAGAATTCCAGCTCCTGCTCCGTCAATGCTGAGAGACCCATCAAAATACATGACCCAATGCTCTTGGCGATCACTTGCGGGTGGGAGTTGGATCTCAGTCCACTCGACTACAAAGTCTGCGGGGGCTTAGGACTTGATGGCGGTGCGGGACTTGAAGTTAAGAGTGTATTCTCCTAACTCAATGGCTCACTTCCGTAAAATATCACCGAGTGGAAATTCTGTGATCACCTCCACCGAGTGAGCTTAAAAATAATGCTTAAACTTTTGGGCGGTAATGAGGATGGCGTACAGCAGCTTTTGGACCTGGGGTATTAAACTTTAGATGGTCCGAGCACCTCAGATATGAAATATACCGGCCTTTAAACCGGATAGACATGTCCTTCCTCTGGGCGCTCGGCAACCATGGCGGTGCTAACCACATGGGTCGTGGCGGCGATGTAGAGGAGGAGTGTTTCACCTGGAGTCAGCGCAACCAAGACAGGCGGAGAAGATAAAAACTTCTTGAGGTCGGCGAATGCTTGATCGGCCTCCGATGTCCATGCAAAATCACCTTCTTTTTTAGCAACTTGAAGAAGGGCATTCCGCGCTCACCTAGTCGGGAAATAAACCGACCAAGTGATGTCATGCAGCCTGTTAGGCGCTGGATATGCTTGACGCTGCTAGGCTTGCTCATGTTTAAAATTGCGGAGATCTTCTGAGGATTTGCTTCAATTCCCCGACTGCTGACTATGAACCAGAGCAGCTTTCTAGTCGGCACCCCGAAGACACATTTCTCCGGGTTGAGCCACCATCGAAATTTGCGAAGGTTGTCTATAGTCTCTTGGAGGTCGACGATGAGATCTTCTGGTCTTCTAGACTTGATGACGACATCATCCACATAAACCTCAACGTTGCGGCCAATCTAATCAGCCAAGCAGCGTTGAATAGCCCGCTGGTACGTAGCCCCCACATTCTTCAGCCCAAAAGGCATTGATGTGTAGCAGTAGGCGCCGAATGGGGTGATGAATGATGTCTTTTCTTGGTCTTCCACCTTTAGGCTGATCTGATGATAGCCCGAGTAGCAATCCAAGAAGCATAAAAGGGCACTGCCAGCAGTGGAGTCGACCACTTGATCAATACGCGACAGTGGGAACGGATCTTTAGGGCATCACTTATTGAGATCGGTGTAGTCAATGCACATTCTCCATTTCCCATTTTTCTTTTTTACAAGGACCGGATTTGCTACCCAGTCAGGATGATACATCTCTTTTATAAATCCTGCTGTTAACAAGCGTGTGACTTCTTCTTTGATGGCTTCTTTGCGATCTTGAGCAAATCTACGCATCTTCTGCTTGACCGGCTGGGCGGTCGAGAAAACATGGAGTTCATGCTCGATCAGCTCCCGAGGTACGCCAGACATGTCAGATGGCTGCCAGGCAAAAATATCGATGTTGGACAGGAGGAAGCTGACGAGCGCGCTTTCCTATTTAGGATCCAGCACCGTCCCGATCTGCGCCGTCTTGGAGTGGTCGGCGTCCGAGAGCTGAATACTTTTGTACTCAGCAGGCGAGGGCACCAGGCTTGACGTAGATGATGTGGCAGTCGGGAGCTCCATGCTGGTGGTCGGCGTCGTCTTGGCGTCTTGGACCATTTCCTCCATCCGAACAGAAATGTCCATGGCCTCTCCCAAGGCGAGGCTATCCCGCTCGCAGGCATGCGAGGTGGCAACATCCCCTTCATAGAGAAGGCCCCACCTGGTCTAGGAATTTTAAGGACTAGATATGTGTAGTGGGGTACCGCCATAAATTTGGTGAGGGACGGCCGCCCAAGCACGGCATGGTAAGCGGTCTCAAAGTCAGCGACGTAAAACTTGATATGCTCGGTCCTATAATTGTCCCGAGTTCCAAACGTGACCGGTAGAGTGATAGTGCCGAGTGGTATGGAGGCCTTCCCTGGGACAATCCCATAAAATGGCATATCCGTCTTCAGGAGGGAGGATTCGGTGATGCCGAGTGCAGCTAGCGTTCCTTTGAACAGAACGTCGATGCCGCTGCCACCGTCAATCAACACCCCCTTGAGGCGGACCTTGAGGATGACCGAGTCGACGACCAGTGGGAAGCGTCCCGGCTTGGGGACGTCCGTCCACTGATCCTCGCGGTTGAAGGAGATCGGGATCTCCGACCACCATAGTCGCTCAGTCGGCTCGGCGCTGATGGTGTTGATGCGGCGGGCCATCAACTTCTGTTGGCGCTTGGTTTCGGTGGCGATTGTGCCACCAAAAATCATGGAGACCGTTCGGACAGGCTCCTGGAAGTCGTTTGTCGCCGGAGACACTTCGGCGTCTTCGTCGTCCTTTTTGGACTTCTTTTTCTTATCGTCCCGGCGATGCTTGTCTTGTCGGGGATTTGCTTCCGCCTCTTTCACCATCTGATTCTGCAGCTGATAACACCGGTGGGTGGTGTGGATGCTGTTAGGATGAATTATGCAGGGTTTATCTAATACCTCTTGCAATGCCGAGTTGTTCCGACCAGACGGTCTGGAATCCTTGTCAGCGACCATGATCTCCTTGCCCTTCCTCTTTTTGTTCCGATTGCGGGAGCAGGATTCGGGCTTTTCCCGATCATCGCATGAAGGAGATTGGCGATGATCCTTTTTCTTCTTCTTCGCCTTGTCGGACTCTTGAGCTTTTGGGTGCAATTGCTCCCGCTTGGTGTCCTCAGCGCTGGCGAATTGTTCAGCGATGGTGATCATCGCACCAGGGTCGCTCGGCTCGTGCATCACCAGATAGCGAAACAACTCCGAGGGCTTCCGCAAACCATCTTGGAAGATGGACATCACGTCGGTGTTGGAGATGCTTGCGACAGCGTTCCAGCGCTCGGAGAAGCGACAGATATAGTCCCTCAAGGACTCACCGTCTTTTTGGCGTACCTGGCGTAGGTCGTGATGCGAGGCCGGCCTCTGCCAAGTACCTTGGTAGTTGGAGATGAAAGCATCACACAACTCATCCCAAGAGTTTATAGAATTCTCCGGGAGTCTGGCTAGCCAGCTGATGGCGGCCGAAGTCAACATCACGGGGAGATAATTAGCCATGACGTCTTGATCCCCTCTGGCTACGCGAATGGTCTTGTAATATAGCCACAGCCACTGTGAAGGGTTAGTTTTGCCGTCATAAGGCGCAACTCCCGTCGGGCGGAAATTTTGGGGCCACTCCACTCAACGAAGGCGCTCGGAGAAGGCTGCAAAGCCATTGTGGCACGAGATGTCGGTGTCAGGTCGGTTAGCCCCGGGCGTACCATAACTTCGGTCGAATAGATCTCGATGACGGAGCTCGCGATGCTCGCGTTCATCATGATGGCGAGAAATGGTGTTACACGCATCCCGTGCTTGGTTGATGTATTATTGGGCATCCCCCTAGTAGGAACTCCCAAGACGCTCGCGCGGACGCGAACGTGGTGACCGCCGGAGCAATCGGGGAGGCGTCCTACAGTCCACAGACCGTGATCTGGTTAGCGAATGCTCCGACCGCCTGGACGGTTGGGACGTTGACCTCCAATCTAGGGACTAGGATCTGGCCGATGAACGTTCTGACTGCCGGAGCGATTGGGAGATCGACCTTTGGTCCGGTGATCGGGATCTTGCCGGCAAACGCCTCGGCCGTGGAGACGGCCTTGGCGATCTTGACCGTGCAGGCAGTGCCACTTCAGTAATCTGAGCAGCAGCAGCTTGGGTCATTGCCCGAGCTCTTTGGAAATCAGGTGAATCAGGGAGGGCGGCTACCGCCCTCTCGATGGCGAGGAGGTTCGCGGTCGGCGTGCGATACACGGCATGACCTTCGAAGTCCATGGTGTAGGCGTCTGAAGCGCCCTGACGAGAGGTACCAGCCGTAGCACGAATCCTCACGTGACATGCTGAACGAGCAGCATTGTGCTCGCGACGTTGGCGTCGGTGAGTGCTAGACTCAGCAGAGTTAGAAGGCTCGTCGTCGGAGACAGCCCCCGTGATCATCATAACGACGTTTGGAGAGGGCATCGGTTTAACCGATGCGGCCTGGTGGCGAAGTCGCTTGGAAATAACCTTGGTGAATTGACGCCGCTGGACCATTCGCCCTTCTGGTCTGGCGAAGATAACGAAGTCAGCGGGCGAGTCTGTGGCGTGAATCAGACGAACCCTAGACGGAGCTGAACGCTTGGACGCCCGAAGGTTCGTAACAGGTGCCCTAGGCGAAGCTGAGCGTTCAGGCTCCTTAGAGACCGGAGGACGCACTATCGCAGTGCGTGAAGATTTTGCCCTCATCGGGGCGGCAGTAGTCTGCACCAGTTGGTGCATGCAATCACCCACGAAAGTTAAACTTCTAAAAGTGAGCACCGCTCCAACGGGAACCTAGGTGCTGACTTTGCAAACAACGGTCATTTAATCAGTTTGAAAACACAAACGCACAAGCCCCTACCTGGCGCGCCAACTATCGTTGTGTAAGACAACAGTACCCTACAGGGGTGCCCGTAAGGAGTTTTTTGGTTAGGCTAAAAGGGGGTGCCGTGCTATGATCCAATGGTTATCTCGATCAAAGAGACAATGACAGGGGATTTTAGACAGGTTCGGGCCTCCCGAAGGATAATAACCCTAATCCTATGTATGGAGTGTGCTTCGGGCGTGAACAGCCTTTGGCGTGTAGGTACTTTAGATTGTATGAATCTGAATTTACCTTCTGGATGTGTGTGTAAAACTTGCCTTTCCAGGCTCCCTCCGATCTCTTTATATGGGAGAGATCGGGGGTTACAAATGATGAATAAATTCTCACTAATGACATATTAATGACATAAACGGTCGTATTATGGGTAATAACACAGAGGATAACCGCACTAATAACTACGGGATTATGGAGATTAATGACGGCCTAGATCTTAATGGGGACTGTCCGAATCCAGGTGGTCGGGAGGGCTTCTCGCCCGAGTGCTGGACTCGGACGCCTTCAGCTCTCCGTCACTATCCTTATAGCGGGCTTTGACTATTGACTGATCGGTTTAAAACCACTCGGAAGGTAGCCCGGGATTATATTCCTGACAGATATCCAAACCGCTCCCGCCGTTAATCAGGACTCGCCTCATGCGTACTTTAAATATTACCGGATGGATGACCAGTGGCCATCGCCTAGGTTTCAAGATATTGATCCACTAGTCACCCTGGATGAAGGTGATCAAGACTTTTGACCACCGTAATTGTTGAATCTCTTCGAACCCAATGACATTGATCCGTTGATCTAGGACCTTCTATTGCCGCTTGGTCTCGGTCGACGAGGGCCCCCAAAGACAATGTTAACCATCTTGTGGGGCTCCTAGAAGTCATTGTCGCTCTAGGGTCGACCACCCTTTCGTAGAGCGTCATCATCGTCTCGGCGCCATTTGCTCTGGCGAGGATTGTTTTGAGACTCTTTAGCCAATGTGTCTTACAGGGAATAGCACTTGCGTATGGTATGATTGCCCTTAGGGTGAAACGGGCAAGGCTTGTCCAACTCTTCCCGCATCGATTCGTCTTCTTGGCGTCTCGAGTTATAGGCCGCCGCTACCGTTCTCTTTGTCTTTCTCTTCTGATCTTGCTTGTCTCGAGAGAATCTCGGGTGATCGTCTTCTCGCCAGGGGGATCGAGGGCGATCGTCCCTAGTTCGGCGAGACCGGCTCTCGTGACACGAGCCCTCCATCTTCTCCCTTCAAGCGTCTTCGCTATCGGTGTATCTCTCTGCGATAGAGATCATCCGTGCTATAGTTGTTGGCTTCTTTTTCACGAGGGCCCTATGTAGCTCAGATGTATGATGGAGGGCTTTGATAAAATAATTGATTATATCATGATCTTTAACACCCATGATAGTGGTCCTCTTTTCGAAGAATTTGCTGATAAAACTCCGAAGAGATTCATCATCCTTCTATCGTAGTCCCTGCAGGTCATATTAGGTACTAGGCTTCTATCATGTCCTTTGGTAATTATCGACGAAGGCCGAGCGGAATCGAGCCTAGGAGTTGATAGAGTTCCTGGGCAGGCTAGAGAGCAAATTGTTGGTGGACGGTGAGAACATAACTGGCAGATAGTTCGCCATTATCCTCTCATCGCTACCGGCTGCGTGGACAACCATGTAGTAGAGACACAGCCATTGTGAGGGATCAGTCTTGCTATTGTAAGGCTCGATCCCTATCAGGAAGAATGACTTTGGCCATCTTACTCACCTAAGTCGACTCGTGAATGCAGGAAAACCACCGTGATCATCTCAACTTTTGCTTCTCCTGCGATTGTGGTGGTCTCGGCTCTCGCCACTGTGGGAGCAGCTGCTACTGGTGCTACTACCAATGCTACTACCATCGTCATTAGCATAGTCTCGGCCATCCGCCTACTTGCAGATTTCAGAACGTATCCTGTTCTGTCCTGATGGCGGTGTGTGACGGTTGCTGGGTAGACCATTGACTAGCGAGATTCTGCCACGTGATGGCTGGTATCGATCCAAGCTGTCGTTTTCTTTATCTTGTGGGAGAGGAGTCGGCGACCGAGTCAGAGTTGGGGCCAGGGTGTTAATTTGTATTGTTGTCGCCTAGGTCAAAGCATTTGCTCGTCGAAGTTCTAGTGTCTTAGGGAGAGAGCCGAGAGCTCTCTCGATTACCACCAAATTGGCGACCAGAGTTTTGAAGACCCTTTGGCCATCAAACTCCAGGGTAAATTCATCCTCGAGGTTTCGACGGACCCCATCTTCCTATTCGACCCCTGTGGTTGTGGTACGCCTACGCCGCTCGCTGTTGGATGGGGACACATCTCCCTCGGCCATCATGATGAGATTGGTCGGGAATCAAAGGTTGTTTGATCGCTGATCATCCTCGAGTCTACTGGTGGACCTGACATCTATCCATCGACACTGGATGACTCAACCATTTTTGCTGGAGAACATGACATAGTGCTCGGGGCCGATCGGACCCTAGGCGTGGCTTGACCGGCCGGACTGTTTGAGGACCGAAGGGGGCGCTTGTTGGACCGAAACTAGCGACCAGAGGGGGGTGAATGGGTGCAAATAAAATTCGCAGCGGAAAAACGAACTTCTGAAATTTAAGTATTGGACTTGTAAGTGACTTGAGAGAAATCAGTTCGAGACTAGATAATAAAGTCACACCT